>CM030789.1:40767500-41250000 GCA_018127125.1 Rhododendron griersonianum
ATTCAAAAGTAAAAGATATTGTAGCAGCATGATAAGGATGTAAAATCTTTGGCCATTGTACCGAATGATAGTTTTCTTTGCAGTGGCCAGTGGGTTTCCCAGTTTAGTAGATCCACGAGGCACCACTTTAAACATTGCAGTTCTTATTGAGTTTACTTTGTTTATTGGATGAAGGCTAAGATTTAAGGACATGGGTTTTCTTCAGGCCTCTTTCCCAAAGTTGCTCAAATACGTTCTCTTTGTCTCAAATACTCTCAATGATCAGGACCGAACTGCTTGTGCCTGCACCCATGCCCTTAAATTTGATTTGTATGTTGTATCTGGAACATCTAACTCTAACTGCTTTTCCTTTCTTATTATTTTTCTTAATTTTCCATGTTAGAAATTTATGGCATTTCCTTATCAATTCTCAGAACAGGTGCATATCGGTCTTGTAATTGAGTTTTTGAAGGTATTTTTTTCGTGAAGGTCTACCGCGCGATGGTTTCATTCCTTGTTTAGTGCTTGCTTTTAGGTCGGTCTTGCTTACTGCGTAGTCTGCAGGTTTGGGCCTTGGCTGCCGGGAAGAAGACAGAAATGCTTGCAACTTGTGGCAGTGATGCAGTTATCAATTTGTGGCATGACTCTGATGCAGTTATCGTCTAATGACGATGTATCGCGATTGGAGATGTCTTCTTTGCGGATATGGAGCAAGATTTGGTGATGCAGCCAGGTGGTCCTCTTGCTCACAAATGCAAGACCCTGATTGAGCCAAGTCGTCTTATCATGCTCACTGCGCAAAGGTTCATTCAAACGTTCTTGGGGGAGATATTTATAGCTCTCCATTTCCGGCGTCATGGATTTTTGAAGTTTTGGTATGGTTTCCCTTATCTTTAACTTTGGTATATCTTGAAGTATCGTTCTGTAGCATCTGAGGTTAAATTTGAGCTAATTGTATGTAGTCCAAAAATTTTCACCTAACATGGTTTGTGTTTCCATAATTTGGAAAGTTTGAAACCATTCAGAGGAGTGAGAGTTGGGGGCATCGTGCCTTTTTTTCCTGCCGAAAGAGCATAGTAACTTCACTACTATGAGTCGTGTGTGTCTGTCCTTACATAGAGGACTTTGACAGTATGTTTCAAAGATTGATTTAAGAATGAGGCCTAGGGGATTACTTCAGTTAGTTATTGAGCTTTGGACCTAGTTTACTTGGTTGAGTGTCTACTTAGGTTTTTCTGTTTGGAACTTTATTTAGATTGTCGAGATTCTTGATTTGCTTGTACGATTGGTAGGCTCTCTCTCCTTTGGTACCCTAATGGAGTTATGTCCTTTTAGATGCCATCAATACCCATACACAATAAAAGGAAATACTAGATGAAAAATGTTTATTGGAGATGGATAGTAGTAAGTATTGATAGGACTCCTGCGTTGAGGTAATTATATAAATGGAGTGGTTTTATTGTTGAAATTGGCAGATTTTCTTGTCATTTTGTTTCGTGAATTTTGACATCTTGGCAGTAGATGAATAAGTTTTTGTATTACACGTAGGGCTGGATCGATTGGTTGGCAATGGCCATGGTGTGTTAGGATGTGAGTGCTTGTGTTGCTTGAATATAGGAGTGGATTATTTTAGGGTTGCATTTTGGTGATAGAGCAGCCAGGTGGAGGCATGTAATGTTATCGTGGTGATTTTGAAGTGTACTATATGGTTGTCACTGTCTTGTGGTTGTGGAAATATTGGGAACTAGAAGATTGTGTGGAGGTAAACTTACGAGATTAGACTTGCTATATATATTATGAATCAGTAATTTCGAAGTGATAATGGATTATTATCGTGGTTAATTTTGGGAGTCTTAACTTCTTTAGTGCAAAAGGGAAAGTTTTCACTTTTGGTCATTGTGTATTCACTAGAAGAATTTTTACTGGAGCATTCGACGAGTTAAATGTGTATGTTTAGTACAAGGAGTTGGACCTCGAGATGCTAGGTGTTTGGAGGTGGTCTTGTGGAATATAGGTCACTAATATTTGAGAAGAGATATTGAGAACTAATTATGTTGATCCATTAAGTTAAAGACTCTAAGATTTTTGTGATTGATAAGATAGCAGATACACATATAGCAATGCACGGTTTTTCTTACAGGTGGTTAAATCGAGTCAAATTTCCCTTGAATGTGTTACCATAGCGTGTGTGCTTTTGGCAGTATCATTGGTGTCTCTACGGCTTCGGTTGAGGTGGTTAGAATAACTCGCACTAAATGAGACTATAGTCTTACGATCCTTGTTTGATATGTGGAAGTGAAAAATGAAATGTGGGAGGCTCAATTGTTACTTGATAACTCAACCTGGATTTGATCAAGTGTTTGGATTTTGGTGAAGATTGGATTTGAGGATGATTCAACAAAATTGTTTGAATGGTGTGGTGTAAAGATGTGTAGTTGATTAGTAAAACCGATCAATGACAAAACGATATTTACTGTTCCATAGGACTTGTGGCACCGAAACGAACATCATGATATCTTGAGGTTTAAGGAGTTAAATAATACAGGTTTGGGGTTTTGAGGTTGAATGTATTATGTATTGTTCCAGTAAGTAGTTTATATTTTTGTGGTTTTGTTGATGGTTTATTATTGTGGATGGTAGAATGATTCGGGAAAAAAAAAATCACTATGGGAGGGGGACTTATATGACTTCTTGAATTTGACTTTTACGGAGTTGGATGTGAAAGAGAGAATCTCATGGCTAGAACCTAGATATTGGACTTCGACATATTATGATGGAGTAAAGTAATTTGACTTTAAGAATTGTGGCTCGCTACTCATTTTGCATGACATTGGCAGAGCTTGGATTTGGGAAGCTTATTCAATATATCAAGTCCTAAATTGGAGCGGACCTTTGTTTATGGTAACGAGGGTAATGGATGTGAGAGTTCACTTAAATTGCTTGTGTTGTAAGGCTGGTGGATGTGATAAGAAAAGAAAAAAAAAAATTAAAGGCATGATTTATTGAGTTATTAGACTTTTGGAACTAAAAGAAATATCAATAGCCCCGAAGTGTGAGAAGATTAACTGTACAGATTGGGTTTTCAAATTTGGGCCGATAGTATTTATTGCTGTCTAATCATCAAAGCTTTGGTTACTTGTAGGCTAGGATTCTTTTGGGGCCGTTTCGTTATTACAAAAATTTGGTTTATACGCTTCGTTGAGTGAGTTGAGTACCTTATGGTAAGGTTTATATTCATATTTGCAGTATTTCTTTGTGGTCATACTTCTGATCCTTCGTTGTCAAACGGTAAAAGTACTTTAATTTAACCTTGGGATGATTGGTGTTAGATTGGAGATTTATTCGCAGTGATTTATTGTTGTGTGATTTGAGGATTTCTTTGTGGTCATTACTTTCGATATACATAGTATTTAGTGAACATAGATTGTTAGTAGTCAATGTATAATCGTCTTTTCACTGTCCAAGGAGCCCCGTTTCTAAATCCTTGGGAGTTGATGAATAAATGCATTCTTTTGAGAGATGCATCTGTCTCGTTTGGCCATTTCTGTTGGAGTACTAGTTTGGTGTTGAAATTTTTAGTCCTTGTTTAGTGATCTTTGAAGTGAGGGAGTATTCTGAATAGAATATTGGAAATACGAGTTTGTGTAACGTTAACTTTTGAATTCCGTTATAGAATAAGAAAGCATATGTGATAAGGCGTTCGGGAATTTTTTTTTTCTTTTGCTGGAGAAGAGATATCAATGTGGTAGTTTGTTGGTGCTTTGGTTCAAGAAAGGGATGGGCACTGGGTTGGTTTCATATATTTGGATTTTCGTATATCTTGAGGGAATTGATATATTGGTTAGTGTTGGGACATTTGCATTCGAGGTTAGTTACATGTTTTAGTTTCATTAAACGATGGACAACAAATAAGTTATAGAGGTTCGGAATTTCTTAGGCGACTTGATACCATGAGTTAAGGCGATCATTTGAGTTGATAAGATTATTGATGCCATAGAAACTAAATTCGATGAATAAAGAGAGTTATGCGGATATTAATTGTAGAATAAATTGGAGTTTAGAATAGGAGATATGGTATTTCTTAAGATTGGTAAGGTGTGATTCGACTTCGTAAAAGGGAAAATAGAGTCATCGCTATGTTGGGCCTTTTAGGGTTTTGGACAACGTTGGTGGGGTGGCATATCTTTTGGTGTTGCTGTCTAGTTTGGCTAGAGTTCATAAAATTTTTCATATATCGGTGTTGTGGAAATATGTGCATAGTCCTTCCTTGTTTTGATTACATGGCGTTTTATTTTCGTCGTGACTTAACCTATGGACAATCTGTTGAGATTTTTTGATACACAAAGGAGAATGTATTTGGCAAAAAAAAAGAAAAAGGATTTGATTGGTTGAAGTATTGTGGCACAATCGCGTGGTGGGAGAAGCTACTTGGGAGCCTAGAAAGGAGATGCGTGAGCATACCCTTCTTTTTATGCTTGAGCTTAGTTACCAATTTCAAGGACGAAATTTATTTTAAGGTGCGAAGGATGTTATACACTGACTTTTCTATCTTCAATTATTAGTTTTTCATTTAAAATTTGGCTTTTATTGTTGGGTTGATTTGGCGTAATTGAATTATTGTGAGTTGAGTTCCTTATGGTAAGGTTTATATTCATATTCGAAGTGATTTCTTTGTGGTCATACTTCTGATTCTTGGTTGTCAGACGATAAAAGTACTTTAATTTAGCCTTGGGATGATTGGTGTTAAATTGGAGATTTATTCGCAGTGATTTATTGTTGTGTGATATGAGGATTTCTTTGCGGTCATTACTTTTGATATACATAGTATTTAGTGAACATAGATTGTTAGTAGTCAATGTATAATCGTCTTTTCATGGTCCATGGAGCCTCGTTTATAAATCTTTGGGAGTTGATGAAAAAATGCATTCTTTGGAGATATGCATCTGTCTTGTTTGGCCATTTATATTGGAGTACTAGTTTGATGTTGAAATAAGTAGTCCTAGTTTAGTGATCTTTGTAGTGAGGGAGTATTCTGAATAGAATGTTGGAAATACGAGTTTGTAACTACAAGGGTGAGTTTGTGGAATGTTGACTTTTGAAATCCGTTATAGGATAGGAAAGCATATGTGATAAGACGTTGGGGGAAAAAAAATCCTTTTGCTTGAGAAGACATATCAATGTGGTATTTTGTTGGTGAATTGGTTCAAGAGAGGGATGAACACTGGGTTGCTTTGATATATTTTGATTTTTGTATATATTAAGGGAATTGATATATTGGTTTTAGTGTTGGGACATTTGCGTTCGAATTTAGTTAAATGTTTAATATCATACAAAGATGGACAACAAATGAGTTCTAGAGATTCGGAATTTCTTAGGCGACTTGATACCATGAGTTAAGGCAATCATTTGAGTTGATAAGATTATTGATGCCATAGAAACTAAAATCGATGAAAAAAGAGAGTTATGCGGATATTAATTGTAGAATAAATTGGAGTTTAGAATAGGAGATATGGTATTTCTTAAGATTGGTAAGGTGTGATTCGACTTCGTAAAAGGGAAAATAGAGTCATCGCTATGTTGGGCCTTTTAGGGTTTTGGACAACGTTGGTGGGGTGGCATATCTTTTGGTGTTGCTGCCTAGTTTGGCAAGAGTTCATAAAATTTTTCATATATCGGTGTTGTGGAAATATGTGCATAGTCCTTCCCTGTTTTGATTAGCACATAGAGCTATCAGATTGTTAGTAGTCAATGTATAATCGTCTTTTCATTGTCCATGGTGACTCGTTTCTAAATCCTTGGGAGTTGATGAATAAATTCATTCTTTTAAGATTTGCATCTGTCTTGTTTGGCCATTTCTATTGGAGTACTAGTTTGATGTTGAAATAAGTAGTCCTAGTTTAGTGATCTTTGAGGTGAGAGAGTATTCTGAATAGAATGTTGGAAATACGAGTTTGTGACTACAAGGGTGAGTTTGTGGAACGTTGACTTTTGAAATCCGTTGTAGGATAGGAAAGCATATGTGATAAGACGTTGGGGAAAAAAAATTCTTTTGCTTGAGAAGACATATCAATGTGGTATTTTGTTGGTGAATTGGTTCAAGAGAGGGATGAACACTGGGTTGCTTTGATATATTTTGATTTTTGTATATCTTAAGGGAATTGATATATTGGTTTTAGTGTTGGGACATTTGCGTTCGAATTTAGTTAAATGTTTAATTTCATACAAAGATGGACAACAAATGAGTTCTAGAGATTCGGAATTTCTTAGGCGACTTGATACCATGAGTTAAGGCGATCATTTGAGTTGATAAGATTATTGATGCCATAGAAACTAAAATCGATGAAAAAAGAGAGTTATGCGGATATTAATTGTAGAAAAAATTGGAGTTTAGAATAGGAGATATGATATTTCTTAAGATTGGTAAGGTGTGATTCGACTTCGTAAAAGGGAAAATAGAGTCATCGCTATGTTGGGCCTTTTAGGGTTTTGGACAACTTTGGTGGAGTGGCATATCTTTTGGTGTTGCTGCCTAGTTTGGCTAGAGTTCATAAAATTTTTCATATATCGGTGTTGTGGAAATATGTGCATAGTCCTTCCTTGTTTTGATTACATGGCATTTTATTTTCGTCGTGACTTAACCTATGGACAATCTATTGAGATTTTTTGATACACAAAGGAGAATGTATTTGGCAAAAAAAAAGAAAAAGGATTTGATTGGTTGAAGTATTGTGGCACAATCGCGTGGTGGGAGAAGCTACTTGGGAGCCTAGAAAGGAGATGCGTGAGCATACCCTTCTTTTTATGCATGAGCTTAGTTTCCAATTTCAAGGACGAAATTTATTTTAAGGTGGGAAGGATGTTATATACTGACTTTTCTATCTTCAATTATTAGTTTTTCATTTAAAATTTGGCTTTTATTGTTGGGTTGATTTGGCGTAATTGAATTATTGTGAGTTGAGTTCCTTATGGTAAGGTTTCTATTCATATTCGAAGTGATTTCTTTGTGGTCATACTTCTGATTCTTGGTTGTCAGACGATAAAAGTACTTTAATTTAGCCTTGGGATGATTGGTGTTAAATTGGAGATTTATTCGCAGTGATTTATTGTTGTGTGATATGAGGATTTCTTTGCGGTCATTACTATTGATATACATAGTATTTAGTGAACATAGATTGTTAGTAGTCAATGTATAATCGTCTTTTCATGGTCCATGGAGCCTCGTTTATAAATCTTTGGGAGTTGATGAAAAAATGCATTCTTTGGAGATATGCATCTGTCTTGTTTGGCCATTTATATTGGAGTACTAGTTTGATGTTGAAATAAGTAGTCCTAGTTTAGTGATCTTTGTAGTGAGGGAGTATTCTGAATAGAATGTTGCAAATACGAGTTTGTAACTACAAGGGTGAGTTTGTGGAACGTTGACTTTTGAAATCCGTTATAGGATTGGAAAGCATATGTGATAAGACGTTGGGGAAAAAAAAATCCTTTTGCTTGAGAAGACATATCAATGTGGTATTTTGTTGGTGAATTGGTTCAAGAGAGGGATGAACACTGGGTTGCTTTGATATATTTTGATTTTTGTATATGTCTTAAGGGAATTGATATATTGGTTTTAGTGTTGGGACATTTGCATTCGAATTTAGTTAAATGTTTAATTTCATACAAAGATGGACAACAAATGAGTTCTAGAGATTCGGAATTTCTTAGGCGACTTGATACCATGAGTTAAGGCGATCATTTGAGTTGATAAGATTATTGATGCCATAGAAACTAAAATAGATGAAAAAAGAGAGTTATGCGGATATTAATTGTAGAATAAATTAGAGTTTAGAATATGAGATATGGTATTTCTTAAGATTGGTAAGGTGTGATTCGACTTCGTAAAAGGGAAAATAGAGTCATCGCTATGTTGGGCCTTTTAGGGTTTTAGACAACGTTGGTGGGGTGGCATATCTTTTGGTGTTGCTGCCTAGTTTGGCAAGAGTTCATAAAATTTTTCATATATCGGTGTTGTGGAAATATAAGCATAGCCCTTCCCTGTTTTGATTAGCACATAGAGCTATCAGATTGTTAGTAGTCAATGTATAATCGTCTTTTCATTGTCCATGGTGACTTGTTTCAAAATCCTTGGGAGTTGATGAATAAATTAATTCTTTTAAGATTTGCGTCTATCTTGTTTGGCCATTTCTATTGGAGTACTAGTTTGATGTTGAAATAAGTAGTCCTAGTTTAGTGATCTTTGAGGTGAGGGAGTATTCTGAATAGAATGTTGGAAATACGAGTTTGTGACTACAAGGGTGAGTTTGTGGAACGTTGACTTTTGAAATCCGTTATAGTATAGGAAAGCATATGTGATAAGACGTTGGGGAAAAAAAAATCCTTTTGCTTGAGAAGACATATCAATGTGGTATTTTGTTGGTGAATTGGTTCAAGAGAGGGATGAACACTGGGTTGCTTTGATATATTTTGATTTTTGTATATCTTAAGGGAATTGATTTATTGGTTTTAGTGTTGGGACATTTGTGTTCGAAGTTAGTTAAATGTTTAATTTCATACAAAGATGGACAACAAATAAGTTCTAGAGATTCGAAATTTCTTAGGCAACTTGATACCATGAGTTAAGGCGATTATTTGAGTTGATAAGATTATTAATGCCATAGAAACTAAATTCGATGAATAAAGAGAGTTATGCGGATATTAATTGTAGAAAAAATTGGAGTTTAGAATATGAGATATGGTATTTCTTAAGATTGGTAAGGTGTGATTCGACTTCGTAAAAGGGAAAATAGAGTCATCGCTATGTTGGGCCTTTTAGGGTTTTGGACAACGTTGGTGGGGTGGCATATCTTTTGGTGTTGCTGCCTAGTTTGGCTAGAGTTCATAAAATTTTTCATATATCGGTGTTGTGGAAATATGTGCATAGTCCTTCCTTGTTTTGATTACATGGCGTTTTATTTTCATCGTGACTTAACCTATGGACAATCTGTTGAGATTTTTTGATACACAAAGGAGAATGTATTTGGCAAAAAAAAAGAAAAAGGATTTGATTGGTTGAAGTATTGTGGCACAATCGCGTGGTGGGAGAAGCTACTTGGGAGCCTAGAAAGGAGATGCGTGAGCATACCCTTCTTTTTATGCTTGAGCTTAGTTTCCAATTTCAAGGACGAAATTTATTTTAAGGTGGGAAGGATGTTGTTATACACTGACTTTTCTATCTTCAATTATTAGTTTTTCATTTAAAATTTGGCTTTTATTGTTGGGTTGATTTGGCGTAATTGAATTATTGTGAGTTGAGTTCCTTATGGTAAGGTTTATATTCATATTCGAAGTGATTTCTTTGTGGTCATACTTCTGATTCTTGGTTGTCAGACGATAAAAGTACTTTAATTTAGCCTTGGGATGATTGGTGTTAAATTGGAGATTTATTCGCAGTGATTTATTGTTGTGTGATGAGGATTTCTTTGCGGTCATTACAATTGATATACATAGTATTTAGTGAATATAGATTGTTAGTAGTCAATGTATAATCGTCTTTTCATGGTCCATGGAGCCTCGTTTATAAATCTTTGGGAGTTGATGAAAAAATGCATTCTTTGGAGATATGCATCTGTCTTGTTTGGCCATTTATATTGGAGTACTAGTTTGATGTTGAAATAAGTAGTCCTAGTTTAGTGATCTTTGTAGTGAGGGAGTATTCTGAATAGAATGTTGGAAATACAAGTTTGTAACTACAAGGGTGAGTTTGTGGAACGTTGACTTTTGAAATCCGTTATAGGATAGGAAAGCATATGTGATAAGACGTTGGGGAAAAAAAAATTCTTTTGCTTGAGAAGACATATCAATGTGGTATTTTGTTGGTGAATTGGTTCAAGAGAGGGATGAACACTGGGTTGCTTTGATATATTTTGATTTTTGTATATATCTTAAGGGAATTGATATATTGGTTTTAGTGTTGGGACATTTGCGTTCGAATTTAGTTAAATGTTTAATTTCTTACAAAGATGGACAACAAATGAGTTCTAGAGATTCGGAATTTCTTAGGCAACTTGATACCATGAGTTAAGGCGATCATTTGAGTTGATAAGATTATTGATGCCATAGAAACTAAAATAGATGAAAAAAGAGAGTTATGCGGATATTAATTGTAGAATAAATTAGAGTTTAGAATATGAGATATGGTATTTCTTAAGATTGGTAAGGTGTGATTCGACTTCGTAAAAGGGAAAATAGAGTCATCGCTATGTTGGGCCTTTTAGGGTTTTGGACAACGTTGGTGGGGTGGCATATCTTTTGGTGTTGCTGCCTAGTTTGGCAAGAGTTCATAAAATTTTTCATATATCGGTGTTCTGGAAATATATGCATAGCCCTTCCCTGTTTTGATTAGAACATAGAGCTATCAGATTGTTAGTAGTCAATGTATAATCGTCTTTTCATTGTTCATGGAGCCCCGTTTCTAAATCTTTGGGAGTTGATGAATAAATTCATTCTTTTGAGATTTGCGTCTGTCTTGTTTGGCCATTTCTATTGGAGTACTAGTTTGATGTTGAAATAAGTAGTCCTAGTTTAGTGATTTTTGAAGTGAAGGAGTATTCTGAATAGAATGTTGGAAATACGAGTTTGTGACTACAAGGGTGAGTTTGTGGAACGTTGACTTTTGAAATCCGTTATAGGATAGGAAAGTATATGTGATAAGACGTTGGGAAAAAAAAATTCTTTTGCTTGAGAAGACATATCAATGTGGTATTTTGTTGGTGAATTGGTTCAAGAGAGTAATGTGCACTGGGTTGCTTTGATATATGTTGATTTTTGTATATCTTAAGGGAATTGATATATTGATTTTAGTGTTGGGACATTTGTGTTTGAAGTTAGTTAAATGTTTAATTTCATATAAAGATGGACAACAACTAAGTTCTTGAGATTCGGAATTTCTTAGGCAACTTGATACCATGAGTTAAGGCGATCATTTGAGTTGATAAGATTATTGATGCCATAGAAACTAAATTCGATGAATAAAGAGAGTGATGCGGATATTAATTGTAGAAAAAATTGGAGTCTAGAATAGGAGATATGGTATTTCTTAAGATTGGTAAGGTGTGATCCAACTTCGTAAAAGGGAAAATAGAGTCATTGCTATGTTGGGCCTTTTAGGGTTTTGTACAACGTTGGTGGGGTGGCATATCTTTTGGTGTTGCTGCCTAGTTTGGCGTTCATAAAATTTTTCATATATCGGTGTTGTGGAAATAAAAACATAGCCCTTCCCTGTTTTGATTAGCACATAGAGGTATCAGATTGTTAGTAGTCAATGTATAATCGTCTTTTCATTGTCCATGGTGACTCGTTTCTAAATCTTTGGGAGTTGATGAATAAATTAATTCTTTTAAGATTTGCGTCTGTCTTGTTTGGCCATTTCTATTGGAGTACTAGTTTGATGTTGAAATAAGTAGTCCTAGTTTAGTGATCTTTGAGGTGAGGGAGTACTCTGAATAGAATGTTGGAAATACGAGTTTGTGACTACAAGGGTGAGTTTGTGGAACGTTGACTTTTGAAATCCGTTGTAGGATAGGAAAGCATATGTGATAAGATGTTGGGGAAAAAAAATTCTTTTGCTTGTGAAGACATATCAATGTGGTATTTTGTTGGTGAATTGGTTCAAGAGAGGGATGAACACTGGGTTGCTTTGATATATTTTGATTTTTGTATATCTTAAGGGAATTGATATATTGGTTTTAGTGTTGGGACATTTGCGTTCGAATTTAGTTAAATGTTTAATTTCATACAAAGATGGACAACAAATGAGTTCTAGAGATTCGGAATTTCTTAGGCGACTTGATACCATGAGTTAAGGCGATCATTTGTATTGATAAGATTATTGATGCCATAGAAACTAAAATAGATGAAAAAAGAGAGTTATGCGGATATTAATTGTAGAAAAAATTGGAGTTTAGAATAGGAGATATGGTATTTCTTAAGATTGGTAAGGTGTGATTCGACTTTGTAAAAGGGAAAATAGAGTCATCGCTATGTTGGGCCTTTTAGGGTTTTGGACAACGTTGGTGGGGTGGCATATCTTTTGGTGTTGCTGCCTAGTTTGGCAAGAGTTCATAAAATTTTTCATATATCGGTGTTGTGGAAATATAAGCATAGCCCTTCCCTGTTTTGATTAGCACATAGAGCTATCAGATTGTTAGTAGTCAATGTATAATCGTTTTTTCATTGTCCATGGTGACTTGTTTCAAAATCCTTGGGAGTTGATGAATAAATTAATTCTTTTAAGATTTGCGTCTGTCTTCTTTGGCCATTTCTATTGGAGTACTAGTTTGATGTTGAAATAAGTAGTCCTAGTTTAGTGATCTTTGAGGTGAGGGAGTATTTTGAATAGAATGTTGGAAATACGAGTTTGTGACTACAAGGGTGCGTTTGTGGAACGTTGACTTTTGAAATCCGTTATAGTATAGGAAAGCATATGTGATAAGACGTTGGGGAAAAAAAATTCTTTTGCTTGAGAAGACATATCAATGTGGTATTTTGTTGGTGAATTGGTTCTAGAGAGGGATGAACACTGGGTTGCTTTGATATATTTTGATTTTTGTATATCTTAAGGGAATTGATATATTGGTTTTAGTGTTGGAACATTTGCGTTCGAATTTAGTTAAATGTTTAATTTCATACAAAGATGGACAACAAATGAGTTCTAGAGATTCTGAATTTCTTAGGCGACTTGATACCGTGAGTTAAGGCGATCATTTGAGTTGATAAGATTATTGATGCCATAGAAACTAAAATAGATGAAAAAAGAGAGTTATGCGGATATTAATTGTAGAAAAAATTGGAGTTTAGCATAGGAGATATGGTATTTCTTAAGATTGGTAAGGTGTGATTCGACTTCGTAAAAGGGAAAATAGAGTCATCGCTATGTTGGGCCTTTTAGGGTTTTGGACAACGTTGGTGGGGTGGCATATCTTTTGGTGTTGCTGCCTAGTTTGGCAGGAGTTCATAAAATTTTTCATATATCGGTGTTGTGGAAATATAAGCATAGCCCTTCCCTGTTTTGATTAGCACATAGAGCTATCAAATTGTTAGTAGTCAATGTATAATCGTCTTTTCATTGTCCATGGTGACTCGTTCTAAATCCTTGGGAGTTGATGAATAAATTAATTCTTTTAAGATTTGCGTCTATCTTGTTTGGCCATTTCTATTGGAGTACTAGTTTGATGTTGAAATAAGTAGTCCTAGTTTAGTGATCTTTGAAGTGAGGGAGTATTCCGAATAGAATGTTGGAAATACGAGTTTGTGACTACTAGGGTGAGTTTGTGGAACGTTGACTTTTGAAATCCGTTATTGGATAGGAAAGCATATGTGATAAGACGTTGTGGAAAAAAAATTCTTTTGCTTGAGAAGACATATCAATGTGGTATTTTGTTGGTGAATTGGTTCAAGAGAGGGATGAGCATTGGGTTGCTTTGATATATTTTGATTTTTGTATATCTTAAGGGAATTGATATATTGGTTTTAGTGTTGGGACATTTGCGTTCGAAGTTAGTTAAATGTTTAATTTCATACAAAGATGGACAACAAATATTGATACCATGAGTTAAGGCGATTATTTGAGTTGATATGATTATTGATGCCATAGAAACTAAATTCGATGAAAAAAGAGAGTTATGCGGATATTAATTGTAGAAAAAATTGGAGTTTAGAATAGGAGATATGGTATTTCTTAAGATTGGTAAGGTGTGATTCGACTTTGTAAAAGGGAAAATAGAGTCATCGCTATGTTGGGCCTTTTAGGGTTTTGGACAATGTTGGTGGGGTGGCATATCTTTTGGTGTTGCTGCCTAGTTTGGCAAGAGTTCATAAAAATTTTCATATATCGGTGTTGTGGAAATATATGCATAGCCCTTCCTTGTTTTTATTAGAACATAGAGCTATCAGATTGTTAGTAGTCAATGTATAATTGTCTTTTCATTGTCCATGGAGCCTCGTTTCTAAATCTTTGGGAGTTGATGAATAAATTCATTCTTTTGAGATTTGCGTCTGTCTTGTTTGGCCATTTCTATTGGAGTAATAGTTTGATGTTGAAATAAGTAGTCCTAGTTTAGTGATCTTTGAAGTGTGGAAGTATTCTAAATAGAATGTTGGAAATACGAGTTTGTGACTACAAGGGTGAGTTTGTGGAATGTTGACTTTTGAAATCCGTTATAGGATAGGAAAACATATGCGATAAGACGTTGGGGAAAAAAAAATCTTTTGCTTGAGAAGACATATCAATGTGGTATTTTGTTGGTGAATTGGTTCAAGAGAGGGATGAGCACTGGGTTGCTTTGATATATTTTGATTTTTGTATATCTTAAGGGAATTGATATATTGGTTTTAGTGTTGGGACATTTGCGTTCAAAGTTAGTTAAATGTTTAATTTCGTACAAAGATGGACAACAAATAAGTGCTAGAGATTCGGAATTTCTTAGGCAACTTGATACCGTGAGTTAAGGCGATTATTTGAGTTGATATGATTATTGATGCCATAGAAACTAAATTCGATGAAAAAAGAGAGTAATGCGGATATTAATATTGTAGAAAAAATTGGAGTTCAGAATAGGAGATATGGTATTTCTTTAGATTGGTAAGGTGTGATTCGACTTCGTAAAAGGGAAAATAGAGTCATCGCTATGTTGGGCTTTTTAGGGTTTTGGACAACGTTGATGGGGTGGCATATCTTTTGGTGTTGCTGCCTTGTTTGGCGTTCATAAATTTTTTCATATATCGGTGTTGTGGAAATATATGCATAGCCCTTCCCTGTTTTGATTAGCAAATAGAGCTATCAGATTGTTTGTAGTAAATGTATAATGGTCTTTTCATTGTCCATGGTGACTCGTTTCTAAATCCTTGGGAGTTGATGAATAAATTCATTCTTTTAAGATTTGCGTCTGTCTTGTTTGGCCATTTCTATTGGAGTACTAGTTTGATGTTGAAATAAGTAGTCCTAGTTTAGTGATCTTTGAAGTGAGGGAGTATTTTGAATAGAATGTTGGAAATACGAGTTTGTGACTACAAGGGTGAGTTTGTGGAACGTTGACTTTTGAAATCCGTTATAGGATAGGAAAGCATATGTGATAAGACGTTGGGTAAAAAAAATCTTTTGCTTGAGAAGACATATCAATGTGGTATTTTGTTGGTAAATTGGTTCAAGAGATGGATGAGCACTGGGTTGCTTTGATATATTTTGATTTTTGTATATCTTAAGGGAATTGATATATTGATTTTAGTGTTGGGCCATTTGCGTACGAAGTTAGTTAAATGTTTAATTTCGTACAAAGATGGACAAAAAATAAGTTCTAGAGATTCGGAATTTCTTAGGGAACTTGATACCAGGAGTTACGGCGTTCATTTGAGTTAATAAGATTACTGATGCCATAAAATTTGAATTCGATGAAAAAAGTGAGTTATGCGGATATTAATTGTAGAATAAATTGGAGTTTAGAATAGGAGATATGGTATTTCTTAAGATTGGTAAGTTGTGATTCGACTTCGTAAAAGGGAAAATAGAGTCATCGCTATGTTGGGCCTTTTAGTGTTTTGGACAACGTTGCTGGGGTGGCATATCTTTTGGTGTTGCTGCCTAGTTTGGCAAGAGTTCATAAAATTTTTCATATATCGGTGTTGTGGAAATATATGCATAGCCCTTCCCTCTTTTGATTAGAACATTGAGCTGTCATATTGTTAATAGTCAATGTATAATCGTCTTTTCATTGTCCATGGAGCCTCGTTTTTAAATCCTTGGTAGTTGATGAATAAATGCATTGTTTTGAGATATGCATTTGTCTTGTTTGGCCATTTATATTGGAGTACTAGTTTGATGTTGAAATAAGTAGTCCTAGTTTAGTGATCTTTGAAGTGAGGGAGTATTCTAATAGAATGTTGGAAATACGAGTTTTTGACTACAAGGGTGAGTTTGTGGAACGTTGACTTTTGAAATCTGTTATAGGATTGGAAAGCATATGTGATAAGACGTTGGGGAAAATAAATTCTTTTGCTTGAGAAGAGATATCAATGTGGTATTTTGTTGGTGCTTTGGTTCAAGAGAGGGATGAGCACTGGGTTGGTTTGATATATCTAGATTTTAGTGTATCTCAAGGGAATTGATATATTGGTTAGTGTTGGGACATTTGTGTTCGAGGTTAGTTACTTGTTTAATTTCATACAACGATGGACAACAAATAAGTTCTAGTGGTTCGGAATTTCTTAGGCGACTTGATACCATGAGTTATGGTAATCATCGTAGTTGATAAGATTATTGATGCCATAGAAACTGAATTAGATGAAAAAAAGAGAGTTATGCGGATATTAATTGTAGAAGGAGTTGGAGTTTAGAATAGGAGATATGGTATTTCTTAAGAGGGAAAATTGGCTAGGAGTCCATAGTACAAGGGTTTATACCATAATAAGGACATCAAAATTTTTCGTACAGGCTCTAGGACATTTGGCTTCCACCTTACAAAAATACCCTTATAGAAGAACGGAAAAACCGCCCACCCTTTGTATAATTACAGGTGCAATTACATTTTGTCCCACGCTTGCTATATGCACTCGAATCAAACGAAGCTTGAGAACAGCTCATGAATCAACGATGAGGCGGCGTCGACATTTGATCGTCTGTGGTCTGGCGTCTTCGTCGACGCGGCGACGGCAGAGCTGTTCTTCACCGGAGAAGAAGGGTAGCTCAACCGGAAAAGCTGTATTTGGAACATGAATGATTCGTCGCCGGAGGTCTGTGAAATGGTACATAAAAGCAATCAACCTCTCTCGATCTCGATTAACCTCTCTTCAATGAGGGAATTGCCGAGGATTTACAGTCGAGAAGATCGACTTTAGTGGTATCAGTGGTCCAGTACCACCGCCTGCCCTGAGTTATTGTTGGCCCTTTTAGGAAAAGCAGAGGAAACTTAACAATTAGTCTCAGATTCACAAACCACCACTACAATTTCTCCTTAAATACATAACTAACCTTTTACGGAGTACTTGAAAGATTTGGAATAAGAGTAATATTTTATTGTTTATTCATTTTATTTTGTTTGCCTTTCTGGTGTGCAAGAAATAAGATTTCCGAAATGTAGACATTTTTATTAATAAAGCAACAAATAATGTTCCAAAATAAAGCAATTTATTGATTTTATTCCATGTATCTTTCAAAATAAAATAACAAATAACATTATCCAAAATAAATCAATTTATTCCAATATATTCTTCTTCTTTTTTCTCTAAAATAAAGTAACAAATAACGTATCCATTGAAGTTGTTGGCATATAACACAATTCAGAATTTCACAGTTAATCACATTTGTCTGTGTTCTTATCAAGATTTAGAGAACATATTTTGACAGTTATGGTTATCTGTTGATGTTGTTTGCTAACCACACAGTCTAGAATTCCACAGTTAACCACATCTGTCTTTGTTCTTATCAAGATTCTGAGAATATATTTTGAAAGTTATGGTTATCTATTGATGTTGTTGGCATACCACACAATACAGAATTTCACAGTTAATCACATCTGTCCGTGTTCTTATCAAGATTTGGAGAACATATATTTTGACAGTTATGATTATCTATTGATGTTGTTGGCATATCACACAATCCAGAATTCCACAGTTAACCACATCTGTCTGTATTCTTATCAAGATTCGAAGAACATATTTTGAAAGTTATTGTTATCTATTGATGTTGTTGGTATACCACACAGTCCAGAATTTCACAGTTAAGCACATATGTCTTTGTTCTTATCAAGATTCGGAGAATATATTTTGAAAGTTATGGTTATCTATTGATGTTATTAGCATACCACACAGTCCAGAATTTTACAGTTAACCACGCCTGTCTGTATTCTTATCAAGATTCAGAGAACATGTTTTGAAACAATGCGGCCATCAAAAAATTTTTACTCTCTACACGATTCTCGATAATTTTCTCTATCTATCTCCACCTATTACACCAAAAAAAATTCTCAAAACCAAACAAAAGTAAACTATTCCCATCAACACTTCTTACCAGTTGAGATTTCCAAGAACACAACCAAGTCAATACTCCAATCTCCAAATAGGAAAAATTACCCAGTGCTCATCCATCCATACACATCTAAGATGCTCCAATTTGCATATTAAAAAAATGCATATTCAAATACGCATTTAGATTCAGTGGATATTATCTACTAGTATATTGTCTACTAGTAGTACATACCAGTAAATCACTTCTCTCTCTCTCCCTCCCTCTCTCTCTCTCTCTCAAGTGTGTGAAGCGTTGGTGGTAAAAGTACAGTTCTTCTTCTCTGACTCCCGACATCTCTCTTTCCCCCGATGGGCCCATCAACCACCAAATGTTCTAGGAGGAGGCTGCGTAATTCAGATTACTAGATTTCTCTTTTGAGACCGGCGAGGATGCGAGGCAAAGGTGAACTCCGACCACCGGCGAACCTGGAAGCGGAGACCAGAGAGCTAGGCGCTGCACAGACGGTGAACTCCGGCCACCGGCGAATCTGGGAGCAGAGACCAGAGAGCTGGGAGGAGAAAGTTCAAATCAATTTTTGGGAGAGACAGAAGAAGTGATCGTTGTATATAACAGGGGCAATTTTGTCAATTTAGGGATCTTAAACTCTAAAATTAATTCATTAATGGACTCCACACCTTACAACCACCTAACGTGGGCTAAATGCCTTATTGGGGCTATTCTTTTGGACCTTAGCCCAATTTACTGTTCTTAAGATTGGTAAGGTGTGATTCGACTTCGTTAAAGGGAAAATAGAGTCATCGCTATGTTGGGCCTTTTAGGGTTTTGGACAACATTGGTGGTGTGACATATCTTTTGGTGTTGCTGCCTAGTTTGGCTATAGTTCATAAAAATTTTCATATATCGGCGTTGTGGAAATATATGCATAGTCCTTCCCTATTTTGATTACAAGACGCTTTATTTTCGTCGTGACTTAACCTATGGACAATCTGTTGAGATTTTTTGATACACAAAGGAGAATGTACTGGGCCAAAAAAAAAAGGATTTGTTTGGTTGAAGTATTGTGTCACAATCACGTGGTGGGAGAAACTACTTGGGAGCCTAGAACGGAGATGCGTGAGCATACCCATCTTTTTATGCATGTGGTTAGTATCCAATTTCGAGGATGAAATTTCTTTTCATGGGTGAAGGATGTTACACACTGACTATTCTTTCTTCAAATATTTGTTTTTTTTTTTAAATTTGGCTTTTATTGTTGGGTTGATTTGCCGTAATAGACTTATTGTGGTTAGGTGGTAAATGTTTTATTTTGGTAAGTCTACGGATTTATTTATAGTGCAGGTGGATAGTGTAATTATCTTTATTTATCATTTAAATTGTTTTATTTTAAATATCATTGGCTATAAACGTGTGTTTTGTTAGTCTTCCATACATACACATATGTAGAAATATAAGTTAGGGTTTTGGGTCTTGGAGAAACCATATCTAGTGTGTGTGTGTGGGAGAGAGAGAGAACCGCATCAGTTAGTCGAGGGTTTTGGAGATGTTCTCCGTTGTTTTATTTTAGGTGATAATATTCTTCTTTCATTCTCTTTTTTGTATTTTTACTGATGATTAGGCCTTGGGTTGGACATTAGCTGTTAGTTAATTTATTTGTGGAGTGGAGAGAAAAACACAAATGGGTTTGAGTGTGTTTGTGTGTGCTGTGTATGGGTTGGCGGTTTGTGTGATGTGTGTGCGCGTGGTGAGTTGGGGTGGTGATCCGATGCAAGTATTTTTGGGTGGTGCTGAAGTATTGGAGTTTTGTGGGATGATTTTATCATTACCGGTTGTAGTAGACTTATATGGTTTTCGGGGTTTTGTTCCCGTGATACATTTAATTGGTACTCTAAGTACCACGAGCTGCCAACCCTGGTGACTCTAAGTTCGATATTGGATCCAATCTTGAGATATTTATTTTGGCCATGGTACTGTTTGATTGTGGTTCCCCATGGTTGATGGATATAATGTTGTGATCACCACTAAGAATAATTATTGGTTAAATGCTTCATTGAATTAATTTGTTATTCTGTTGTACGCGGAAGGAGATAAGCATTTCAGATGTTGTGATGCAAAACGAAGGGTTGAAGTTGATAAACAGAATAAGTCTCCTTCAAAGAATATATTATAGGGTTCATTTTTCTCTCAAGAGAATAGGGACGGGGCTAGTGTAGGGATCCGTATTAAATTTCAATAATTTTAAGGTTATATAAATGCTTGAATTTTTAGGAAATGTGTAATGAGGTGTGGTTATGTGATTTGAGGTTAATATGATGAAATTATTAATGGATGGGTGCAAGTGTGATTTGTGTTTGTGTTTGTGCAGGTATATATAGGTGTGTGAGAGTGTAGGGATCACTTTCCCCTCTTCCTCTCAAACGTCTCTCTCACTCCACGCCTCTCTCTTTCTCTCTCTCCTTCACTCTCCCACAAAATCAAACCCCAACCTGAAGACCTTCATAGATTAAACCCAAATCAACCTTCCATACGCGATCAAATCTTGTCGGGTTGAGCTTAGAGTGGTGTATTTTGGTGGATTCAAGCTTTTGAAGTTCTAGGGCTTGTTCAACACTTGGATTTTTGTACCAATCTTTGAGGTAGGGATTTCTCACTTATATTATGTATTTATGAGTTGATTTGGTACCTGACTTGGATCTTGGTTTGAAAGCTTGCCTTTCCTTGTTGAGGTAGAGGTATCGATACCTAGACCCCGTTTTGACAGATTTTAGTTGTTCTTCCACCGTTAGACTTGTATGTTTAAGACACCCTTCATCCACCTAGTAAACGCCGTTTGAGCTTCGTGAGGGGTTGGTTTATGTATGCTCTTGAGCTTGGGAATGTTGTAGTTTGGTTGAGGCTTAGTGGTGGTTGTCGGGTTCTGTAGAAGTCTAATGATACCGAAATGAGAATCTAGAGAATGTAATAAATGAAGGTTGACGGAAGTGATATGGGTTGGCATGTGATACGAGAAAACGGACACGTAGGATATTTCTTTAAGCTTGACAATGCTAGATCTGGATGTGAGACATTTCCTTATGTTTGGGGCATAAAGTATCTCCACCTAGTAAACGCCGTTTGAGCTTCGTGAGGGGTTGGTTTATTTATGCTCTTGAGCTTGGGAATGTTGTAGTTTGGTTGAGGCTTAGTGGTGGTTGTCGGGTTCTGTAGAAGTCTAATGATACTGAAATGAGAATCTAGAGAATGTAATAAATGAAATGCCGTTTAAGCTTCGTGAGGGGTTGGTTTATGTATGCTCTTGAGCTTGGGAAGGTTGTAGTTTGGTTGAGGCTTAGTGGTGGTTGTCGGGTTCTGTAGAAGTCTAATGATACCGAAATGAGAATCTAGAGAATGTAATAAATGGAGGTTGACGGAAGTGATATGGGTTGGCATGTGATACGAGAAAATGGACACGTAGGATACTTCTTTAAGATTGACAATGCTAGATCTGGATGTGAGACATTTTCTTATGTTTGGGGCATAAAGTATCTCTAGCGTAGCATGTAAGGTTTGATGAGCGAAAAGGGTGGGAATCTATGAATCGTTGTGAGTGAATATGTTTTGATATAAGATATGTGAATGCTTATATGATGATATAGGGAACTGATACTGTAATGATTGTGCATTGATTGAAATAAGATTATCTTTACAACTTCTAGGTGAATGAGTCTTGTATAAGAATTCCCTATATGTGATTAAGATGAACGGTTGAGTTATAAAGTGTATTAACAGTAAAGTGGTACGATGACACGTAACGCGTGTGACATGAATTAAATCCACCAATGAGCGAGGTACTAGCAGGGAGTAATAGGACTCCATAAATGGCCCGGCAGGAGCATTCACTCCATGTGATATTGGTTTGTAACAGTGATATATAAATGAATGAAGGATTAGCGGAATGAGTCCATGAGAGGAATGGTTGGGTGTTCGGGCACGACACCGTAGAGATATGCTTGTTTCTTTAAGCGTGGGTCGCTATGTCTATTGTGAAGTCGAGATATCGGATGGGTTAAGTGGAGAAGGAGGAAGGGCCACGGTAGTCATGAGTGAATCATATGGATAGCAAGTCTTCGTGGTTAGGCTAGAGTCTTGATGTGTGATTATTGTGCTTTATTTCCGTAATCGATGATGGGATCACACTGGAGATATCGTACTTTATCTACGTCATTCATTTCACCAGTCATCTCATTTCCGTATAAGAGTTGTGTAGATTTAGTATAGCTCAACCCATCATTTTCAGGTATAAATTCGGAGGAGTTGCATGAAGTGTTGTGCATGCAAACAAGTGCATTTTTTTAAAGCTGACAATGTGAAGATAGTTAGCATCTTTGAAAAAGCACATTTTGAAGATGTAATGTAACTCCAATTACATTCTTTTGACTACGAAGTATTGTAAATTCTTGTTACCCTTTTTATTCTCGTACTTATGAGATACTGGGCCGTAGTGCCTCATGATGTAATATTTTGGGAACTATGATTTGAGAAGGTTGGCAAGAAATACTTTTTTGGGATATTTATTGGGTTAATGTGAGCATTTTTATTTATGGGAAATCATCAATATTTATGATTAAAATCGGGGCGTGACATCTTGGTATCAGAGCTATAGGTTAGAATACCTTGAGACCATGGGGAGACTCTTAGTCTCATAGGTTTAAAACCATTGCATATTTTACATGACTTGTGTGTTCCTGTGTGATTGACATACATCCAACTATGTGGCATTGCATTTACGTTACCGTAGAGCTTTGACGTGGCGTGCAATTAGAGGATGCGGTGAGTCAAAACGGGGAAGGTCCGATTGGGAACAATGGTGCGGGAGTTGAACCCGGACAGTTTATTAGAGAGTTTGTCGCAGCGTTGGCCGAATCCAATCTTTTGAACCAAGCGTTGGGGGCTCAAGGGAGTAACTGAGCCATTGAAGCCATGAGAGAGTTTCGTCCCTTAAACCCGCCTCAATTCAACGGAGAGGGTGGTGATTTTATCCTAGCCAACCATTGGCTTTCTGAGATTCGTAAGCTATTTGATGCCATTATGATTACGGATGATGACCTTAGAGTTCGGATGGTCGCTTGCCAACTTACCGGTGAAGCGAATGAGTGGTGGCAATCTATATTGGAAGCTAGGAAGGACGCTAGGAGAGAGGCTAGGGAGGCAAATCAAGAAATTGAACCTTTCTGAGGAGAGTTAAAACTTGGGCTGAGTTTGAGACACTTTTTCAAAACCAATACTTTCCAGAGTTTTATCGTAAGCAACTTAGGGACCAATTCGAGAGGTTAGATCAAGGTAACATGACCGTTTCAGAATATGCTACTAAGTTCCAAGCTTTGTGTAACGCCTCAAGCAGACCACTGGCCCAATACCTTAATTTTGATTCACAAGCCACACCACATGGCCCAAAAGTTTAAGCCCAAGCAAGGTACTAGTAGTAGTCCACAAGGTTTGTCATATGCCCAAGATCATCAATTTAGACTTACGATGTGGGACGGGGTGTTACACTTTATCCCGTTTTGCGCCAGAGTTAGTGGCATCGGAGGATAGAAAATGTAGGCGTTTTGAGAAAGGGTTGAATCCGACTGTTAAAAAAGTTTGTGGTAGGTCAAAGAATTGGAAGGTTTTTTGACATTGTCGAGTGCGCTAGGAGTATTGAGTATACAGAGTAGACACAAGAGGAAGTGATAAGTGTGGGAGCCTAGACAACGAACCATTAGCATGATTGCATCTACGGAAAGGTCTGTGAACCAAGGGAGGAAAGACAGAGAGAACAATTTCGGTGCACCTCGGGCCAGCATAGTTCAGAACCACCTAACTTTTCTAGGATGTCGGGAGTTTCGTCTGGACCTACGAGTATGTGATATCAGTGTCATCAGTCGGGCCATCGTGCAATAGACTATCCTCAGGAGAGAGAATATCATGGTTAGAGACCACCTCAGGTTTGCTACCGGTGGAGTCATCTGGGGCACTTAGAGGTAGATTGTCCACATCCGACAAGTAGAGAGAGTGTACAAAGACCAACTAGGTTAGGTCATGCATCTCATACCGTTTTGCAAGGTGTCGTGAATTTACATGTTTATATTGTGATTATTTATGCATGTTTGAGATGCTTAATTGTGGAATGATTGCCATTATGAAAGTGTATTGTCTATTCGAGTATTGGTCAACATTGCAGAGTTATCTATGTGAACTTGTTGAATAAAATCTAAATGGATGTGCCGACTAGACTAGCTGAATAAGGACACTCGATATTGATAAAGTGGATAGAGATCATGTAAAGTCTTAGGAGTTTGAATTGAACTTGACTTTTCTTGGGCTTCTTAGAGCCATGAGTTTCGAAGTTATCGGGTACTGTGTAAGCTCGTGGTCGAATTGGGTACCGTGTGAGCCTGCAGTTTAATTGGGTACTGTGTGAGCCTGTGGTGGGATTGGGTACTGTGTGAGCCTATGGTTGTATTGGGTACTGTGTGAGCCCGTGATCGTATTGGGTACTGTGTGCGCCCGATGTCATACTAGTTACTGTGTGAGCCCATTGATGTGTTGGGTATTGTGTGAGCCCATTGATGTGTTGGGTACTGTGTGAGCCCGTTGATGTGTTCGGTGCTGTGTGGGCCATTAATTTGTACGACGAGTCTTTGGGCCGGTTGATTTATTAAGGTATTTTGTGTGTATACAATGTGTTGCTATTTAGTTTCAACCTACTTGTTCGACCTATTATGTAATCTTAGCGTGTGGAATTTGTTTTTAGAATTTGGTGCTGGATAGATAATAATGTGATGTGTGGGTACTTGCTACATGCCAAATAGATCGATAAAAGGTGTTTAGTGGGGTGACTCAAATCTCTTAGTTAGATGTAATGCTATGTGATGATTGGAACCTCTTATCTCAACTCCTTATTTTATAGCAGCTTATGATTTGATGATAACTTTGCACGTCTTACAATTTCTAGATTATGATTTTATTGTGACTATTGCTAGCTTAGTTAATTCTTATTAAGATATTGAATGAGCAAGACTAGTTGGATGTTATAAACATATACCGAACATGAATCGTGTTCTTTACTTGGGGTGTCGGGTAAATTGACACATGGGGAGTAGTGGATTTTGGTTTCGAGAGTGTTACGGATGTACATATTTTGAACTCAAAACTTTCCAAAAGGGGTATTGTTTTGTGAGAATTGATTCTTTGCACAGTTCATTTTTGGAAATGATAATGGTACTAACTTGGAGTCAGCTACATCATAGTGGGGTCAACCTTATGGCTAGTTCTTTACTATGTTGTCTAAATTGTCGTTATTCTAAAATGACCAGGTGGGGTGCTCACGATTGATTGTTGATAACATCTTTCAAATATGCAAATCCTCTTTCAAAACTTCTATAAAATCTCACCACAGATGGTCATGTTTCAAGAATTTTTGAACTACTCGAACTAGAACTTTCAATAGGGCAAATTATTTATCAAAAATACCTAGTGACTTGTGACATTACACTCTTTCTTTGGAAATTGCAAGTTGGAAGTCCATGATCGTTGTTTAGTTTGATTTCATCGTGTTAGACACTTTAACATCGAGCTAGCGTCTGTCCTTTCGAGGGAGCTTGTTGTGAGTTAATTGTCGAGAACCATTAGAGCCTTACCGGTGTGAGCTTTGGGAACAGGAGTAAGTCGGGGAGCAAGAATACGAGGTGAAGGAGAAATGTCCGAAATTGTTTTCCTTGTAATGTACGTGAAGAATCTTGTAAACTTGAGATAGATGAGTGGATATTAGAACTTGTTGATCATATCTTACTTGGAAAGGTTGTTGAGTTACAATGTTATGAAATTCTCCTATGTGTTTGGACACAGTCTTTGGAACTGGAATTGGTGAGTATGAAGTAATGTGAGTGGATATGGTTCATGGGACCGGAATTGATTGGTGATATGATTACGACTCATGTGAATACCATAACTTTGTGATTTGATGTGTGTTAACATTGGAACTTGGTGATTGCTTTGATGGGAAGCTATACTAGTTAACTATGGCATTGTGGAGTTTTCTTGCATTTTGACACGGAGTTGGTGGATACGAAGCGTTGTGTGGTGGATGCGGTCTTTGGGACTAGAATTCATTGATGATGTGTCTTCATTTGTTTTACTTGAATTTCGGGACGAAATTTCTTTAAGGAGGGTAGAATGCAGAGACTCGTATTAAATTTCAATAATTTTAAGGTTACATAAATGCTTGAATTTAGGATATGTGGAATGAGGTTTGGTTATGTGACATGGCATGTGTGTATGTGACGGTATGAGTTTTGAATAGAAATTCTTGGAAATGGTAACCATCCTGTCTCCCCAGGTGTTGAATATGGTGGATTAAATCTATAGGAAAATTTTTCAGAAAAAATAATTGACTTTTGGGAAATAGGAGGTTAGCAGAAATATTTTGTAAAAGGATTGGAAGATGACTGTTCAATGATGAATTGTTACTGATGTGTCTTTCTACAACCTCACTGCTCCCTCTATGCAAATGATTATTGCTTTCTACAACCTCACTGCTCCCTCGATGCATATGCAGATGGTGATTATTATTGTTACTGATGTGTCTTTCTACAACCTCACTGCTCCCTCGATGCATATGCAGAGAAAACTGTTTTTGAATAGTTTTAATCTCATGTTGTAAAATATAATTTTTTGCTTTAAATTGAATATTTTCTTGTGAGACTTTTGAAAGTTTAGTATTTGAATGTTGTAATTCAGAATTTACTGAAATAAAAGATTTATCATTATTTTCTCTAATCTTATTTTGCTCACAAAAGTAATAATTTAAACTATTTAAAGCATTAATATAATGATTATTATAACGATAATCCCCACACAAGTTCCAGAGGGCATCCAGAAGACATTGTTGGGTTTCGTGAATATATTTTAAATGACTAAGCTTTCTGAATTTAATACTAGTTCCCTCAGGGATGACTAGTAGTGTGGTGGCTCCGAAAGCAATTCCTTTCTGAGTCATCTGTATCATAATTCAAGAAATCGTTAGTGGGATAAATCGAATAAGCTTTGAGTTTTTGTAATTCATTGTGTTTTGGTTTTGTCAGAAATTCAAACTGGACATTTTGCTTATTTGAATTGGTGGTAATTTTGTTACTGGAAACTGTAAATGGATAGAGTAGACAGATAAAAGGTACTCCTAAAATTACTTTGTCAGATAGATTTTTGACTAAAACAAATGAGGTAACGAAATTTGTTTTATTTTGTTGAACAATTACTTTGGGTAGTTTGTATGCTATTTTCATAGCACTACCGTTTGCTGAACTAAGCATTTCTGCTGTTGACTGGTAATACCTATCAGGTATTAGACTTTCCTGAATACAATTGAGATCTGCTCCAGTATCAATTAGAGCTGTTACTTCTATAACGAAATTATTTATTATTAGTTTAACTTTTGCATACCACTTTTGGATATTTATGCTATTTATAATGTTTATTCTAGTGTCTTCATTTTCTTCATTGTTTAATCCTTCCATGAAATATTCTGTATTTTTACTATGATTAGATTCATTAGAATCAGATGATTCAGATAACTCTTGGTTAGTGGATGAATCACTTTTTGGGAATTTTGATTGAATTATTGATTCTAATTTTTTATTAGTTTCTTTTAATTTAGCTATTTCTGTTTTAATAAAGTTTACTTCTTGTATTAAATCTTGGATAGTGACCTCTTTATGGATTTTGTTAAATCTTTCTATGGTGGAATTGAGATTTATTATTGGTTTAGTATACTGTGGCTGTTTCTTATTTTGTTGAATCATTACCTTTTTGAGTTTATCAATATATTGTCTTTTTAATTCAAAATCATCTATTTTACTAATTAAATCAATTAGTAATTCTTCTTCGGGTAACTCTCGGTTGAGTGTACTTATGGTTTTATTACAACAATTATTGGTACATCCTATTTGAATTGGATTATCACTAGAGCTTTCATCTAAGGAATGGTATTCAGATGATTCGGATAATTCTTCTAGGTTATCTTCTGACTCAGTTGTGTTTGCTAATCTGAAAATTTCTAGAATATGTTTTTTATCAGTTTCTGGGATGTTGAGTTGATTAATCTTTTCTTTAACTTTGCATTCGGTTTTATAATGACCCTTTTTCCCACAATTGTAACAAGTAACTTGGCTTTTGTCATTTGTAGTAATTTTCTTTTTATTCTTTGATTGGTGACTCTTGGGTTTTTCATAATATTTGTCTTTTGAGGACTGGGTTTTATTTCTAGAGAATTTCTGATTCTTTTGAATTTCTCTAGTTGATTTCTTTTTACTTCTAGAAGGGGCTATAGGTGGTAAACCATATTGTTGGCAGAAATTTCCTAATTCGTATTTAGCTTTATTTTTATCTTTTTGTGCTTGTTTGTTGATTTTCATATCAATACACATTCTTAATCCTTCTTTTTGAATAGTGCTTACTATGTCGCCATAAGTGAGTCTATCATATTCAATTATTCCAGTAGGTTGACTTAGGACATCTCTAACTTTATGAGCGAATAAATTGGGAAGTCCATTAATAAATTTTTCTTTCCAAAATGACTTTGTACAGTCGTCTCTAAGCATTACTCTGGACATAAAAACATCTTTGTACCATCTAAAATCACTTAGTGTTGGACAGTACAGATTACTTAACTGGTCATGAATTCTAGAGGTGATGTTACTAGGTTGACCAACAAAATGTTTAATTATAGTATAAATTAATGTGTTAATTCCGTCTGGTACTCCTAATCCTATTTCGTTATCAAAAATTGGGAGACCATCTTCTCCTATTTGGGTAGCATGTATTATTTCTTGTCTTGACTCATGGGTGAGATACTTATCCCACCATGCTTTTAGCATTCCGGTAAAACCAGAAGTTAATAGTTCTACTATTTGTGGTTGACCATGGTCAAGATTACTAAGATAACTGTTTGCTACCATTGACATATGATTTAATTTTTCTAAGATCTGGTTTTCACTTAATCCATCTATGTTCCATTCATAAAGTTTACTGGAAGAAACTGAAAATTGATGGGTTATTTCCTCATACTGTAAATCAGGTGGGGTGGGGTGAGAATACTAGTTTTTGGTTAGACTCGTTGGGTTGAGTGTAGGTGTAACTAATTTATTTATTTTTTGAGCGGAGAATTGTTGCTGTATTTGGGAAATGTCACTGTCAGAAGAAGATTGTGATATTTGACTAAGAACAGGGTTTTTGGAAATAGTTGTAACTTGTGATGGTTCTGCTTTAATAGCTAACTTGGTTAATAATTTTTCTATTTTATAAATTTGTTGATTTGTTGTTTGGATTTTTGTTCTATTTTCAGGGAGTCTAATTAGGGATTTTTCTATGGTAGATTTACTGGTTGAAGGGGTGGTTTTTACTGATAATTCATCCATTTTAATTTCTATTTTATCTAATTGCTTATTGATGGTACTGAGACACTGATTAGTATAATTGTTCTGTTCAATGATTTGACCAAATTCAGGTTTACTAGGTATTTTGAATGGTGAGGCTGTAATAATAGAGCCTTTGTGTTCTATGATTATAGTATCTAACGGGGGATGGCTAGCATTAGTAATAGTATTGTCTGACTTTTTTCATCTTACTTTTGTAATAGTGTTTACTTTTTTGTAATGTTGTTCTAAGTATTCAAAGAATAGGACTTGACTATTGGATTTAGTAATGAATTTTTCTCAACGGGCTTTTATCTTTTGTCTTTTTTCTTTATCATACTTTTTTCTAAACTTTTCACATTTTTCTTTGTTTTCTTTTGACTTATAGTCTCTCTTTAATTTCCTGAGAAGATTATCACCTACCAAGGATACACTGCTGATAGACCCTACAACTGGGTTTCTAAGTTCTTTCCAGTGTACTGTATCCGGGATTTCTGACAACGAAGCCGTAGAGGAAGAACTGGCTAAAGAATTACACCTAAACAATCTATTCATTATTCTTTAACTTCAAAATTCTAGACTAGTATTCCAATTTGTAATTGTTTGTGTTTTGGAACATACCCCTATTCACACATACCCGATTCCGACCTAGCTCATACCGTCACATACACACATGCCATTTCGGTCTTATTCAAACCCTCACTGCCCTACCCTGGGACTTACCAACGGGACTTTTACTGGGAGACCTACCCGAGGCGGCTTAAGTGAAACGGTGTCTAGACGATGGGTGGCTTTACTGGGTGCCCAAACTCACAATATTACAAACTGGACGACTTATCCAAAATTCTAAAACCAAGAACCTCAATGCCCCCTTCTTGGTATCAGAGCCAGGTTGAGGTTCTTGGTAGTTTAATTATACTTACTGCTGTCTGTTTATGTGTGTGTGTATATATATATATAGGGGTCGGTTTCGTAGACACCCAAAAAAACACCCAAAAAAACACCCCATCTCAGCCCTCCATTTCAAGGCTGAGATTAAATCCACTCCACCCTAAGAACCATCGACTTCCCTTCTTCTTCCTTCACTTCTCGTTCTGCTTCTCCAGAACGACACCCACCCCTCCACCTCTCTCCACTCCGACACCCACCCCTCCACTTCCCTCCCCTCCGACCGACGAGCCCCAGTCGCCGACGACCCACCACCTCTCGCACGCTCTGTCTCTCACGTCTGAGAGACCCACCCCCCGCTGCCCGACTTCTCTATCTCCCTCCACTCCGACCGACGAGCCCAGCCGCTGCCGACTCTCCACCGCGTGCCGCCGCCGACGCTCTCCTCTTTCTGTGGCGTACTACTGGAAGGGAAGGTCGAACCATGGTCAACTTGCGAAAATTGAATCGCCCACCTGAAGCTCCATTGCCAAGGTCTCTCTCTCTCTCTCTTCTTCGTTGATGAGCCCTAGATTCTCTATCTTAGGGTTTCAAAATTTGGGGACCCCCAAAAATTAGGGTTTGTCATACAATACGAAATTGGGAATTTTCTACAGTCAGTTTGATTGGCTAAATTAGATGAGTTGATTGTAAAAATCAATTGTACAAGAAAGCCAAGAAATCTGGGTAAGAGAAAGGGGGCAGGAAACCCTTCTGGCATTCTACCTTTGTATTAATTTTCGATAAATATTTGTTTATGTTGACCAATTGGATAGTAATTTTTTTGTGTGTACAAATTGGATAGTAATTAAATCATTTTGTTTGCGGATACGCCTGTGATATTTGAGTGCTTTCTTGATTTCCTGGATACATAGGATACATACCAGATTTGTCAATTGCATCTCCTTTACTTGGGGCACTAGCTCTACGCAATCTCCATGCTTCCTCAGCGTTTAGTCCATCTTCCTACAACTCACCAAAAATTCTTAAGAGCATAATACAACTCAGGAATGACCAGAAATTAGTTAGAAACGGTTTTGTTATTTTCTTATGCACGTGGTAGAATCCACTCAACTAAACTAAGCCTTAAGAATCACCACAAACTAGAACTTAATAACACGGTCTGACCAAATCCACTATGTCTACAAATTACTATCCTCCTGGCATTTTGTGTCGGTGGGTTTTTCTTTACTATTACATTGCCAGCTCCAACCCCCACATAATAGAGTAATTGGGACAACTCCATAGCCATAGGGCAGGAGGAGAGGATCCAACTGTAAATTGGTGACCTATTTGTATTTGTATAGCTTAGCTGTTATGGCTTGTTATTGTCAAAGGGCTCTCTCTATATGACAAATTAACGTTTGGACTGTGTGACTGAAAGATAGTAAAAACAAGCCAGGCCTCTCTCTATATGACAAATTTTTGTGTTGATGGAGTTTTACATGCTACATTTTGTTATGTTCATCATTCATCCCACTTTACAGAGGCTTATGCTAAGAGCTTTAAGGGGAGGCAGTTGAAGATGCTGCAAGCAAAAGAGGACATCAATTCATATGAGGACAATTTGCACATGCAACTCGTCAAAAATGAATTATCTCAATCCATCTGGTTGTAATGTACTCTTGGATGTAACAGATTAGAGATCAACAGAAAATGAATTACCTCAATTGTATCTATGTTAGAGCTATGTAATGGAAGTTTATTGGAAGTTTTTTCTCTTTTTCGAAGCCATGTATCAATAGTATGGTTTATCCTCTTTTTTGTGGACTGAAGGTGATGCTAGCATTAGTAATGTAATGCAACCATTAGTAATGAATGGGTGAAATATATAGATGCCCCTTTTGAATTCCTGTTTGGCTGTTACTGTTTCAATGGTGTTTGTGAATCCAGATTTTTGCTAATGTGGTTTCTGTTGTTATTTTGTTGTATTGACTGAGACGCGAGACGTCGGGCTAGGTCCAAAAACAGGGGATATTCTGCCGAATTTTTTCCAGAACCTACTTTTGTGAACGGACACGACACAAGGACAATAATAACTAAATATGTTGATTTTTCTAACTTGCCACAGCCTCTGGCACACTAATACCTAAACAAGCACATGCTCTCAATTTGCCATTCTCATCAAGGAGCAGTAACTACTATTCTATGAACATAACTGTGCATACTCTATGAACTTTCACTTAACCTAAGAACTTTCACTTAACCTAAGAACATAACTGTACAAAACTAAGAATAGATCATTACAAAACTGATCCATACAAAGATGATCCATACAAAGAACTGATCATTACAAAACAAGGAACTTTCATTTAACCTAAGAACTTTCATTACAAAGAACTGATCCATACAATGTTTCATTACAATCTTTCTTATATTCAATTCCATCTCAAAAACTGATCCATACAAAGAACTTTCACTTAACCTAAGAATAGTTCATTACAAAACAAAGCCAACAAGCCAAAGTACTCCAAGATCATTTGGAGCAATCTGAGTCCTCCTCTTGGTCACTATCAAAGCCAATAATTCCGTGCTTCTTCAATTGTCTCAAAATACATCCCAATTGTTGGTGTTTTTAACCCTTCCACAACGTTTTCTGGAGTCTCCATATCATCTACTTCAACATTATCTAAACTCACTACCTCCATTGTTCACCCTTCACTTTCCTGCAAGAAAAAGTAAAGAAATCCATATGCAATGTCAACATAAGAAATCAAGACCTTATTCGACATAAGAAATCCATCACAGCAAAGTAATTGACCACAATTGGATAACAAGACCCTTTTCCAAAAAAAGAACAAGTAGACATAGACAATGTCGACATAAGAAATCAAGACCAGGTTAAGTTACGAATTAGAAAATCCAAAAAGGGTGATATTGATGCAATGACCTTATTCAAATTTTTTTTGCAACGTCAAACTTTTGTAGATTGTTGGTTCATCTCGATGAAAAAGAATCGGATAACTAACAAATTATGACTTTTACTCTATTTTTTTTTGGAAGTATCCAAATTTGAGCTAATGTATGAACCCAAGAAACACTAATCAAACATTATAGTAGAAACCCTAGAATCAGAACAACAGGACCCACAAAAACCAGTCCAAACCTTTTTCAACAATCCTAAATCCACCCATTGGCGCCAACTAAACATGTGTTTTCCTCCAAATGTCCAATATGCACACACAAAAACAGAGTACACCACAAAAAATAGAGTACAGATAATGCATTATTTGCATTATCTGCTTGCAAACCGTGTAATCCTCTTCAATGCCCCTTGAATCCTTGATTAAAGATCGGTCCAACAAGAAATAACTTGGGAAATAAAACAAAACTGAATTTAACCCATGAGAGGAAACCGATCATGAATGTGAAGTAAAGGAATTGAAGAATAAAACCGTTTGATTCGAGTAGTACGCCACGGAAAGAGGGAGGGAGTCGGCGGCGGCGCGCGGTGGAGAGTCGTTGGCGGCTGGGCTCGTCGGTCGGAGTGGAGGGAGATGGAGAGGTTGGGCAGCGGGGGTGGGTCTCTCAGACGTGGGAGAGAGAGAGCGTGAGAGAGATGGTGGGTTGTCGGTGGCCGGGGCTTGTCGGTCAGAGCTCGTCGGTCGGAGTGGAGGGAGCTGGAGTGTCGGACTGGAGGGAGCTGGAGGGGTGGGTGTCAGGAGGGAAAAGAAGAACGAAGGGGTGTTTTTTTGATCCGCTGTGAAAGGGGTGTTTTTAGGGGTGGAGTGGAATTAATCTCAGCCCTTGAAATGGAGGGCTGAGATGGGGTGTTTATTTGGGTGTTTTTTTGGGTGTCTACGGAACCGGCCCCATATATATATATATATATATACACTTGGACACATATATATATACTCATACAAAGTACAAGGGAGAGAGAGAGAGAGAGAGAGAGAGAGAGAGAGAAAGCCGAGAGAAGGGAGAGAGAGATAGGCCGAGAGAGAGGGAGAGATAGGAGAGATCGAGAGAATAAGATATTGTTGTACGATCTTGGATTCTCTCCTACCCACTCAAGTTATACATATACATATAGGTACTTTGTACTAGTAAGAAAGAGAGAGATGGAAAGATATGGAAGAGATTGGAAAGTACCTTACATGATCTTCTTACATCCTTACAACCCAATTCTTTATACTTCTCCAAGTCGAAGCTATCAACCATTGTCCTTACATATATATATATATATATATATATATATATATATATATATATACACACACATAGTACTTGAAAGAAAGAGAGGGAGAGAAGCCGAGAAAGAGAGGGAGAGAGAGAGAGAGTGATGTGTGTGCATGTGTTGCTCACTCAATCTAGTCAATCTCTTTTGGCCAACTTCTTACACAATCTAAGTACAACCAAATCTAGACTTTCCTTGCCCTTTCATATACAAACAAGTCTCCTAAGTACAAGACAAGACTAGGAACCCTTTCAAATAACCTAAAGTTGTCCTAAAGTGGAAGTACAAAGGAGGATAGTCTTTGTATGCTTTCAAGGCATGAAGTGACAACACAATGGAACAAAATCCATTGGATAAAGAGGGAGAGAGAGGCCGGCCAAGAGGGAGGAGAGAGAGCCAAGATTTTTGCTATAAATAGGACCCCATTCTCACCATTCAACTCACACCTTCCATTCTTCAACTTCTCTCTCTAGAAAGTCTTGTATTCTTGCCTTGTTCTTGCGTGTTCTTGAGTTCTTCCCAAGTTCTTCAAGAAACTCATCCAAGACCGCCACTAAACCACCACTCAACCACCATTTTCGATCCAAAAGCTTTAGTAGTATTAGTCAAGATTTAGTTTCGAGAGAAACCTTTCTCTTTTGAAGCTACCGAAAGTTTACCGTAGGAAGTTACTCTGTCCGATAGACGACTTACTTTCCGTAGCCGCCCTACTGCCAAGAAAAATGGTAGAATATCTCTACTTATTTACCCTAAGTATATATTTCTTACGCGTTAATCCTAAGTATAAGCTAATTGTACTTCAATAAACATGTCACGCCCTCGATTTTCAACATAAATAAATAATACATTTCGATAAAGAGCCTTGCGTATCATACATATTACCCAAAAGAGTTTCCCACCTGTTTAATTTACAAACAAGTCCCCATTTCTTAAACAATCACAACCTTTGTACTACGGCCCAAAATAGCTTAGATACAAGTACAACATGTTTAGAACATTACAAACTTTAGTCAAAAGATAACTCAAGAACTAAGTAGTTACAAAGCCATCTTTAACCAAAAGTAAGTCTATTACAAAGATGAATAAGTAACTAAAAGAGGTTAGCTTCCAAAAATCTTCATGTCCAAGCACACCATAGCATGCAGTCTATTACCCAGCATTTGAACCTGAAAAGAAGGATTTTGTTGAGCTACATTAGCCCAGTAGGAAAATCATTACCAGTCTACATGTAAATATGATGACGAGTGCAAGCGAAAGGAATAAGGAGATATAGCTCGATAGATGGTAACCAATCAACTCGTAAATGAGCCTCTATCAAGATTGAATACTTAAGTCATGAGACACAACAACTCAGACAATCCCCCCTCAACTCGCTAAACCAAACTCCCGCCATCGGTATTTCCACCCCTTGCGTTACCGTATAACATCACAAGGATTACCGTGTTACCACCCCTTGCGTCACGGTGATCCCTAACGATCCGGGTTATCGTATTACCACCACTTGCATTACGAAACCCCTTTAAGTCTCCGTATTACCACCCCTTGCATTACGGGACTTCCTAAACCAACTTCCGACCCAAACAACCATTTTCTCACATCATGTGCAAACTAAGACTTCCCCATGACCCCATTCGCAAGTAAAACTTCATACATAAAGCTAACGTCTTCACAAATGCACCATAAACAATCACAAATACCTACAATCTATAGAATGCACGTTAATGATGTTTTAACTAAATAATTCCTTATTCGGTTCCTACTAACGGAAGACCAACAGAAAGAGGATAGCATCGAGTGGTCAAAGGAAGTCAATTAGACAAGCTTAAGATAGATTAGGAGGTGTCCAAGAGGATTTAGAAGTGATTGGGGTTCAAAACAATCGACGGAAGAGCAGCAGGAGCAAAATTGGAGTTAAGCTCCTGGTATCGATACGCGCAAAATCCGTATTGATACAATATAAGCTGTCCAAAAAGATAAGCTTGTGGTATCGATACGCCACAAAATCCGTATCGATACCACAGGGCTTCGAGTAGCGATTTCAGCAGATTTTCAAGGCATGAACAACAACCAAAATCCAACAATCCAAGGCACGATTCTACACCAAATCAACATATAAACATATAAAAGAGGTAAATAAGTCCCTACCTCGCATCAATGGCCGAGATTCAAGCGTTTTTGAACGAGCCCTAGCTTCTCGAACTCCGAAACTCCGATTTAAGCTCGATCCAAGGATCTCCGAGCTTAAGAATTCGAATGGGAGGCCAGAAGGAGGTTGGTTCTTGAAGATTTTGGGAGATGAAATGGGGTTTTGAGTGAAAGGAGAGGAGAGAGAGAGATCGGCAGGGAGAGAGGGAGAGACGGATGAGAGAGAGTGAGATGGAGAAAAATGATCTCCTACAATACATATACCCCTATATATACTCACACACAAGTATATCACACTTTCACCCCCTCCAATCTCTATCATTTCACTTCTATCCCCAATCCAATTAACCACAATTAAACCCTACTTTCTCAATTTAGGCATTTTAACAATAATTTCAATAATTGAAATTTTACGGGTCTCTACAAAACATGTGTTGTTTTGAACTTCTTAAAAAGGAAGAAACGAATCTTGAAAGATAACGTTGTAGTGCCTTAAAGTATTCGTATTTTGATTTTGAGATGGTTATGAGCATGTATACATGATTACTATGACTAATTGTCTTGATGATTAAGCATAAGTGGTATCCACTCCAAAGGCATCCATACATGTGGCGTTATGCTTTAAGTGTGATTTGAGCATGAATATTAATATAGAGTTGAATGATCTTGCTAGTTTAGTTTTCAAGATTACAATGAATGATTTATGATTTTGTCATAAGAAAGTCCTACCGCGGAGTCTATGCATGACAACGAGACACAAAAATCAAGAAAGATAGAAACATGACACCTAGGGTGTGGTTAATAAAAATGTGTGTTTTGAAAAAGGGAAATATTTTTGGAAACTGCAATGTGGCCGGACGTGGTAGCCCATTGTGTGATGTGTGTTTTGTGTGCCAATGGGAACCCGGTGCGGCGGAACCATTGTGAGGATACTCGGGAGACCGGAACGGCGGAACCGAGGTTGGGTGTGTGGCTTGGTTATCCGTGGAGATGAGCCAATGCTCTTGTGTGCCAATGGGAACCCGGGACGGCGGAACCATTGTGAAGATACTCGGGAACCCGGAACGACAGAACCGAGGTTAGGTGTGTTAAAAACGATTTTCGAAATGTTGATTTGGCTAATGAAAGGTAAAATGGTGACACAGTCTACGAAATGTTGCGTAGGAGAAACACAAAGAATCATGGACACCAACGCTAGTAAGATAGTGAATGTGGATGTGTATTGTTAACTATGTTGTTGAATGAGCATGTGTTATTATCTATATGACCTTTTGTTTGTAAGTTAAGGGTTAGTGGGTATGGATTATTCTATTGAGCTTTTGTAGCTCACGGTGTTACCTTTTGGTGACCCTGACATATTATATCGGTGGCGACGCTGGTATAATGTGTCAGACCTTATAGATGAATAGGGTGAGCTATACACCTTGGAGGCTTTCGGAGCCAAGGAGCTAGTTAGGATGAAAGAGAAGGCGGAGCAGTAGTTAGGAACCCTAGTTCCCTCCCTTGTTTAAATAAATGCATTCTTGTGGGAATTATGATGTAATAACGAGCCAGACTCTGTTTAAATTTCAATAAAAATGTCAATTTAACGTACCCAAAATTAGGGGCGTTACATTGACATCGGCTTGGTAAGTTGTTTGGTGAGAAGAATTGTTGATACCTGAGGTGCGATTGTCATCGTGAAAAGTTTGTGAGAGATGATTGCATGTTTAAAAAAAAACGAAAGAAGCTTAGCGTAATGGGGTTTTAGTAGGTGATAACTTGAGCTCGAAGGATAAGTGTGAGTGTGTGAAAATGAGTGAAACCATGCCATGCTGTCGTTAACATGAAAATGTAGGAATGAGGGGACACGAGGGAGGACACGATAAGTGTTAACCGGAGATTGACGAGGTTACATAGGGTAGTCGTGTGAGTTCTTTGATGTTGTATAACAGTTTGATTCAGAGTGTCCTTGTTATCTATGCGGTTGGAATCTGGCATATGTTTTCTCTTTTGATAGCATCAACGATATATAAAGAACTAAGTTTGAGGAGGGTAGAGTAAATTTATTTGACTTCAAAAAAAATTTCCCTACTACTCTTTTGTATAATACAATCAGAGAACTAGATGCGAGAGGCTCCCACAGTATATCAATCCCTAGTTCAGAGTGGTTACTGGCTCGTAGTAAGAAAAATAGTGGATTTGAGAGCTGACCTAGATTGTTTCAATATTGTATCGCAAGACACGTGTACTAGGAGGAATAAAATGCATGATTTACTGAGTAACTAGGCCCTTGAAACCGAAAGAAGTGTTAATAGCCTTGAAGTGTAAGGAGTTTAACTTTGACGAATTGGTGTTCATAATGGAACCGAGGATGATGAATTAGTATGTAGTTTGATTATTGGATCTTGGGTTACTTACAAAACTAAGTTTAATTTGGATTCGTTCGGTGATTATGAACCTTGTTTGTAAGTTAGGTCACTCCTATTCTGAGAGTTTTAATTTCTTTCTTTCGACAAACCATGCATACTCAGCTATAATCTTGTGGGGATACCTTTAAATCCGGATGCCACAAGGTGGAAATGTTTAAATCGGAGTTATGAATTCAAGATGGTTCATGCGACTTCGGAGAGTTTAATCTCATGTGATAAGAAAAGAGACTATTTTCGGTTGTATGAAGCGTATAATATACCAAATGGTACCAGGTGATTAGATAACTTTTGAGAATTCACTCAAAATGCCAATAGGCGGATGAGAACTTTCTTGATTTTATTACGTTAGAGAGTGTTTGAGTACTCTAGCTTAGTATGTGAAAATTCTCATTTGTTGGTTGATGTTAATCGAGGAAGATAAGGATCGGAGTTTTTATGAACATTTTGATGTGTCCTTCGTGGAAGGTTGAAGAGTACTTGTTTGAATAAGATACACGGAATCGGAATGTGAATGTGAGAATTTGGAGAATGTGGGGGCGCAAGTTGTTAGATCTCGATGTAATTATCATGTGATTATGTGAGAATTAGAACTATTGTATAAAGGTTCGAACATGAGGTATCTGTGAACATCGTAATTTGATAAGGAGGATTAAAGGTTGACACATATCCTAAGGAGAAACTGACACGTATCCTAGATTTGCGCGAGCATGTTTTGAGGGGTAAAACCATCCCGTTAATGCGAGTCCTACGAGTAATCTTGGGAAAGAAGAGTCGACGTGGGAAAGGGAAGATGAAGTAAGAGAGAAGTATACGCATTTGTTTCCGAGTTAATCAATGTGAGTCTCGAAATTCCAACCTTATGATTGTTAGTTTATTGTTTGGTAATATGTATTGTTGCATGAGCATGATTACTTGATGCGTGATTTTAGTTGGCTTAGGTTGTAAATTTCGGGACGAAATTTCTTTAAGGAGGGTAGACTGTAGAGACCCGGATAATTTTAATTTTTTGAAAAGATTATTAAATGACTAATTGAGAAAATATGGTTTATTTGTGGTTAATTGGATTGGGGATTGAAGAGAAATGATAGAGACTAGAGGGGGTGAGTGTGTGATATACTTGTTTGTGAGTATATATAGTGGTGTATGTGTTGTAGGAGATATTTTTCATCTCCCACTCTTTCTCTACCGTCCCTCTCTCTCCCTCATCCAATCCTCTCTCTCTCTATCTCTCTCTCTCTTGCTCTCTCTCCCAAAACTCCACCTCATACCACCAAAACCTCAAAGATCAACCTCCATCCGACACTCCAATCGCATTCTCGAGCTCGGAATTTCTTGGGCCAAACTTGGAGGAAAGCATTTCGTTGATTTTGAAGGATTCGGAGCTAGGGCTCGTTCGAATCTCTTGGGTTTCGCTCCTTGACTCGAGGTAGGGATTTCTTTGCTTCTTTTATATGTAAATACGTTGATTTGGTGTGAAAATCGTTCCTATAGTTGTTGTTGTTGATTTTTCGTTGAACTCCCAAAATTCTGCAAAATCGCTGCTCGAAACCTCGCTGTATCGATACTGGCTTTTTGCCGTATCGATACCATAAGAAAATAGGAACTTTTGAAATTGCTGCTTTGCTTGCTGTATCGATATAGCCATTTTGGATGTATCGATGCCACAGCCTTATGGACAATTTTTCTTCCACTGCTCCTACTTCGATTATTTTGAACTCCGGGCACTTCTAGCACTTTCTGAACGTCTCCTAACCTATTCCAATCGTGTTCAATTGACTCCCTATGATTGAATGACGTTGTCCTCGATCCGTTGGCCTCCCAGTAGTATGGAACGAATAATAGTTTACTTGGTTAAAATGTCAATAAGATGCAACTTGTGATTGACTGATTACTTGCGAACGTTCGTGGCATGTTGTGACATTGTTGGCATATCGTAAGATGTTCTATGTATGAATATGATTTTGGAAAAGTCTTGACGTGCATATGGAGTGAGAATTCATTGATTGAGTCGGAAGTTGGTTTAGGAGGTCTCGTAACGCAAGGGGTGGTAATACGAAGACTTATGTGGGTTCTGTAACGCAAGGGGTGGTAATACGGGGACCCAAGTTGTTGGGGAACTCCGTGACGTAAGGGTGGTAACACGGTAACCCTCGTGGTGTTATACGGTAACTGTAGACACCCCAATTTGGCCTAATGATTATTTCAAGTCCCACCTTGGGACCATTCCGATGATGAAATGGATACAGTGATTGCTGATTGCCTTCTCGAGAACCTTAGGACTTTCGGTAAGAACTTTGAGCCACTTAGAGGACCCCATCCAGAGCCATATAGCCTTTCAGACAGAAAATACAGAAGCTAGGAGAATCCATCTGACGGCCGTAACATCGAATCTCACGGCCTTGACATCATTTCCTCACCCGAGCAACCTGTTGCTAGAAAATCTCCCTGAGAGATCAATCCCTCGGCCACAAGATCTATCCTTCGGCCGCAACATCCATTACTCGGCCGCCAGATCCATTGCTCGGCCGCCAGATCGTCCTTTTTCCAGACTCTGGAACGTTCTGTCAGACGTTTGATCCAACTATGCTACCTCCCCGATGCATTCAAGCTACGTTCAGAGATTACAACGAAGAGTTCGAATTGCATTGCAATTGCAATCGTGCCATTTGATTGGCCGGAGTGAGTCACCAATTGCCTATATAAAGAGGCCTTTGCACCACGAAAATTCATAAGTGAAATTATTCTCTCAAGCCACGAAACTCTGCAGAAACACCCTCTCAAACCTTCTCTTCAAAAGCCTTAACCTCCCGAAGGCAGCCATCAATCCGACGATCAAACCCCGAAGTTCAAACCCTAACCCTAGGATTTTCTGAAGAGCAATCAGTCAATCACACCCAATCCGAAGCAATCAAACAACTGAGGGATCAAGGTGGTGAGGCCCAACGGCCTCTGGTTTGTCTTATTTTCTGTTCATAATCTTAATCGTAGCATTTTGATCATCTACTAACGTTTTTGTCTGGTGTGAGGAAGAACATCGACCGGGGCTTCAATCCCTCGGCCGATATATCAAACCAGGAGGATCCCTCGGCCGTGACATCCATTCACCGGCCGCGGGATCCATTACCCTGGGACAGCTTTGTTTGTTCTGCTTTCTGATGCATGCTTTACTTATCGCACTGGCTCACTTTACTTACTGTTTAAAGGCCTAATTAAACAGACTATGTGTTTAGAATTAAACAAAGCATCTACATGTCTTATGTTGAATAACTATGGGCCAGTCTCACGGCTGAGCAGAGAGGGGTGACTAACACCTTCCCCTTACTGTACCCTTGGCTCCCGTACCCAGAATCTCTATCTGTTTTCCTAGTTTTAATAAACTGGGTGGCGACTCTGTTTTGATGATAACCGCTATCGTGTGGCGATATTCCTAGCCATGGGAATGTCCATGATTTTGGTTTATGAAGCAAGCAACCAATCGAGCAAACAAACGTGATCAATCTGTATGGCGATGCCCCGTCAGGGAGGTGTCTACAGTAACGCAAGGGGTGGAAATACCTATGGTGGAATTTGGTGTTAGTGAGTCGTGGAGAAATTGTTGAATTGCTTGAGTATTATGAGCTATATGGTATAATGTGATTATAGCATATCTTAGAACGATCGTCTTGAATGATTGGCATATCCTTGAGTTGATTGTATTTCGTCGTTGAGCTATATCCTCTTGTTTTCCTTCCTTTGCACTTATCACCATATTTTTATATAAAGTTGGTAAAGATTTTCCTACTGGGCTAGTGTAGCTCAACCTAATCTTTCTTTTCAGGTTCAAATGTGGGGCAATAGCTAGTATACATCGTGTGCTTGGAAGTGAAGGGTTTTTGGAAGCTAACTGCTTTAGTTATTTAATCATCTACGTCTTTGATTTTCTTTCGAATTGAGATGGGTTTGTAACCAAATATTTCTTGAATTCCTTTTGACTAAAACGTTTGTGATATTCTAAACAGATTTGTACTTGTAAGTAAGTTTATTTTGTGGCCGGTGTGCCAATGTTGAAATTCCTTTAATCTTGGGGATTTGTTTGTAAACTCAAACAGGTGGGAACTCTTTTGGGTATTTATTTATAATATGTGAGGAACTTTTATCGAAAATGATTATTTATTTATGTTAAAAATCGAGGGCGTGACACAGTACATTTCCCATTTACAACGAAACTAAGTTGACACCTAACGATTGTTTAAAGAGTGGAAATGATCAACGAATCGTCAAAGGACGGGTAACCAAGCTTAGAGATGGTTTAAGGTGTTTTAGATGTGTTAGAAGTGATCGAAACCCAAAATAGTGGAGAAAGAATCAAAATTAGCAAAGTTGCCTAAAAGCACAGTGTTATCGATACCATGGAAGAAGGTATCGATAACATTTCGGCCAAGATCGGTCCAGACGCAAGGGTATCGATAACGATGGAAAATGTTATCGATAACGAGGGGTGTTTGAGCAGATTTTCAACAGACTTTCAGGGGTTCAACAACAACATCGACAATCATAGGCACGAATCAAGGTACAAAATCAACTCATAAACACATAGAGAGAGTAAGAAATTCCTACCTCACGTTTGGAGAGCAAAACCCCAAGACTTCCCAAGCCCTAGACTCCGGAAACTTCAAAACCAACTTGTAAGGAGTAAATCCCGAACAGGCACAAAAAGGGCCCGAACACGTGGTACGTGGGACCATGGTATAATTACATTAAGAACAGCCGCCGTGCAGAAACGGTGATCGGCGATAGGGACCAGCGATATGAAGGATCATTGGTCCAGAGAGTCTGTACTGGGTCAAGGTCCAGTAACACGAGAGAGTATTGGACCAAGGAATTGACAAAGGACCAGTGACATGTGAAGTCATTGGTCCAAGTAGTTTGTTCGGCAACAAAAGAGCCGAACAGGAGGGGATTTGTACGAAAAGCAGTCCCAGATGCAGGAAACGTTCCAGAAGGTTCTGTAGACAGGGATATTCCGTGATTACGATAAGATCCCAATAAAATAGGATCTTGGAGAGATACCCAACGGGAATGGGAAGTTCGGCCAGCTATGGAAAGGAGCCCTAAACGGACTAAAGTAGTGAACTGATAAGGGAACGAGAATCCAAGGTGTTCTGGGTTTCCTATACGAGATAGGAAACCTAGGGAAACATGGGAACTTGGGCAGCAAGCATCCATAAACCTATAAATACAAGGTAAACCTAAAGGAAAAAGGTACACAATACACAGCAATTATACGTCTTCTTTTATGCTTAATTAGGGTTTTCCTTTAGTACGTGATACTAACTTAGGCATCGGAGGGCCTTTGCCACGAGAGGCAAAGGTGCACTCACCCCTTGTCTGTTTTGCAGATAAGGATTCCGGCGTCGTATTAGGGTTCCGGCGAGGACCTCGAAGTAGCCGTTACGTTCTTGTGCTGCTAAAACTACTCTTAGTTTTTCTGCACTTACACAACTGATTCCTCCTTCCCCGAGCTTGACCCACGAAATTTAAGACTTGAATCGCGTAGAGAAGACAAATTGGAGGTTGGTTTGTGTAGGTTTCAAGTGATTTTGATGGGTCTTTGGTTGAGAGCAAGAGGGAGAGAGTGGAGCCTAGAGAGAGAGATCGGGAAGGATGAGAGAGAGTGAGTTTTGGGATTTTAATCCCCTACACACACATATCATCACATATATACTCACACACATAACTCACACTTGCACTCCCTCCACTAACAATCCTCTCGTATTGACCCCAAATCAAATAAACTCAACAAATTCCACATTTTCCTTCAACTTCTAATATCGAATAAACCTTTTAATAATTTCTGAAATTACGGGTCCTTACAGTTTAACCCACCAAAGTGAGCTCCTACTACTTATCCAAGAGAAGTACCTGAATCTGAACACTATTCAAGTATGAACAGAAAGAAAACAACAGCTTTAGTTAGCCTCTTCGCGCATACAACAGTGAAGAGGGAACAGTAGGCACTGCAGAATCGAATCCTCAAGAACCAAGCCTCCAATTCTTTGAGCTTTCAGCTCTACGTTGGTTTCTTTTACCCCCTTTGCCCTTTTTATAGAAAATCAAGAGGCTTCTCTACGAAACTATAAGATGTCATGTAAAATTTGCACTTTAACCCCCAAAAGACAAAGTATACTTCTCATACTCCAAAATATTACATTTATTTCAAAAATATTCCAAAACTTCCAAAAACTCATTAAAGGACCAGTTAGACCAAAAAGAATTTCAATCACAGAAATGATATAAATGCCCCTCACTAAAGAACCTTAACAAATAACCCTAATATGTACATATTTACATGATTTGCATCACCCTCCTTCATAAATAATACCCCTAATTCTTTTCCCATATCCAATCGGGCCATTAAGGCCACGTGGTACTAAATGTCAAAATAGGTCAAATCCGAAGGCCTCCCACCCCAAAAATGTCACGCCATCGATTTTTCAACATAACAATGAATAATTTCCCATAAAGAAATTCTCACAAAGATAAATACGATATTCCCCAAAAGAGATTTTCAGTTCGTGTTTGCTTCCCATGTTACTAAACATTCCAAAATATTACATCGTTGGCACACTGGCCCAAAATAATACTCCCTCCGTTCCATATTGAGAGTCCACCATGAAAAGCCGTGCCATTTTTCAAATCAAAAAATCAACTACTTTCGTGTATAATTTTTTGAATTTTTTCGCACCAAATTAAAGTATTAATCGAGATCTTTAATACGGTGCGAAAAAATTTGAAAAATTATGCACAGAAGTAGTTGATTTTTTTATTTGAAAAATGGTAAGAGAGAGAAAGTGGGACTCTCAATATGGAACGGAGGGAGTACCAATATTTACTAATAGAGTTTGGAATTTACAACAGTTCTTCAGAAGCGAAAAAGATATACTTAAGATTACAGTCATATATTTCAAAAAAAATTTACAAAGATGAACAAGTAACTCCTTTGGTTAGCTTTCAAAAGTAATGTCCACAATCCAAGCACTCCAGGCATGCAAGCTATTATCCCGAGATATCACCTGAAAATGATGTAAGGTTTGAGCTACACTAGCCCAGTAGAAAAGTCTACGCAAACTTTATATGCAAATGAAATGAGAGATGCCGAGGAAACACAGACTTTCGAATAACAGAGGAGCATAGATAAGACACAAGCACTATATCAGAATTTAAGAACTTAAACAAACACTTCACTCTTGCCAATTAACCTATTATTGTCTTTTGAATTCTTCTTCACTCAAATCCCGATCTGCTCACATCCACCATAAGCGGTTTACAATCCAACAGCTTAGTATCCCATATGTTTCCCATGGATCTTAGATAGGCACACTAGAAACTTTTCACCCACGTCACACCGTGTGATAGACCTAGGGACATTCTGGGCATTAGGACCCCGTATACCCAATCTACATTCTGGGTGATCATGACCCCGTACGTCCAATTCTCATTCCAGGTTCTCGGGACCCCATATATCTAGTTTTCATTCCGGGTTCTCGGGACCCGTATATCCGATTGATGTTCCGGGTACTCAGGACCCCGTATATCCGATTCATACATTTGGTTTCCAACTTCAAGTTCAGATGATATCAACTTTTACGCCACATGTTTCTCATTTCAGCAAATGGCTACCCATTATGTCATTTGTGTTAATAATTTATCACTAGACGTCACCTTGCATTTACACATCGTGTCACCACGCTTCAATCAATTACTAAAGAGCTCACGGTTGTTGTCTTGATCTTTGTCCATATATAAACCGTCATTAATTTCCCTTAAGCAATCTACTGACCTCTCACTTCAAGTTAAACCCATACCCCACGCATCAACTGCTCACCGCGGTCTTCGATTCATTTTAGGCAGTTTTTGTATCACATTGTATTCATAGTCTGTTCACGTCATTCCGTTGATTCAAGTTTTCCTAACAATTAACTCAACAAGCTCATTTAAGTCCATCGGATACCACTCTAAGGTGAGACAAGTAATACTCTCCAAAACACTTGAAAGAATGTGCAAACAAACCCATTAGAGTCGATGAGAGGCTTCAGAATGTAATTAGGAAGATGTAGGAGAAGCAGCTCATAGATACTGCAGCAGCTCATGTCACGACCTCGATTTTCAACATAAATAATAATCACTTTAGATAATTAAAAATCCTCACAATAATATACATCGTACCCAAAAGAGTTTTCATTCATGGCACACCGGCCCAATGCTTCTTAAACACAAAGAATGAAAAAAAAATTATATAGTTTACAATTATCTATTTGTCAAACAAAATAAGTTACGATTACACCTTTCAAGAGGTTTACAAAGATGTCAATGCAACTCTCCCATATCAACTTTCAAAAGATCTCCAACCAATACATGCACTGCACTCCGTGCTACTGTTCTGGATTTACACCTGAAAAATGAAGGGTTGAGCAAACACGCGTCCAGTAGAGAAATCTATGCTCAAACTATATGCAAAAGAGGAGAAACGTGCACCAAGAGTGAATGAATATAGCAGAATATCACAAGAAATCAGAGTCTTCCACCACGAAGGAGCACTCTATCACAAAAAAAAAAATCAAGATCTTATAAGCATATCCTCAATAACTCACACGTCAACTAGAGGTAGGAACCAACTCGAATCATTCTAATTAAACCACTGCTCGTCCTCAACCAACAGTTGTCCAACACGATACAAATTTAGATTCCCATATGATACCCATTCAGTCTCAACCTATAAGTATATATGATGATCACGCACTGACACCAACCGTAATATAAGAGCAACAATAAATGTGTACAACAAACCCAATTTGTCTTGTATCTCTCAAGTATTCGCCATTTTCCTTTACAATACTATTTCGGGCATTCGGGACCCTGTGCGTCCACAAGAAATCTTTCATTCATGTCCGGACATTCGGGACCCCGTGCGTCCACAAGAAACCTTTTATTCATGTCCGGGTATTCGGGACCCCGTGCTTCCACAAGAAACCTTTTATTCATGTCCGGGCATTCGGGACCCCGTGCGTCCCATTTCCGGCATCGCACCCTACGGTGGATCCGTGGCTTTCTTGTGCACTTCCAGGCATTCAGGACCCCGTGCGTCCCATTTCTGACATCACACTCATCGGTGGATCCGTGGCTTTCTTCATATTGTTCCTTCGTACTCATTCATGTTAACCATGTCTCAATTGATTGTTAATAGCCTCAAGTTCAACATATATCAACTACACATAACCACACGCATTACCAATCCACATACAAGAACACAACATTCCCAAGGCCACATTCTTTCATTCATCATCACACAAAGTATAATAAACTCATAAACACGTCCCCTTATACATAAATAAATACCTTAAGCTCATGTTACTCCTCCAAGTCTATCACGATATCCCACGTCATGCATCGAACCCACTAATGACTTTACAACGCACCACCCATTAGGTTCTATACTAAAAATTCTGTAGAATGAGCACCAAAGGAAGTTTGAAAGGCCAACAAGACGAATGAGGAGGATACGAATTACTCTATTACCATTTGGACTATTTGACAGGCCCTTGTCAACCAACCATGCACCCTACGATATACTTTATGGCCTACGATATTCAATAACTACTCCATAGTACGTTTCTCAATTCACCAACCATCCCGTCATGTTATAGCGCTTAACAAGTCTATATCGATCGTTGAGACATGCCAAATATGTTCTCTAAGTCAATCTAAAGCAAGAACGACCAACGGATACCAAATTCATTAAGTTCAACATATATTTATCTTCCAACGAGGGCCAAATGTAGAGACCCGTAAATTTCTCTTTATAATTTTAATGTTTTATGAAAAGATAAACGATGGTTTAATGTGGAAAATATGGTTGTGGGTTAATATGCAAGGATTTGGGAAATGTGGGTGTTAGTGCAATATGGTGTATATATGTGTGTGGTGTGTGTGGCAGGGGATCTGGATCCCCATTTTCCTCTTCCTCTCACTCTCGGCTCTCTCATCTCTCTCGGCCCTCTTGCTCTCTCTCCGTCTCTCTCAACTAATCACCCAAAACCCGAACTAACCAACCTCCAATCCGTCATTTACTTGCGTATTGGAGCTTGTACCGCGTTGGATAGAGCTCGGTTCGGTGTATCTTGCTCGGTTTGGATCTTAGAAGCTAGGGCTTGCTTGTTTGAGTTTGAGTTTCGTTCTTCGACTTCAAAGTAGGGATTTCTCACCTCCATTATGTGTTTATGAGTTGATTTGGTACTTAAATCGTGCCCTAGATCGTTAGTTTCGTTGTTGGAATTGTTCTGGAGAAGTCTGAAAATCGTGTACTGAAAACCCAAGTCCTACCGGTAGAAATTGTGAACCTACCGGTAGAAACGCTGTCCAGTAGTGTCACTTTTGTGAAATTTTGGTCTTCTACCGGTAGGAGATTAATCTCTACCGTTAGGTATTCAAAAATCTGTCATTGTTTGTGAAATTTTGGTCTTCTACCGGTAGGAGATTAATCTCTACCGGTAGGTATTCAAAAATCTGTCATTGTTTGTGAAATTTTGGTCTTCTACCGGTAGAGATTAATGTCTACCGGTAGACATTGAAAAATCAGCATTTTTGGAACAATTTTGAACGAGCATAACTTTTTCATCCGAACTCGATTTTGGGCAAATTTTATATCGAAATCGATGTACGGAAGGTCTACTTTCCAATGGTGGTAGTCTCATCTCCTAATTCTTAACCGATAAGGTTTGGTAGTCAAAATAAGATAGATGCGTTCGTAAACGTCGGGTAATCCTTTTCCTTAGAATCGTGTGGGTGAGACACGGATGTTCTTAGGCTCTCTTGAGTACTTAATTGGATGGTTTGCCGAAACTAAGGGTATACTAGGCTTTGTAGTGGTTGTTGAATTCCGTATGAGTCCTTTGACACCGAAACGAGGGTTTAGAGAATATAAGGAATATAGGTGGGCGAATGTTGTATGTGTTGACATACAATGTGAAAAACGAACACGTAAGACATTCCTTTGAGTTAAACAATGTTAGGCGTGGATACATGAGACGTTTTCCTTATGCTTGTTATGTGAGTACTTGTATGGTGATGAGAAACTAATAATATAATGATAACGAGTTAGTTAAGGTGAAATTATCCGTACTACTTCTATGTGAATGAGTCTTCGTTGTGAATTCAGTATATGTGGTTGAGATGAACGGTTGAGTTGTAAAGTATATTGGAGGAATTTTGGGTACGATGACCTATGACGTGTGACTTGAATTAGTCCATCAGTGAGAGAGGTATTAGTGGGGAGTATCGGGGCTCCGTAAATAGCCCGGCAGGAGCTTTTGCTCATGACATAGAACAAAAAGGAAATTGTGACATAATGTGATTGGAAATGGGCTATTATTGTGAAAGTGCAAGTGATATGAAAGATATCGGAGTTGTGGCTCTTTGATTATGACGGTTTCATAAGTCAAGATAGTGGATAGAAGATTTGAAATAAGATGAGGGGCAGTGGCAGTCATGAGAGAATCGTATAGACAGAAAATCCTCGTAGTTGAACTAGAGTCGTGATGTGTAGTATCGGTACCTCATTTATGTCGTTGACGTTGGGACAATTACTAGTCGTGTTCTGTTTCTCCTTTTAGATATCGTACCTCATTTCTGTCGTTCATTCTACCTGTCATCCCATTTTCATATAATAGTTGTGTAGATTTCTCTACTGGGCTAGTGTAGCTTAACCTATCATTTTCAGGTATGAACCCGGAGCAGTAGCATGGAGTGAAGTGCATGCATTCTAGTGAATATTTTCGGAAGAGATGGTAAAGGAGACTCATGGATATTTTGGTAAAACGTGGTTTGGAAATGTAATAGAACCTTAACTCTATTTCTTTTAATGATGTAATATGTTCAAACTCTTGGAGTTAGATTTGTATTTTAATGACCAGGACATGGTGAACTCTTTTGGGGTAATATGTAAGATATTGTGAGGAATTATATTATTGAAAAGCTATGTTTATTTATGTTGAAAATCGAGGGTGTGACACCAAAAGAATTTGAGAGATCAACGAACCATTCGAGGTATCAACAATCAAGTATAGAAGTGATTCAAAGATGTTTAGAGGGTGCTAGAGGTTATTGGATTTCAAACGAGCATGAAATGAGCTAAGTGTGTCAAATTTGCCCAGAAATCAAGGGGGTATTGATACCCCTTTTGGAGGTATTGATACTTGGCCAAAATCTGGTCCAGAGAAGAGTGAGGTATTGATACCCCTTTTGAAGGTATCAATACCACGGAGTTTTTCTGCGAATTTTCAGCTTTTCAATGACGAAATTCCAACAGCAAACAACGAACCAAACACGATCAAGGCCCATAATCAACCCATAAACACATAGAGAGAGTACGAAATCCCTACCTCAATGATCAATGATCGAAGTTCGAGCTCCAACAATCAAGCCCTAGCTTTCAAACTCGAAACCCACTCAGAAACTCTTCCTCCGAGCTCTACCCACGCGATCCACGAGCTTGAATCACATCTAGAGGTTGGAATGGAGGTTGATTGCCATGGGTTTTGGGCTTCGAGGTGGAGTTTCAAGAGAAAAGGTGAGAGAGAGATGAGAGAGTCGGATGAGAGAGAGAGAGGGAGCCGAGAGTTAGAGAGAGAATGAGATGGGATTTTTTGATCCCCTGCACACACACATACACACACATATTACCTCATATACAAATCACACTTTCACTCCCTCAACTAACATTCCTACCATTTAAAATTCAAATCAAATAAATACTCAAATTTCTCATTTATGCACTACTTTAGCATTTATAAAACCTTTAAACCATTTTCGTAAAATACGGGTCTCTACAGCTCAATCACCTACCGGTAGGTGAATGAGTCCTACCGGTAGAAGAGGAGAATTATGCACTTGACCTACCGGTAGGTGAAAGTTCCTACCGGTAGAAACTGGAAACAGAAAGGCCAACATTTGAACGAAACAACTTTGTACTTGACCTACCGGTAGGTGGAAGTTCCTACCGCTAGGAAGATGAATACGTTGAGCAGCTTTTGAGCTGCTGCTGTACGTTTGAGCTGGTTATGAAGAAATTTCTTAATTGTCCTACCGGTAGAAGAAAGGTTCCTACCTGTAGGGAGAGTAACTTACAGACGATTTCGACAGAAAATTTCAGGTTTTGATCCAATCTCAATAACAACCAATACAAACTCGAAGAAGGCATAAAAACACTCAAATAATATATAAAGAGAGGTAGAATTCCCTACCTCGAGTATCCAAGCCGAAACCGAAGAGATTGAGCAAGCCCTAGCTTCCGGAATCCAAACCGAACAAAATACTCTGAACAGAGCTCTATCCAACGAGATACGAGCTCCAATACGCAAGTAGAAGATGGAATGGAGGTTGTTTGTTGTGGGTTTTGAGTTTGGAGGAGAGTTTTTGGGTGAGAGAGATGAGAGAGCCAGGAGAAGAAAGAGAGCCGAGAGAGATGGAGAATTGGGAAATAAATTCCCTACCACTCACACAACACACATATATACACCATATTGCACTAACACCCACACTTACCAAATCCTTGCACATTAATCCACAACTATAATTTTCACATTAAACCATTATTTGTCCACTTATAAAACATTAAAATTTAAAAGAAATTTATAGGTCTCTACAAAAAATATAATCAGACAAAGATCAAAAGAATCTGAACTTTTTGTATGACATGTAAATTCCTCTTGGTAATGGACTTTTGATTTCAGGGAAAAGTAACCGACTACGTTCACAGGTTTTTGAAAATTTTCCTAAAATCTAACCGATTCATTCAGTTTGCAAGTAGAGTTTCACTTTGAAAATCTCCCTATTATCTAACTGATTCATTCTGTTTGCGAGTAGGGTTTTGCTTTGAAAATTTTATTAAATCTTTTTTTAAAAAAACAAAGAAGCCAGAAAGAAAAGGCCTATGTCGGGTTGATTTACAGGCCCATTTACAAATTCCAACAAATTACGGTGTGTAAAAGCAAAGGCCAGAAAGTCACGTTCGAAATCTCAACATTGATCGACATACAACAAAGAGTTTTGCAATTTGCAATCAAATATGAAACCAATAGAAACCCAAAGTTCCTAACTTAGGACCAGTCAGGAAGCCCTAGTAAAATATGGGCAGATTTGGACGGGTTATAAACGGGCGGATATAGATGGGTACATGGGTCTGGTTAAAAATCGACAGCCCTACTTAATTTGGGAGGCTAGTGCAATTTTGAGAAATCTTGGAGAGGTTTGTGTTGTTGTCAGAAACCTCCGGGAAGATAAGGCAAATTTACCGGAAAAGAAAACTGGAACTGCATAGTGCATATGGAAACGAAGATGGAAAAAGATACTCCATAGCAGCACTCAGCAGGCCTTGTACAGGCTACACCGCTACACTACGAAGCCAAAGTTTCATTAATGTCATCTTTAGGGTTCACATGCTTGCCTCTTGATTCTTCCCCGACTACCCTTCTTCTCCCAGGTTTCCATTCATTCCCAAGCTGTATATATTTTCTGAAATTTCATTAGTTTGTATCATTCGGTTTGTGTTTTTCTGCAACAATCTTGTAATCTTCTCTCAGATTCTTTGTTCTCGGTTCTTTTCTCGCTCATGTCAGTTATTTGATTCAAGGTTCTACTCCATAATACCATTCCATCGATCATTTGGTGTTTTTTTTTTTTTGCTTGTGCAGGCATGAATACATTGCCAGCAGTTATGTGTACTGATTTTTTGTCAGCATGTAATAGTGTATCATCAGTAAATTTTGGGAGATTGAAATCTCAGAGAGTAAGGCTCTTCGGGCAAAAATTTACCAGAAAGAAGCAAGATTACTGCGACTACTATGACCTAATTGTAGAAGATGAACCTCTTAGTGTACTTAGTAGTTCACAGTCCGAACCGGAATTCACGGAGGGTAAAAAGAGATTAGACCTTCTGAGATGTAGATGTGTTTCGAGAGGCTCCCAATCCCCAGAAACTAAAAATACTAGGCATAAATGGACAAAAGGAGACACGTCCGAATCTGAGGTGGCTGTTATGTCTGGCATTAAACTGCCCTCCAAACGGCAGGATGCTTCAGTTTCTAGAGGTTCTCTTTCATCCTTAAGACGGTGGGGTGATGGAGGTTCCGCTCGTAACATCCAATTTAATGCCAGGGACAAAGTAAAAGAATGGGGGAACTTGCCTTCTGATAGCAGTTTTTTCAGTAAAAAGTCCTTTAGAGATTTGAGATGCGATGATACAATCATCGAATCTCTTCAGAATCAGTCCATCATACGTCCTTCATGTATTCAGGTACGTTACCACAGTGTTTTATGGATAATTATCACCACTGTTACCACCAACATTTTTTTATTACTTTGTCGAGGCATAGAGCAGTTTGCCTATCATTTTGTTAACCGAATGTATATTGACAGACATTGGCCCCTTGGGAGGTATGTTATTTGGACAATGTTTGCGAATCTTGAAATCTAACTTGCCTAATTCACACGCAATAAAGACTGAACATTATTTTGTTCCCCAATGGTTCTTTAGGACCACTACCAGTAGTAACCTTCATTTTCCCTTCTTGTTTTTTTTCTTCCAAGTACACCAAAAATGTTAAGAAGTGACATCACTAGTAGATTTCTTATTAGTGAAGGGGCTTAGTTCTTTTATCACATATGGTTTGTATGATGGCAATAGTCCTACGACTCCTACGTCATTCCCTAGTACTGCGACCAGCGTGTACAGTCCACTGAAACTAGATGCAGGGCTAGATGCAAATCTTACAACTCAAAAGAGGATCCTAGTTGGTTGATCATGTGTCCTCACGTTTTGAGGGAATGCTTGTTGTGGTGGCATGATTGACCTGTAAATTGATGGTGGAACTGTCTTACACGATAGGTCTTCAGATTGCGATTCCTATGCTCTCTGTATTTTGAGCTTTGTTACTCCACTACGCCCCTCTCTTCAGCAGGATGAGTGAATATCTTCCCCCTCCCTCCTCTGGGTTCCATCTCACTTGGATGAACCAGCCATCCTCTTCCACATGTAATCTCACGATGAGTTTATTGGTAGAGGGAATAACTTCAAAATGAAACTTTATGGTGTAAAGCTCATATCTTCACTTGATTTTCTTTGAAAACAATGATTATATGAACCATCTTTAACAACTTCAGGCCTTGGCATTTGCACCTGTTACTGGGGGAAAGTGCTGCATTATAGCGGATCAAAGTGGTTCGGGAAAAACTTTGGCGTATCTTCTTCCAGTAATTCAGCGTCTCAGGCAAGAAGAGCTTCAAGGGCTTAGCAAATCTTTACCTAAAAGCCCTCGAGTTGTCATATTGGTACCAACTGCCGAGTTGGCTTGTCAGGTGTGGACATAATGTTATCTCATTTCTTTTTGTTTTTTGATATTTATTTAGGAGCTACATTGGCATGATTCTATCCTGGTATAGTTGCTATGATAGTTATCTTGTGCCTTCCTTATTATTTCTGAAGCATTTACCAATTGAATTCCACTCCTCCCTCATATTTGACTTTGTCTCTGGATGCATCAAATCTGTGATAGCGTCTAGTAGGTTCTGAAGAATAGATGTGACATTAACTATTACACCATCTACCAGTATTTCCTCTTCTGCTTTTGTTTTTGGGCTTTTCCGGGATGTGTGCTTATGTCTTTGAAGATACAGAGAAGGCAAGTTTAGGAGTGATGTGGTTACGCTAGGGGGTAACACTAAGTGGAGGGGTAGACCAAAATTGACATTACAGGCGGAAGTGCGAAACAATCTATGTTTTTTGTACATCACGGAGCACTATGCCCTTGACAGAGCTCAATGGAAAAAACGGATTCATGTAGCCGACCCCACTTGATTGAGACTTAAGGCTCAGTTTGGTATGAAAGCCACATGAGAATCATTGTAAGCAATTTACACCTGCCGCTGCCACCAGAATAGGATCTTTGTGGCTTCTCCCGCTGTTGATTCTCTGTCTCTATTCCTTTTTGGCATGTTCTTGTAGACTTGAATGCAACTTTTGCAGGTGTTGAGGAATTGCAGAGCCATTTCAAGGTCTGGGGTTCCTTTTCGTTCTGTGGTTGCCACTGGTGGTTTTCGACAGAAAACTCAACTGGAAAGTCTCCTACAGAACTTAGATGTACTAATAGCTACACCTGGTCGTCTTTTGTTCCTTATCAAAGAAGGCATATTGCAGTTGACAAACCTTAGATGGTAACTATTTTGCCTTGAATTTGTACATGTACTTGCTTTCTTGTATAGGTCTTAACGATATGCTCAAATTGGGTCGCATGCATTATGGGGGTTATCAAGCATGAGGCAACAAATTCATTTGCAAGCATGACCGCTTTTGTTTTTATAGATGAGACCTATGATGTTGGACAAGTGTATGTTTTTAGTTTTTTCAAAAGGTGCACAATAGGGTATAGTTTCTTAAGACGAGAAACCAGGCTTTTGGGGACTGTTATGGGGCTCTTCTGATATTGTAAACAGTTATTCAGAACAGCAAATATGGTGATTTTAAGCAGAAACTCGTGATAGGGAAAAAAACATTCTTGAAATCACCCCTCGGCATCATGCCTAGATTCCCAAGGTGATACATCCAAGGCTGGAATTGTATCACACAATTCACAAAAAGCTTGGAAGCTCTGAAATTTCTCTCAACATTCAACTCAAATAATTTAGAAACCTTACATGGCTATATATAATGTTGGAGCCTTCCTAAAGCAACTAAGACAAGGATTTCTAAAAAGGAAGCTAGTCAATCTACTATAATTATTTGACTTCTTAGAACCTGTATGTTACAAATTAAGATCTGTCTGCCTAAAGCAATGTATAGTAGGATTCTTAGACTATGACCAATCTCAGCAATAACTGAAACAAAAAAAACAGAACTGACTGCTAAAAGTGTTCAAATCTAAAAAAGACAACACCAAAACATAAACATGATTAAAAAAAAAAGACTCCAAATCAGATTGTTCAACTCCCTTTCGGATTTTTGTCTTGAATGTGAGCCAACTTTTATAATTACTTGCATCTTTGAAATACCTTTTGGTCCTTTTCCTTGAGCATCATATGGACTGCGTTAACCTGCCAGTTTTCTTGCGGTATATTGTACTGACCTCCCTTGAGATTTTTGGGAAATACATTAGGGCATGCCAGTTTTCTTGTGGTATATACTACCTCCATTTGTAAAGATTGTCCACTATGCAAAAAGAAGAAATTGAAAAGAATTAATTTGGTCAAAAATAAATTCACTTTTTTGTGAAAGTTGCTAGATATCGATGAGTTCTTTTTACTGGCGGATAAAGTTGGAATTTCTTTTGACCAAAATCTTTTTCCTTCAGTTCTCGTTTTGTGTAGTCAACAATATTTATGGAATGGAAGGAGAACTAGAATTTAACTTCATGATCATGATTTTCCTGAGGATCATGTTTTGGTTTCCAAATTCCCTATTATGATGCACTGAATGATGCCCTCAATTACTCCACTCTCGACTACAGCTCTTCAACTTTTAAGTTTCAGTAATAGACATGAACTCTGGGAATCTTTGTTGCCAAGATTGATTAAACCTCGTATAACAGTGCTGTGCTGGACGAGGTAGATATACTTTTTACTAACGAGGACTACGAGCCGGCATTGCAAAGTTTAATCAGCAGTGCACCTGTTTCCACTCAATATCTCTTTGTCACTGCCACTTTACCAATGGTCATATACAACAAGCTAGTTGAGGTTTTTCCTGACTGCGAAGTAATCATGGGACCTGGTATGCACCGCACCAGCTCTGAACTTGTGGAGGTTAGTTTGCGAATGTGATTATCCTTTCCATTGTTTTCTTTCTTTTTGTCTTGCGTTTCTTTTTCTCAATCTATTCTCTCGAAGAAATCTGTGACGATGACCTTGCTCCTAATAATCAAAGGTTCCAAAGAAAAAATGATTGCTTTAAGTTTAAAGAACATGATTTCTTGGTTACTCTGAGATTTGGAAAGATTCCCTGCTGTTAGCCTAACCACAGAGAAAGAGATGAGATTTTGAAAGATTTCCTGCCGTTAGCCTTGTTGTTTAGGAAGGAAAAGTGTGTAGGGTGTTGTGTTAACTAACCCTAACATAATCAACTCTTATTTATATAATGAGAAATTATAACATAAGACTACATTAACCAATGTGGGACTAATATCAATACTATATTCTAACACTCCCCTCAAGCTGGAGACTCTCCAGCTTGTTACATAGCAACCAACGAAACAATTACTTCAACTACTAACAGCAATAACGAAAAACAACCAACTTGTTAAAACAATGGAATAACTTTCAATAGCAACGACCAACGAACAACTTCAACCAACGAAACAACTTCAACGAATGAAACGATTTCAACGAACGAAACGATTTCAACGAATGAAACGACTTCAATGATTTCAACGACTTCAACGAACGAAACGACTTCAACAAAATAATTTCAACGACCAACGAACGATTTCAACGATTTCTACGAATCAACGAACGAATTCAACGACCAACGAACCAATTTCAACTACCAACTTCAACGATCAACGACCAACGAATTAACGAACGAATTCAACGACCAACGAACGATTTCAACGACCAACAAATAACGAGCGAATTCAATGACCAACGAACGAATTCAATGACCAACGAACGATTTCAACGACCAACAAACAACGAGCGAATTCAATGACCAACGAACGATTTCAACGACCAACGAAATAGATGACAAAACAATATATGTTACCACGCTCACCAAAAGCATGGCCAAAAACCCGATCACGTTACCCAGAATCACGGCTGCGACCATGACCATGGCTGAATGAAGAACCAAACCCATCAGAGATAGCGGACGCAGAATCAGAATCAGATTTCATTGCAAATATGTCATCGTGCAATGAGAGGCAACCAACCAATTAGAATATACAGCCCTCATTAGATCAATATACCACGAACCAACAACTGAATGACAAACGTGTTGCGCAGAGACCCGGATGAACAGTGCGCGTGAATAGTGACCTGTGAACAGTACACGATGAACAGTAATTGGTGAATAGTGATTATGGCGATAGATTTCATTGGAAGGGATTAAGGTTAGTGACAGAGGCTAAGATTAGGGTTGTGATTTTAGGGTTGTGGTGGTTTGGGATTATTGGCAGTAGATTTAGGGTTTCGTGGTGAGATGATGATGGCGGTACAGGGTGGCGGCTAGGGTTTTGTATATCTAAGGTGGATGGTGAACCTGGCTCTGATACCATGTTGTTTAGGAAGGAAAAGTGTGTAGGGTGTTGTGTTAACTAACCCTAACACAATCAACTCTTATTTATATAATGAGAAATTATAACATAAGACTACATTAACCAATGTGGGACTAATACCAATACTATATTCTAACAAGCCTAACCACTGAGATCAAGGTGGATGAAGATGGCGGCCTAAGACCACCTATGCCTAGCTACACAAACAATGACTGCAGTTCTCTGTGCTTCTATTACGCAAGGGACAAACTGGATTGACCTCCCAGCCTCTTTGAGAAGAAACTTCACGATGATATTCCCTTAGAGGAAGGCAATTAGGACAGTTTGCTGAATGAAGAGCTTTATTCCATATGGAACGGGAAAATTCCAGATGAAATGTTCACCGAAAAACTGGCTAAGATTGATGAATATAGGTGGGACAAACTTCTTTTTTTGCTTAAGTTGTCGACTTTTAAAAGGAGGGTGTATGCTGACATGGTCTTCTAGGCTCGGTAGACTTTCGTTGTTGAGGAAAAAAACATTAAAAAAACCCTCCTTGTGCACCGCAGAAACCAAAAAAAAGGGAAAAGAAAGAAAGAAAGAAAAGAAACATACAAGAGCATTAAAGCAATTTGACATTCACTCTTAATGGAGTTAAGAGTTGCAAAAATGTCCAAAACCACAAGGTAAATAGGTCATTTTCAAATGATAGGGAGGTGATGTGCCAAAGAGGCAACCTAACGGGAAGTAAATTGCATTTTGCCCACAAATAATAGCTTTTTTGTTTGGTACTTGACATCCGTATGCGGGAGTTGGCTTCCAACAGTTAAAATCGGGTGATGATGTGGTCCAATAAGGTGATGCATTTGGAAATATTATTGTTTCCCGAAAGACATTGGAAAGGAATGAAGTTAAGAAAACCTTGGATGTGGTTGAGTTTACGAACAGTTCTTTTTTATCAGGTTCTTGTAGATTGCAGTGGAGATGATGGAGCAGAAAAGACTCCAGAGACAGCATTCTCCAATAAGAAATCTTCTCTTGTGCGACTTGTTGAGGGAAGTGCAGTGACAAAAACGATAATCTTCTGTAACAAGGTAATTGTGCGCAGAGTATACTGAGAATGTCTTTAGTACCTCTCTTTCATCTTTTGTAAATACCGCTCTGAATTTGTGTTGGCATTTGCTTAGTGCAGATTGAGACCTGCAGAAAGGTTGAGAATGTGTTGAACCGACTTGATAGAAAAGGGACCCGTACGAGAGTCTTTCCATTTCATGCTGCTTTGGCACAAGAATCACGGTTAGCAAATATGGAGGAGTTCTGCAGCTCCCAACCGGAAGACCAATCTCTGTTTTTAGTTTGCACGGATAGGTAAATGTTCCTTTCTTCAAAGTTCAATCCCGTTTGTTACTTTGTATTATGGATCTTGAGATATGCTTGGTGTTGTGGGTATACACTTAGTTGTAATTTCGCATCCTCTTATAAGTCAATACTTGTTTTTGTTGCAGAGCATCAAGGGGAATCGACTTTGATGGCGGTGTTGATCATGTTGTGCTCTTTGATTTTCCCCGTGATCCCAGTGAGTATGTGCGCCGTGTTGGAAGAACTGCCAGAGGAGCTGGAGGAAAGGGAAAGGCCTTCATATTTGTGGTTGGCAAACAAGTCTCGCTTGCACGAAGGATTATCGAAAGGAACAGAAAAGGCCATCCGCTGCATGATGTGCCGTCCGCATCGTATGATTCATATGTATGAAAATAGTTGTACTTTGCGGGAAAATAGATGAAGTTAATGCATCATGCTTGTTTTGTAATAATGTAATTAAGAGGAAAGAAAAAACATTCACTTCCTGAGGCAGGACTCATTAAAGGAAAATTAAACTTCTGCTTTATTAGGATTGTTTTCTCCCTTAATTGTGTTTTTACTTGGTGGGATAAAAGCCAACAACTTGTGTGTTGATGGTAAATACTCAATAATGACCTGTTGTCTTTTTTCTTTTTTTGTGGGCGAACTATCTTTACATGAGCACAACCCCACATCCATATACATTTAACTAGTGTTGTTCAAGTTCTATGCACGGGGATAAAAATGTTGATGCGTGAATAAAATCTACTCACATTAATTACAAAATATGAAAAATAAGAAAACCCAACTTCTCTCTCTCTCTCTGAAATTTTAAAAATAAGAAAAATAAACAATTCTAGAAGTTTAGGATTGGGAGATTAGAGGCTGTTGGGGGTTCAACAGATTTGTATGAAGTATTGATTAATACTAGTACCTACTACTAAGGCTATCCATAATGGCATAATCAAATGAATAATCAAAAGTTGTCACATCAACTTTTGATTATCCATTCAAGATATTGCTAAGGTTAGCAATATAGAGGTCCACAAGTAGCATAATCAAAATTGGATAACTAAAACTTGTCCCATCACCTTTTCAAATTACATAGAAAATAGTTTTTATAAAAATATTTTTGAAACTAATAAAAACTATTTATTAGAAATATCAAATAGTTTTTAAATATTTTTTGAAAAAAAAATAGTTTTTTTTTTTAAACAGTTATTGTGTAACTACTGTTTTTGAAAAAATAATTTTTATATAAGAAAACTGCAAAGACCTGTTTTTTTGGTAAACAGTAGCCTGTTTTTTTTTTTTTTATAAAAACTCTTTTTGAAAAATAGTTAAGAAAATTTTTGAGTAAAAACTAGTTATTTAAAAAAAAATAGTTTTTAGTAAAATATTTTCTTTAAAACATTGTTGAAAAAGAAAGAGAGAAAAGGTTTTTGTGTAATGATGGATGTATTAATTGAGAATATGTGGGGTTCACTGAATTTGTTTTTTGTCAAAAGGTTGCTAGTTTTGGTTATTCAAAACCCAAAATTTGATTATTTCTAAGGAGATTGATATGTTTGATTATACCACTGTAAGCGATATTTTGCACAACATTGTTAACTTTAAAAACCTATTACTTTTGATTAATCGCCTATCTATACGATTGCTTCCCTAATTTGGGCAATTTTCATTTTCCATTATACATTGGTGTCCTCGTGAAGGTTCTGATTTCCTTGATTTAATGTGAAGGCCGTGGAGGGGAGGGAGAAGGAAGGGTGTGACTTGATCTAAGTCATATAATGCGCGTGCATGAGTATAAAAACGTCTTTTAAAACTTTTCTTAGTACTAATATTATTGAGAGCGCAACACAAAGTGAGGATTGCGAGCAAGAGTGGAGGACTCTACTAAAGGATTATGTGAGCAAGGACTTGATCATAGGGGAAATAGAATGGGAAAGGGAAATGGAAAGGAGAGGTAACTTTGGAACTTATGGAAGAGAAAAAAAGAGAAGAGAAAATAATTAAGAATGCAAGTGTGATAAGTATATATTAGAACTTTTACTTGTGCTCGACACTTGATTTTTCTATATTCTCTCTATTTTCATCTCAAGCCAATCAATAAGAAAGGCTCTTCTTTTCTACAAGTGCCCACCATACCTGAAGCAGTAATGACCCGTTTGATAGGCGGAGAAGAAAGGGGATAAGGGTTTTGGGGATAAACTAATTCTGGTACACTCTTATCCAGGTGTTTGGTCTTCCCTTTGCACCCAAACTATTAATAACTCCTGCAAAACCAACGCACCCACCACCCACCATCATTAGCTTATTGGGTGGGATAAATTACAAGTTGCCTCTCAACTTCTCAAAATCCCTTTCATATTATCATTACAGGGGCAAGTAACCTCTCACATTAATATTTATCCACCTACTATTATCTATCAATTTCAATTGTCTTACTTAATTTCTCATTTTAACTGATCTTCGCTTATAACATATCCACCATTCTTCCTTATCACCCCGCCAAGCGAGCTGCTAAGGGTTGAGTTATTCCACCCGCAAATGGGGACGTTTTAATGTCTTAAGTGTATATCGAATAGCATAACCAAAATTTGATAATCAAAACTTCTTTCGTCATCTTTTGGTTATCCTTTTAAGGAGTTGCTAAAATTGACAATGTTAAGTCCTACAATGTTTATTTTTAGTCCATAATAAAAAAAACCTTTTCCCTCTATTTGGAACATAGGGAAAATGAGGGAAAGTAAAGGAAAAATAATAATTTTCTTCAATGGTTGTTTGGTTCCTGGTTAAAGTAGAGGGAGAATAGAATAAAAAGGAAACTACTGAGGAAAACTCTAGAAACAGGAAACAGCTGAAGAAAAAAGATAGGGGCTCGATTGGATGCGGTATGAGTTTTTGGTGTATTATTTATGGAGGGGAGATAAAATAGTATGGGGTATTAGTTAAGAAGGGAGTGCCCACATTGATGTGACATTTATGGAGGGAGATTAAAAAGTAGATGATTTGGATGAGGTATTAGAGAGAGGGGATAAAATAATACTTGGTTTGGATGGAGGATAAATTGGGTGTATAAGGAAGGGTGTATGATGTAAAAAGTTGTTAATTGACTATTTTGCCCTTGTATAGTGCTAAATTAGATTATTCATTAGATTAACTATATAATTACTTGGCCTCCAACTTGATTAATTTTGTTCACAAATAATTGATAATAATTTAGTTAACTAATATAATAATTAATTAAAATATTAAAAATTCATTTTTAAGTGCTTTATTATATTTTTGTTAATTTTTTAATTATGAAATTTAAAAATGTTAAGTTTAGTTTTTAATTTATTTTATAGCTTATTTTCTTTGTTGAATGATGAGTATCCAATTTTCTTCTTTTGAATGGTTGGTAAGTTTATTTTTTGTTGAATGGTTGGCATACCCTTTTTTCTTTTATGAATGGTTAGTAAGCATTTCTTTTATTGAATTGTTGGCCTATCTAATTTTATTTGTTGAATGTTTAGTTTCCAATTTTCTTATGAATAGGAGGCATTGCTCCATTCTTCATTCATTCCAAGTCCAAATTATTCCTTAAAAAAAGTTTAAATTTTATAAATTTTCTTATTTGTTCTATGGCTCGGAAAATTTGGAATGAGGCGGAGGAGACTTTGTTGCTTTGGTCCATTAAGGGCATTGTACAATCGACGATGTGGAATGGTGAGGCAGGAACCTTTCTTCCCGATTGCTTGAATTATCTACAAGATCTCATGGCCATGGAATTTCCTGACACTCCTATTGAGGAATACCATATTGAAGCCAAGATTAAGAGGTGGACAACATATGCCACAATATGGCTCACATAAATTAGCCAACACAGCTGAAAACTGGTCCAAACTAATTTTTTTTTTTTTTTACTTCTGGCTCATATTAGTTAATATCATAGCCAACAATATAACTTATTTATAACCAGCACAAAAACTACATTCAAACTTTTACTAAAAAATGCAATCATAAAAAGCACGAAACTGGAACTAAATAGAAAGTAAAACCTACAGTTTTAGTGGAAGTAAAATCTGCAGTTTAAGGAAAGTTCCACAAACTAGACTGAATTCAACACACACACACACACAGAATTGTTCAAATAGCAACAGCAACACACAACACATACACACATAACAGTCCAATAACAGCTGAAAATAGTTGAATGCGGTTTTAGCTCAGATAAAAATATATCATCTATTTTTTAAGGCGCTAAGGCGGCAACATTAGTTGCCAATTGACCGTCTAATGTTGCCCCACCTAAATCCAGTAAGTTTGTTTTTAAAATTTTATCATCATTGCCAATTGAAACTACTGGAACGTAATAAGGCCTCGATTGGATGCAGCAAACACACACACACACTCCAATCCCTCTCCATATGACCATCATAATGGGGTCAGAAAAGTATTACGAATGTAAACAGAATACTAAGAGCTTGATTGGATGCAATATAAACATAAGGTATAATATTTCTATCAAATGAACACACACAACTGCTGCTACACACACTCAGTAGTTTGAAACACCACTAGCAGCAGCACACCTGCACAGATTATCAGAGCCAGACCATATCTACCAATATATATCAAAGCAACCTGTCCTTAGGCTCAGATCAAATATCATCACAGTCAAACCTAGAAAACAGGCTTCTAAATTGCAGAAAACAACATGCAGACCCAGAAAACAGCCTTCTAAACCTAGAGAACAACATGCAAACCCAGAAAACAGAATCAAAACTGCAGAAAATAGCTTGCAAACTGTCACACCATCGATTTTCAACATAATTATAAATGAATTCCATAAATAATACCTCACAATAACCATACGATACCCCAAAAGAGTTTAACATTTCCACATTCATAATTGTACTTCCATATCCAAGAGTTTTCAAAAGATTACATCATTGGCTTGAAGGCCCGAATTAACATAAGTACCGAGTATTCAAGAGTTAAGGGTTTTACAATATTCTTAAGTCAAAAAAAATATAAAATGAAGTTACAAATACATCTTCCAAAAGAGATTTACAAAGATGGCCAAGTAACTCCTCTATGTTAGCTTTCAAAAGGTATTTTCCACATCCAAGCACTCCAAAGCATGCATGTAACGCCCCAAGCAGACCACTGGCCTAATATCTTGATTTTGATCCACAAGCCACGCCACATGGCCCAAAAGCTTAAGCACAAGGTATTAGTAGTAGCCCACAAGGATTGTTATATGCCCAAGATCATCCATTTAGACTTCCGATGTGGGACGAAGTGTTACAATGCAAGTTAATGTCCTGGGTTAGTACCTGAAAATGATAATAGGTTTGAACTACACTAGCTCAGTAAGTAATTCTACACAAACATTATATGCAAATGAAATGCTAGGATGATCTCAAAATAGGTACAAGAACAAGGACCATAGGATAATCAACAATCTTGGCTCAATAATCTCGATTCATCAACTTAATGAATGTCATACAACTCAAACTAGAACCATTTTCATTTTTTCATGCGTCCAACATCTCTTGTCGTAAGTGTCATGAGCCGAAACTCCTGCCGGATCAATTAAGGGATCCCGATACCCCCTGCCAGGCACCATACCCATTGGTAGGTCCTGAATGTAACCAATTCGAGCTTTTGTTCCTGTCGGGCCAATTAAAGGATCCCGATACCCCCTGCTAGGCACCCACCCGTCGAAGGGTCCTGAATGTTCTCGTTGTGTCAATAAGTGTTCAAGCATCTCATACTCTTGTAACGTGTCATTTCAAATCAACCGTGGTTCATATAATTATCAACGTCAAACTCTACCGAACAAGGACAAGAGATGCAATGATACTCTACAAACTCAACGAGTACGTTTAATCATGTTATGAGGTGATTTGGTGGTGCTTAGAACGAGTTAGAATTGATCGAGGGTCAAAATGATGAAGTTTGGAACAAGTGTATCAAAACTGTCCGTAAGCAACTGGTATCAATACCAAGCAAAATGGTATCGATACCAGAGTGCTAAGAAACACTCCAGACGCAAGGGTATCGATACCATGCAAAATGGTATCGATACCAGATAGTTCGAACGGATTTTTCTATAGATTTCAAGGGTTCAACAGCAACAATAACAACTACAACAACCATAGGCTCGATTCAAGGCAAGAAAACACTTCTTTTACATATATTGAGATACTAACCCACAAACATATCACACTTTACACCCTTTCACAATCAATTTTATCACTTTAGCCCTAAATCACATAAACACTATTATTTCACATTTCTTTTTCAATAATCATGCACTTATAAAACATTAACATTGATATAATAAATACAAGTCTCTACACAAATTTAGAAAACAACATGCTAAACCAAACATAAGCATGGCATCAAGGTAGTAATGAAAACATGATTGGGCTCATAAAATATATTTTGGGAATCAGAAGGGCACTCATGGCTGCAACTAATGATACCCCGCCAAAGTATCCATCTTAATTATGAATTGAATTGATTCATCATTGCCCACAAATAAGAAAACACACACGTTCATACTTATCCATACCACCAAACACTAAAACCTGTGAAACTTGTTGTTTGACATGTTGTTTTATGTAGTTTAGTATGTTGTCCAGTGGGCAGCAAAACCTGTGTAACTTAACCACACACAGATTGAGGGGAAACACAGCAGCACATACTGAACAAAAAATATAGTTTGGACACACATTAGCAGCACATACTACACTAAAACTGAACCAAATACAACAAGCTGCCCACATTGCACTAAAACTGTAATTTGGAGTAGGCTGCACTTAAACACACACAAATACAACAGCAGTCCATTCATTCAAACTGCAGTAAAGCTGCACATAAAACCAAGTCAAAAACTACAATTTGCTCACAGCCAAAAGTCCAAAACACACACACACTTTAGTCCATATGACCATCATAGTGGGCTCAAAAAAGTATTAGGATAGACACGAGGGTACTCATGACTGCAACAAAAGTTACCCCGCCAAGGCACTACCTTCATTAACATTGTAATTATTTCATCATCGCCTTGTTAGGGGTACCGAATCACCCATAACCTATCATTAAACATAATTGCAATTACTTAACCATATTTGCCATAAATTGGTGTGAATAAAAGTATGAATACATGGCAATGTCATCATCAACCACAACAAAGTTCTTACTTACAACATTACTCCATAGTTGTCAGTTACACAAATATTGGCTAATACTTCTTAGTTACACAAACATTACCCCATAGTTCTTAGAGCTCAAACATCACAAACTTCTTAGTTACACAAAAAATTGGTACCACTAGTCATAAAAGTACTTAGTTACACACAAAAATTCCACCAAATTTATATCACGTCCAATATCGACCACTTCAAAAAATAAGTACTAATATTCTCACTCTTGCCCACTTCAAATCGGTCCATAGATCTCACCATTGAGGATGGCCTCAACATTTTCTTGCCTCTCTCCTCTTTACACCCATAGAAGTTGTCTACTCTCTGTTCCTCTTGGCAAATAACAGCACTTAACTTGAATCTTTGTGTCATTGTAATATTAAGCTTTGCTAGCTTGGTTTGAAGGTTCTGGTGGCATTTGGATAGGTCTTTGTCATACCCTATTGAGTTCACCATTTCCTCTATATGGCTTGAGATATCTTTCATAAAATTGTTCATGCTTGCATGAATGGATTTGTCCTCTTCACCCATTCTTGTCCTCTTCCTCCCCTTCTTAGGTGCAGTATGGGTCGAGGTCGGGGTCGGGGTCAGCCGAGGAGTGGATGTCGGGGGTGACCTATGCAGTGTGGAGGTTAGAGGTGTGGGGGTCGGACGTATGTGAATAGAGGTGGGAGTGGGAGTGGGAGTGGGAGTGGGAGTGGGAGTGGAGGGTATAGGGGTTTCAATTGAGAAGAAACCATCAAAATCTTCACCGAAGTAGGGACATGTAAACATCCTTCAGTGCAACCACATCCGGCATAGCCATTTGTGCCGAATCCTCTGCACCCTCCCCATTTGCCCTATCCTTTCCAAATAGGACAACCCAATCATCAAACATTGGGAATGACTTCATGTTCATGCCTTTGGCCTTACGAGGGTGGGCCTACACAAACATTGGAAGTTATTAGTATGAAATCTCATGTATTAACTTTCAAATAAAGCATTAAAAGTTACTTTTTCGTACTCTTCCTACACCGATGGGTCATCGACCACAATGCGTTTATTGGTATGGTCCCAACTCATCCCACTAAGACTTGTTCTGTCAATTATCTTATGGTACGTTTGTTTCCAATACCTTACTTTTGAGTCAATGTGGGGGTTGGCCTTAATATTAGCACCCGGCAACACCTTCGCCAACTCAGCCTCATAGTGTGTGAAGTACCCGGGTCTGAACCCATTTTTGCCGGCCCATTTTGCATAATACTCATTGACCAAAATCTTGATTAGAGCATCCTCTTCCACTTGCCTCCACGACTTACGGGGCTTTTTGGAAGGACCTTTGGTTTCAGTAAGTTCGGGTTCAAGTTCTTTGGTAGTCATTACTGCAAGTGTATTGAAGTAGTACAAGGTATATAAAAGGAGTACGTCTAATATAATCATAAACGGGATCTCACATTGAATAATGACTTCGATTAACTAGGAAAGCGGGATGTAACAATACTAAAGCATTGAAAGTTATGTTTCATAACTTAGAATTACAAGTTCAACTACACAAGAATTACTAAGTTCAATTATAAGTACTTCAAACACTTATTAATACAAAATACCTCAAATATTTCCCACTAGTTCCCCACCATTGTCTAACCAATAGTTAAACATGGTGGTAGTCAATGCATCCCTCCCCGCGGTCCATTCATTGGAAGGCTCGACGGTGCCAATGTTGTCATCAACCTCCACATTATGTAGGTTGTCTTGTTCCCATTGCGTATACTCGGCCTCAATAGGATTGTTGGACACCTTTCTCTTAATGAGGTTATGGAGAAGGCAACAAGTTGTGACAATACGACATTGAGTCCTTATGGGGTAATATGAGGCACACTTCAAGATTGCGAACGACATCTTAAGAAAACCAAAGCTTCTCTTAATGACATTCCTAGCTTGGGAGTGCTTCATGTTGAAGTACTCTTCTTTGGTAGCCGGAACACCACCTTGCCTCCAAATGTTAATGTGATACTATTGGCCACGGTACGATGCTAAAAAACCATCCCCATTTGTGTAACCAATATCCACAAGGTAGTAATTCCTATAACCAATGTAAGTTACGACATTGACTACGGAAAATGTAATGGACTCAAAAGAAACATGAACTTAGGATTTGAAATGTACCATGGGGAACTTTCAAGCCATTGGGTCTTGTAATGGCATTGTGAAGAATTCTAGAGTCTGTGGCTAACCCTTCTCATCCAGACGAAACATAGGAAAATTTTAGATCTCAAGTACAAACACCTAACACATTAGTAGAGATCTCACCCTTCCTTGACCTATACTGTGGCTTGTCAGCTGTCGGGGGATTAACTGGTGCATATGTCCCATCCAAAGCCCCAAGACAATTCTAGGAAAAATTATGAAACAAGTGGAGTGAGTACTTATAGGAGAGTTTATGATAGAAAACGAAAGAAATAGCATTAATTGAACTCGAGTGTACCTGAAACCAACTCCATCTACTGTCGTGGTAGTTAGGAGGAATAGGCTCGGGCTTTTCTAGGAGCATGTTGTAAAGCCGCAAGATGGCTTGGAGCACGGATTGAAATGCCTGTTTACTGTTTCACTCGATCTCCAAAACTCAAATTTCGTACGCCTCTGCTCTGTATGGTGTGCAATGATCCACAGGAAAATGGCAACCCTCTCCTCAAGACATACGTAGCATGAGTCCCCTAATCCAACACCTCAGACTAAAAAGCACAACCTTAATAATGTATGCTTGTTCACCCTCAACTGATCGTGGCAATCAACTTCATTACCCCTCACAAGCCTATTGATCCTATCTACTTGGGTCTGGTAAAAGCTCAGATTTGGAGACAAGTGTGGACAGGGACATCGTGTTGTGGAGGTGATGAAGAAGTAGCGATGAAACACTGCCAATGCAGAAGTAACAAAGGCGTATAACGCCATGACGAACTACCTCTTCCCTTCTTATTCTCCTTATTTTGGTTTTGTTTAATCTTGCTATCCTATCAACCCTAAAATAATTAAAATTCAAGTCTTCAACTACTACTATGTTAGAAAATTACTCCGCATTAAAATACGTTAATACTATGTTACAAATTTACTCCGCATTCAACTACGTTAACCATTTTTTTCCATTTCTAACAACCTATCGAATTAATAGTGTATTCAAGATAATTTCTTGGGGATAATTTCACCATTTCTTTTACAAATACAGTCCATAAGCATAATATCAAAACCCTAACCATATATCGGGAAACCTTAACAAAAAAAACGACATTAATCTTCTGTTTTCTGGTTTGCATGTTGTTTTCTGGGTTACAGTTGCTCTTTTTTGGATTTACCGTTGTTGTTTTCTGTGTTTAACGGAAGATTACCAACAAATCAAACTCAAATCAACTAAAACGAAACCATAATTCAGTCCATAAGCAACAAATTGAACTCAAATCGAAACCCTAACCACAAATTGAAATTGAAAATCAAAACCATAACCAGAAATCATAAATAACAGAACGCACTAGATGCTAGTGTAAATCGAAATCAAGACTAGGTGTAAATCATTCTAGAATCGCGCAAGGATTCGTGCAACAGATCGCACAAAAATTGCACCACAGAACCCAGGGGTTTTTGCCTTTTTGTAAAGCAAAGAGGAGATAAAGAGGGGGGATTAGGTAGGGCAGAAAGGTCAAAATTGCACCTGTATTACGCCGGATTAGCTATTGCTTGCTCCAGAGGTAGCAATCGTTTAACACCTCTTCCACCGATTGGCCTGTATTCGTGAAGAAGGGGGATGATCTAATACAGGTGGAAATAAGGATGCCAAACCCAGCAAAATTAGTCCCATCAACCCCTCATCCGGGTGTATTATGCCTAATGATAACACCATCCAATCGAGCCCTAGAGGAAGAATGGCGGTTAAATTTTTGTTTTTCTTCTTGTTTTTCTCCTCAAGCCAAACAAGAGAAATTCATTTTCCTCATAGTTTCCTTTAATTTTCCTTTTAGAGCATTTCCACTCCTTACTCAATTTTTTTTAATCTAAAGTTGAGTAAAAATTTGGGTAAAAACTTAATTTGGTACGATGCAATCCAATGGACAAATGCAAATCTTGGCATAAATTTGAGAAAAGGTTTAATTAATAACATAGTTGTAAATTTTAGGGGGAGAAAGCCTTCAAAATTTGAGTAAGAATTTGGTTCATACCAAATTTGGGAAGAAATTTGAGTATTGGTATGAGTTTGAGTAAGTAGTAAAGTGGTATTTTGGGTAATTTTTACTCAAATTTGAGTTTAAATTCAAATTTGAGTAAGAAGTGAGAGATGCTTTTACAATCACTAGGTGAGGTCACGCGCAAGGCGCGAATATCTTGCCCATTGAAGCGGATTGTGTGTGATTTTGAGTGCGAAAAATTTGGTTTGAGTTGATTTTTTAGATTGTGAACGCGAAGTAATATGAGTAGAAGTGTATGAGCTAGAATGGCAATGTGAGTCAGGAAGTGTAAAGCTTTTTGGATTACATTGTGATTCGTAGTTGTAATTAGAAGAAATGTATTTGGTGTTGTACTGAAACAGAATTTTGCTGAAGAGATTTGCGCAGGAAACAAGAAGGAATGGTAGTTGGCAGATGGCAGATGCGGCAGTACAACACCAAATACATTACCCAAAAAAAAAAAGCTGCACGCAATAAAAGCAATTGAGTCTATTTGGTTGTAGAGAGCATTAGCTATACCCAAAAATGCATTACCAAGAATAATTTAACTCTTCCACAGCTGCGATGAAGTTTAGGCCTAGAAAAATTATGCATCTGCGATTGGAACTACTAAAAAACAAAAGAAAGGAAACATAGCATTTGAATTGCAATGTCCATTTTTTTTCCAGTTACTGTACACTCCGAGCATCCATAGTGAAATAAAGATATATTCCAAACTTTCAGAACCCAAATGGGAAAACACTCGATCTATTAAATCTAACAAAGAACACAACCAAATAGCAAATTCTAAGCAACACTAAGATTTACCACCATTTTTTTTTTTCATGAGATGATTCTGGACAGGAGGTATGATTTACACAGAAAATTAAAAAAAAGAAAAATAGAAGAAACTTGATTTTGTCGATGTCCTAATCTTATTCATCAAAAGGGGGTAAACATGGCTAAAAAAGAAAAAGAAAGCAGGCCGCCATTTACTTTTCCTACATAGTTCGGATTTTCCATCACCACCACACTAAGTCTCCCTCTACTAATGTAGGTCACCATGGAATTAGGTCATTCACCAGATAACCAACACACATAATCCCCATTTTTGGTACCGAAAGAGCATTTTCCATCACCACTTTTGCTCTTGGATAGGTAATAGAGTATTTGTGTTGCATCTCCTACTAACTATTTCCACAAAGAGAAAGCGAAAGTTGTACGTGTCTGCTTTTACATGTCAACCACCCTCCTATCGCATGCTCTGGTGCCAAGTAGTCACTGAAACAACAAATGTAAATATAATTTCAAGATTGTACAGATTGGCAACAGAAGCTATGGAAGAAGAGTTCAATCCAAAATTTAATAAGGAGTGTTCTTATGGGACTATTTTACTTTCGGTCGTGGTTTGATTTTTTGGGTTACAAGGAGTTTTTGATTGCCTTCACCCATATTGACTAACCACAAAAACCAACCGACTGACAAACACATGCAGATGGATAAACTTATCTAAAGTACCGTGTTTAAAAATCACAAATAAGGAGGCAAGGAGAAAGCTAATTTCTTGTTTGGGGTGCATGTCAAACGGGTAGTATGTACCATGAACTCTAGCCCTCTCTCAAATTTGTTTGCATGTGAATTTTAGAGAATCGGTTGAGTGTTGATAATGTATTACTAAATTGAATAGCAAGAATCAAAATATATAGTGTTTGCGTGTCTAATTGTTTTCCTTCAGTCTCTTCACTCCTCTTATATGAAATTCCCTACCATTAAATGGAAGCTGGAAATCACTTAAACATATCCTCCAACAATACAAATTGAAGACTTAATCCGCCTACATGGTTCGCATTTTAACATGGTCGAAATAGCATGATAATGCTTATCATTCCAATGCTAAGGGTAACGTCCGGAAATGTAAACCATTTACCTTCCAAAATCACTTCATACCAGTAAAAACAAAATCCCAAAAGATAGAAAAGTCTCAGCATAAAATAAGTGAAAGAACCACAATGTTTTGGAAAAATAATAAAAACAACACCCTCCTAGACTGAACAACAGAACGAACTGAACAACACAAAGAAACAAAAATGAAGCTCAATATAACATATCACCTCCAATCAGTGCAAAAAGATTAAATACACGAACAAACCCAATTTGTTTAACTTGCAAGTTTTATAGGCCTATTAAAGAGGCTAAGAATATTAACACCAATTAGTCCCACACTAATTGAACTTGGCAAAGGAAAGTCAAAGAATTCATAGCACGATCATCAACTGTAACCTCATTGCAATATCAATATTGTAACATACTCATAGCATTATATCAATTATATCACTAAAACGTGGGGAAAAAGGTTGGATGGGCAATAGGTGAGGCTATTTCACTTACTCACCAAACACTTGGGTTCTACCGTAGGCACTCTTCGCCAGTAAATCCAAGAGATACAAGAGCATAGGCAAAAGAACAGGGAATTTGGGTCGCTATTTGAAGAGCTAAAGTTGGGTCAAGATCACAGATCGTCCTATTTGAAACAAAGACCAGTCTAATTGAAAGAATGGCCCAAAAAAATTGATGTACCTTACATATCTTTTCAAAAAAGAGAAATGATGTACCTTCCAAGCGAAACATTTGCATATGAGGTACCTTCCGAGTGAAGGATGTACCTTGCAGTAGGCTGATCTGCACAAGAGATGCCTAAGCATAGAGTCAGTATTAATGATTAGAAGAAGAAGCCTTGTGCAAATAGTCACTATAAATTAGCAGAAGAAGAGGTAGCTGCAAAGAAGACTTTTCATACACAGAAAGTCGCTGTCAAAGGGAAGGAGCAGGAGAACAATTCATTTTGTAGAAAAAATCAACTAAACCTGTCAACATATACCGAGATTACACAACACGAACTTTTAAAAACTCGTGCAAACATAGAGCTATGGAAATGTGCAAGAGATATGGAGATGATTATTTATTAATAGTGATTAGGCAAAATAATGATCTGCAAAAATAGCAAACATTGACGAGCAAGGAAGACCATGGCAAAGTGTTTTGTCCAAAAATGCACATCACATAACACTAATTTGTGAATATTTCTATACATGCATAGCTAGCATAATCCAAGAGAAGATGGTAATGCAGACAGCTATTATCAATGGCCAGTATCAATATTTCTCTACATGAATACTTCTATTACTTTTTGTATTGTACTACTATTAGACAGACTTGATGGGATTTGGGAAGGTATCATTTGGTTTGCTTGCTAACCAGATCAATGGATCTGCAGCTATACACATTACAATCGTAAGATGCGTTCGATAGATCTGGTTTGGCTCTTTTTTAAAAATTGGCACTGCAAAAACCCATCCTTTTCGCAAGGAGGAGGACACACACACTATATACATAGTTTATTGTTTTTCTCAACCGTTTGTTTGTTTTTCCCTCTTGGAGTAACATAAAATCCTGAAAATCTACACAGGAAAACCAAACACACCTAAAAGAAACGTCAACATAAAATCACCGAAGCAAAACAACGCTAAAACTCTGTTAAAGAACCTAAGTCTGAACAATCCAAAAAAACCCACCAAACTCACAACCACCTTACACGGAATTTCCTAAAGCTGAAATCATCCAAAGCCAAAAGTACCCAAACCCCAGGGAATAACTCAAACGAATTCAACCCATACAAAAAGGGTCAATATTTTTCAGCCAAAAGAGTTCCATTTATCACTGGACTTGCTCTAAAGTAAGTCTCTTGTAACCAAACGAAGTCTCTTGGAACCATAGGCACTCTTTTGAGCAAGTCCTAGATATCAAGGAACGCTTTTAGCCCTATTTGGTGATGTATATAACATGCGAAGTTAATTTATACAGTCTGTTTTTTTGAAACAGCAGCTTCGAACAATGCAAGAGGCAACACAACCCTTTTCTTTTTTTACGTCAGTTTTTGGCTAAACATGCTACTATGAATGTAATTTTTTATGGGTGGGGGAAACAGCTTCTTAGAACAACTTACGAAATAATAAAATAAGGAAAAAAGATTCAGTTATTGAGAAACTCAGGTTTTCTAAGGACTGAATACATTCCTTAGACGCAACAAAAACACAAAAGAACTGATCAAGACATGCGATAATCACTTAAAGTTTCAAGCCACAACTTGCAATCCAATTCTCACTTCTTTACTATCAGAAGACCAGACTTGCTACTTTAAACCATCAGTTCACATTTGAAAAGGTTTATGGAGCTATGTGTACATTTGAATGAACCATCCTCAAACTATAATGCATGTAGATGCAGTTGGAATTGAAAATTCTCATCCATACCTCCTGCTTCCTTTCAATCTCCTCTGTCTCCCTCTAACTCTATATCGAGTTTGTTCTGCAGTAAAATAATCCTCCTCCTATCGCTTTCCAATCCCTAATGTTTGAATGTAGACTATCCATTTTTTCCCTGACAGTAAAGATATTGGAATCATGGAACTTTGATTATCAGATTGAGTTTTTCATAGAAGTAAGTATGGCAGTACGGACTTAAAGGAATTGGATTATCAGAGTGGGTTGGAAAGAATCCACAGCGAAAACGAAAGGCATACCTGACAGGGTAAGGTCAATATTATTCTGCTGTCAATTTGGAATTTAGGGAATGCCAGATCTAAGCTGAATTCAAGATTGCAAGCAGCTGAAGACCAAGCCTTTAAGCTCTGATATTAGCCTTCTAGCAGGTCCCTTTTAGTCAAAAACTGCAACAGATGTAGAGTCCTCATCCTAACTACAAAGCCAAACAAACATATAGTCTCGGTAAGCGATCTCGTGGTAAAGAACTGGGAAAATATACACATTTCTATTAATGGTCTCACAAGCAACTGTTGCCATGTTCTAAATTGATATAGAAACTTTGTCGTATTTCAGTTATCACAAATATATGAACGGAAACAATGGAGATACCAGACATATAACAGGAAAAACGAAATATTCCAGAGAAGATAATATCCAAATAGCCTCAACCTGAGGAGCATGGGGTGGTCTGTTGTCTCCTCGACACCAGAAAACCCAACTGGCGATGTGGGTTTCGTCGACGGCGTCCTCCAATCGAGACCAGTTGAGCTCTGTGCGCAAGTACTTGTTGAAATCTTCAGGAAACTCGTCTCTCTCCACAACGCTACCAAAGCCCTAATCAATCAAATCATAATCTAAAATTAGGGCTTTCGAAGATTGGGGGATTTCAAAAATTACGGCATTCGATGAAATCCAAACCCAACCGACTCGAAGATTGGGGGATTTCACATCCATTGGAACAAAATACCCAATGCCTTCACTTTTCAGATTTAGAGGAACCCCTAAATTACGGATTATCGAAACTCAAAGAAACGCCAATCAGTATGAGAATGGTATACAACAATAGTTTTGGTAATTAATAAATAAATAAATAAACTTTTTCCACCTTGAACCTTAGCACTTCGACCCAGACTTTAAGATCATACGCCAGCCGACAGGGTTCGACATCGAGACCACGCCAGGAAATCTATCGCCTGTGGGGCGGCGTCAGTGAGGGCTCCGGTGGTGGTGAAAGAGAGGTGGCGTCGACAGTGGTTGGTGGTGGATCTATCGTCTGCGTCAGCGCGGTGATGAGAGAGAGAGTGCACACGATCTGTGATGAGATCGTGAGGCGGCAGTGAGAGGCCCTGGGAGTCATGAAGAACAATCCCAGAAGATCCGAGAGGGATAGAGGGTGAGATAGAGAGAGGCCATGGGAGCCGTCATCTCGCCGAAGATTCAAGAGGGAGACAGTAAAGGACGATAGAAGTTGCAAACAGAAATCATCCCAACCTTTGCGAAACTCACAATTAACAACTTCAACCGGCCAAGCCTTTGATCCATGTCTCAGCAGAACCCAAGTGTTGAAGCCATCAGACGGAAAGTGTTGCCAAAGAGCACGAGGCAACCTCTACAAATAACACAAAACAATGCAACACCTTATGTAACAGTCCATGGAAGCAAAGTTGGATGTAAAGAAACAGCAAAATAGAACAGCTAACCTCAACAACAGTAGACATTGACAGAGTCTTGAAATACCAGAACGAAGGAACACCTAAGGCACATTTTCATAGAACTAAATTTCATAAAAAAAATATAGAACCTGAACAAATATACAAAGTAACAATATTACAACCTGTCGTGCTGTGACGGACAAAAGAATGGTAGACAATATCATCCAACCAGGCATTCAACTGGAAAACATAATTCCACCCAACAACAGGGCCCAAATGAAGGAGTTCCCGATATTCCTCAACAAATTCTTCAGATGCACGGTAAATCAAACGATAGTCCTCAGTACGAATAGCAAGAGCAGCAATGACTTGCTCGCCTCCAGGAGTTTCTAGGTAGTAAGAAGCTGTCCGCGACGATGAAGTCAAAGGATTCCCATCACTACCCCAACGCAGGAAGGGCACATGCAGCACCATTTTACCAACACAAACACTATCAAAAAACACAAACAATAACAAATCAGGCACCACAAAGTCCAAAAACATGCAACGATTCTATAATCGATCATATAGAATATTCCACGCACGAAAAAAAAACCAAAAAACAAAGAATGATGTCGAAGTTGTCTATAGAAAAGAAACAAAAGCAAAGAACAAAGAATAGCTAGCAAGATGAATTATTTTTAATAATCCAAATAATTACCTGTTACTGAATCTCTTTATTATAACACTAAATATTACCTAGGTGACATGACAATCTAAACTGAAAATCCATCTAATTCTCGCATGCTTTGAACTATACAAAGCGGCTTTTTTTTCTGCATCATAATTTCTATTTCCACACTGCCTATCTAAAATATATAAAACAATAACAAAATGTCCTGAAACGATTAGAACCCTCTAAAAAAAAAAGAAAACAACAATGGACAGTAAAATCCACCGGGGAAAAATTAACAATCCCCAAACTTATCCACGGATGCAATGTTTGGTCATGGACAGAAACGTCAAGGAACGTTAAGACGCAAACACAGAAGCATCGACAACAAACGAAAACCCTGGGAACGTTAGCACCTAACCTAACGACAAAAAGGACTTTCACAGAAGCATCGATCAACCTTGGGAACTTTCACATAAAAAAGATCGATCAGCCCTAGCCAAGAGGTCCCATGGCTGCATCAGGCAACCAAAGGCAGCAAAACCATTTTGTCCGAAAACCCACAGCGCAAACATTGAATCACGACCAAGCACACACCCAAACGACGCAAACAAGCACAAGCTTAACCAAACGCAGACACCCAAACCACCCCAAGCAAAACCCACACAACCCAAGCCGGCAAAACCACACACGAAAACACGCAAACACAAAATACAACACCAGAAAACGGGGAAAAATAACAGCAACGGAAAAACAATTACTTACAACCGCAACCGAGCACGGAGAAACCCAAAATCGCTCAAAAACTGCTCCCTCTCTTCCTCTGCCTCTCTCTCCCCAAAACGCCTCAACCTGTACCAAACAAACGAAAAAGCCAAGAGAGGGGGTTTTTGGGGGCGCGGGAGAACGACGTGGACCGCAGATATCCACCCATTCCCCACCAAACTGAAAAGACCAAAAAGCCGAACACCCAAGAACGCACTGTTTGCAATTGACGGGCAAATGTGTCCGAAATTGGCAAAATACAACCCACGGACTCCCTCTTTTTATTACTCTTTGGAAACAACAAGGACTTCCATGAAAGCATCAACCAATGCTGGGAACTTTCGCAGGAGATTAAGAAAACGATCGATAAGCCATAGCCAAGACGTCCCATAGCCGCATCAGGCAACCAAACCCAGCATAACCATTCTGCCAGGAAACCCACAGCGCAAATATCGAACCACAACCGAACACACACCCAAACAACGCAAACAAGCACAAACCTAACCAAACAGAGTCACCCAAACCACTCCAAACAAAACCCACACAACCGAATGCAGCAAAACCTCCCACGGAAAAAAACACGCAAGCACAAAATACATAACGCCCAAATACGGGGAAAAAATAACAGGAACGGGAAAACAATTACCTACAACCACAACCGACCACGGACGAACCCAAAATTTTGCCCAAAAACTGCTCCCTCTCTTCCTCTGCCTCTCTCTCCCCAAAACACCTCAACCTGTACCGAGCAAACGGAAAAGGGAAGAGAGAGGGTTTCTGGGGGCGCGGGAGAACGACGTGGACCGCAGCCATCCATTCATCCCACCAAACTGAAAACAAAACTGAAAAGACCAAAAACCCAGACCTCCAAGTATGTACTGTTTGCAATCGAGGGGCAAATTTGTCCGAAATTGGCAAAATATGACCCACGGACTCCCTCATTTTATAACTCTTTGGACCCAAATTGGCAAAATATGACCCACGGACTCCCTCATTTTATAACTCTTTGGAGATACACGAAAATAATCCACATTCTCCACATTTTCTTTCTACTAGGAGTTTTTTTTTTCCCCTTCTCTTTTCTTTTCCTTTTCGTAAGATTTTCAGAAGTTCCAAACAGAGCCTTTCACCCGAAACAACGCCGTCGTTGCAGGGATGCAGATCTCGTGCCTTGCTCGCTACAAGATCCCTGTATCCAGGTATCCAGTATCCTGACAGTCTCAGTTAACCACAATACACTCCCCTACAACGCAAGGCTCGGCTGATTTCTGGCAGATATGTCAGACCCGCCCGAGTTCAGAATCGGCCAGCGAGTCCACTCGGCTGGCGACTCCCGTAGGATCGGGACGGTGAAGTACGTGGGGCCAGTGGAAGGCTACTCGGGGAAGTGGGTCGGCGTCGACTGGGACAATGCCGACGGCGGCAAGCACGACGGCTCCCTCAACGGGGTTCGCTACTTCCACGCTGAATCTGAGAAATCAGGTTCCTTTGTTCGGCCTCACAACTTGAGTGCTGGGATTACGTTGTTAAAGGCTTTGGAGATCAGATACAAGTCCATTTCAACCCAAGAAGAAGAGGGTATCCATTGAAATGTTTCTCTCTCTCTCTCTCTCGGTCTCTTTCTTTTTCTAAATTGTAGGCTCCATCCTCCTTAACTTTTCCGTCTTCTTCGTATTGCGTGTATTGCTCGTTTTTCTGAATTTTATTAGATTTGCGATATACTTTTTTGGTTTATCGATGAGATGAAAGGAGTCTAAAAATTTAAAAATTATGAGCAAAAGCAAAAAAAGTTCACTGAAGACGAAAAAAATACGAAACTGTTATCTTTTTTTTTCAAAAGTGTGTCTTATATACACTTTTTTTCAACATCGGTGCACTTTATTACACATTCATCTCGTCGAGACAAATGATTAACCCGAAAATTACCCAAAAAACTAAACAAAAAGATACGGAAAGTAACATTTACCGAAAAAAGTTTCAGACAAAAAAGTTAGAAAGAATGGAGCCGGTAGTATGCTAAAAGAATTTATCCCTACTCAATCTATCAATCAAGGTATCAACATTGCTTTTATAGGAGTTGGACCTATAGGCACACTGAAATTAAGTTGCACAATCGTCAATCTAGTGTCCCGGTCTACTGTAGCATTATTTTGCCAGACATGGAATGTTAGCCAGTTATTTAATATTTAGTTCGTGACTCAAACATACGAAAGGATACAGCCACTCGTGTCCTGGGCTAGTTTGTGTTTCTTTATCTTTGAATTTGTGTTGATTCACTTGGTATTTCATGTCTTCTAACGAACATTGCGAGAGAGATTTGGGGGACCAAAGTCTCCTTTTTTGGGTTCTAGAATAGGTTGATGCTTTGAATTGTCTAGTTCTTTTGGCATGTAGATATAGGTAGTGATAGAAGATTTACTGGGCAAATTGACTTGTAGGAGAAAGAGGTTTGGTTTAATACTTTGTGACCAATATGAGCCGCTTAAAACAATTGTTATTATTCTTTTTGTATGCACTTTGTATATGTCATACATTTGGTTCCGCTCAACCTCTACACCTGAAGTTACTGTGCATTGACGGCACTGAGAGAAGTTAAAGTAGTATTTTTGCAAAGTTTCAACTTCTCAATAACTGCAATGTCATCCCTTGGTTTTGTATTCGGATTGGACTTAATTAGAAAAGCCAATGTTTGCATTGTTTTCACTCAGTAAAAGAAGCCCGGTGCGTTTAATCTGTTAGGACTCAGGAAATGGACCTAACAAAAGAAGTTCAGTCCGTCTTGTATATGGAAATTCAAATATGCATACATATTCCAATAGAATGTAAAGGCGAGAAACATACTACAAATTGAGAACAAATGCAAATATAGAGACTTGAACCCAAGACTTTTCACAACCTGAGGTCCTGAGCTCTGATACCATGTTAGAATGTTGTGAGAGAAACAAAAGCTATCTTGTGTTACTAAAAGATGAATTGTTGCAAGACTAAGCATGGGTTATATTGGCACCCCTAATACTGTTGATCAACCGCTAATAGAACAAAAAGACTATACTTCCCTTAATGCTAAATATACATACAAGAATAAGAGAACTATACTTTCACATACGTATTGTTTTTGTAAACATCCGTGCGTGTTTGAGCTATTTATGTGGCCGGCTTTAGACACAACTGTGTTTAATGACAAAAATAGCGTCCAAGGTTCAGTAACTTCAATGTTTGCAAAAGACTCCTGGTCCTTACCTCAAGGCTCATCTGGCCGCTCTAGAGTGATAGTATATAATTGAACCGAGCTAGTTTTAGTGATCTTTTCTTCTGTCTTGCGTTGCTACAGTCTTCCTCTCCAGTTGTGTATGTTTTGCTGGGCTTGGACATGAATTGTGAAGTGTTAATAGCAGCGTGCAATCGCAGATGAAATGTATGTGTTCTCTGCAAGCAATAGACGGGTGTCTGTTCAGCTTCTGGGTAAAGATAAAATTCAGGACAAGCTAAGCCGCTTTGAAGAGTTGGCAAGTGCATCCCTATTTTACTTAGGAGTTAGCTCATCTGGACCCCCATGCCAAATCAGTGCAACTATCCCAAGTAAGTTAGTTGCCTATTTCACTCTACTTATTTCTACTGTTTGTTGACTCTTGAGGATATTTATTTGGTATGTAGTGAAATTCTATATTCTCTATATGATTAGTTTCTCTCTCTCTCTCTCTCTCTCTCTCTCTCTCTCTATATATATATATATTTCTATCTATCTAAAACTTAAATGAAGAGGTAGCTATGGACAAAGCTCAATGAAAAAATAGAATTCAAGTAGCCGATCCCAATTGATTGGGACACAAGGCTTGGTTTGGTTGGTATCTATCTATTATGAGCACGGTTTGATAATGTCATGGAAGCAAAAGTGATTTTGTATTGGATAATGTTATTATTCGTGGTCATCCTATTTTCTTTGACATGTTTTGTTCTCCGTGGTAAGTTAGCACTGATCACTTTTCTTTTCTTTTCTTTTATGTGAATAGCATGCGACAGTAGTCAAGCCAAGGTTCATATGAATGAAGCTTGTCCACAATGCTATTTCATCCCAATTAATGTCGCACAACCCAAATTCTGACAAAAGATAATATTCGCAATACATGGAGCCTCCAACCAACTTAGAGTTTCCCACAGCTTGGCCTTTCTCAATTGAAAGGCTTTTGTTTTGTCCCTAAAGTGTAAAGTCACTAAAATAGCCCTATGGCTAAAATAAAATTGTAAATCAACCACCATACGTTTTCTTGCAGAGTATATTTCAATTGGCTAGGTTTTAGTGGCTGAAGAAGGGGCTGTTTGAATTTCTGTTTGACCAAAAAAAAGAAAAAAATAAGGGGCTGTTCGATGGGTGTAGACAGGACTTGTACTACCTTTAGTAAAAGAGGAAAGAGAAGCAAAGGAGATGGTAGGAGAGACTTCAACCTTGGAAGTGGTGAATGATCACACAAACACAATCTTAAATTCTTGCAGCTTTCCAATAGAAGAGCAGATTACTCTAGTCCTTTTCCATTCCAATAGAGACTCATTCCATAGGTAAGAAGTAACGAAACTTTGACGCCAACCAGTAATTGGAAAAATTAGAAAAGTACTCGTAGTTATGGGAATTAGATGACAAACACTTAAAACTGTGTAGCTGCATTATACTCTATAAAATCCAACTAACCCTAAGCATTATTATGGTCCATTGTGGTTTGACAGAGAAAGGCTTCTTGATGTTTGGATGTCTTGTTCTTGACTTTTTGTGGGATGTGCGTTAATAATCAAGACACAGCTATGGGCCTACAGCTAGCTCAGGATGAGGTGTTTGAGATACTGATTGGGATTTGAGACTCTGTCCTCTATGTTTCTGTAACTATCACTGTCTCTAGTACGTTTTAGACATGTACACTATATTTTTGTTTCCATAAATACCCAAAAAGCTAGTGCTATGTTCTTCTCGCATGGTATGCCATTGTGGCTTAACCAAATAGACCTCATGTCTCCTTTGCACATTTCTTTAGTGGTTATATGTCTGCAGCATTGCTATTAAAATATTTATTCCTTACACTGCAGATTTAAAGGAGCTTGACTTGACTGGAAATCTGCTTTCAGATTGGAAGGTATGTTTCTTTGCGGCAAAAAAATCACGTTGTGTTGCTAGCTTAGTACTCAAATTTGGATGTGCTTAAATAAGTCCCTATTGCAGTTCATTAACTTTAATACAAGCTAGTTTCAAATCGCCTTTGGCGCGTACTCTGCAAATTCCATTATGAAATTTGGAGCTCTTGTAGTTGTAAAAAAGTGGGGTGCCTGTTTGGTGGAAATAGTTGATTTTGCATGTTATATTTTCTTCACAGGTTACTTAAAATATGCTCAAAACTGGCATACATCTTTCAATCGAGGAAATATTGTCTCTTAAGAACTTAATTATTTGCAATGTTTTCTTCGTTAGGGGTGCTTGTTTCCTCTAACAAAGAAAACATTTCCTCTAACAAAGAAAACATTTCCTCTAACAAAGAAAACATTGCAAATAATTAGTTCTCTCTCTCCTCTCTCTGCTCCCATCACGCTACAAGCTATTTCTTCTTTACACTTTGACATCAGATTGTGTCCTACCTGAGTTTTGATGAGATATATCATGACGATCAAATTTCTTTTTTGTTTTTCCTATTCGAGCTCGAAAAACATGTGCCGGTCAACATGGTTGGGTTTGAGATGGATGAATTCATGTTATTGTCATTTGCAAAGTTTTTTGCTAGGCAACGGCTGCTGCTTGAAGCTTTAGTAATGACTTTCTCTTCTCTGCCTTCTTCTTTTGCAGGATGTTGGAGCCATATGTGAAGGGTTACCAGCTCTTGTAGCTCTCAATCTGACCAACAATTTAATGGCTCATGATATATTGGGGTTGCCTCAACTAAGGAATATCCGGGTTTTAGTTCTCAACAATACAGGCATAAAATGGATACAGGTGAGCCATCATATTGTTCTTTGTAGCCTGTAGGTACATGGTCCATCTGCCACGTCGCTTGGCCATGATGTAGCCATATAATTCGATGTAGGACAAATTTAGGAATCTTTAGGTATCGCATTCTATTGTAGGAATCGTGGTGGGTTTGGTGAGGGAACAAGGATAATACTTGGGTTATGAGCAAAGAAGAAGAAAGAGAAGAAGGAGAAGAACAGAGAGCAAGTAGTACTTCACCCTCGCAAGGTTAGGCAATTTCTGCAAAGACCGTAGCATCAAGGCCCAGACACGATGACTGCAGTTTTGTTAATTCAAATTTAATAATCGACACTATAATTAAAATAACAAGAGTACATCGATATTTATGGTAAGCTATGCAAAAGCCTCTTTTATTACCTACTATGTCTTGGTAGAATGGACCTAAATGTGTTTCGATGATGCTAATAATGGATGTATAAATTAAGTTAGTCATCTGAATGAATGAACCTGATTACGATACATACATAGAATAAGATATGCTGTTAACAAACCTAATAACAAATTTATGCAACTAAGATCCATATAGTTTATCCTTGAGCGATCCATACACCCGATGACCAGAACATTTCAAATGATCGAAAGGCCATTGATCACTTCTTGTTGATTTCATCACAATCTCCTTGCTTTAGTTCTATCCTATCTTGAATTTTATTCTCGTGGAACCTAGAGATATTGGCGTAGGCTACTGAACACGGTGTCTTATTAATTGAACCAAGGTACTAGGAGGCAATCTTTGAGTAACCCCAGCAGACACCCAATTCTCCTGCTCTTAGTCAAGATGATTCAAGTGTGTCAATATCCACCTATTATACATTTGCTCTCTATCCCTTTGGCTAGGCTTAGCGTTCTTCACCCGAGAAAATTGATTGTATGATCTGTACATCTCCAAAGGTATTCTGACCCTCTTAATCCTGCTTAGGCCAAGAGTAAGGCCTAGAATGCTCTTCAAAAAGACTAGGGTGGAGGAACACCCTTGGGTATGTCTAGCTGTCATGGGGTGCTTGAGTGACCCCATGAAGTCTGCATGATATCTCTACTTGTTTGCAGTGGTGGCACTGGCAAGGGTTGAGGATTCACCAAAGTCTCTTGTGACTCTCGTCCCACTCTCCCTCAAGAGACTTGCGGCTTGACTGGTCATCGAAAGGAAGTTCTCCATGATGACTTATCATAAACCTTGTTAAAAGACCCACAATAAACTCCACGCCTTCGCGCAATTGGAGAGTCTGCTCGACCACTATTGTATCGAATAACCACGATGATGCAACCTCAAGAATATTTCATTGCCTCTACAAGTAGTGGTTTTCCTCTAGGCTCTGGTACTTGGACTCTTTTAAATGGATCAAGTACCCATGTCGTGCCCCCAGCTAAGCAAATGGTACGAGCTATGTGTTAGGAACGTGTTATTGGAATCTTACCCAATGGATGTATAAAGTTGTAACTCCTTTTGTTTGTATGGAGTGTTTTGTTGATCTTGTAAACACCATCTTATAGTAAAGGCAAACAATGGTATTGAAAATATATGAATATTTAGTCATGTCCTCGACATTGGAACTAACTTAGACAAGAACCGTGCAAACCTAAGTATGATGACTTATAAGAAAGTAGTGTGCTGCCGAAAATCATGGACACTCCCTGAGATATGCGGACACTTCTCTGAGCAAGTCCTATAGTTTTTCTCGTTTTTAGAAGCCGACACTCTTCAGATGCTTGGGGATGATAGATTATAAAATAGAAGATCAATCTATTGCCGTTGTGAGATGGTAGCAGAGCTTAGGTTGGGAGAGGTCTTGGGTTCAAGTCTCTCCATCTGCCTTTGCAGTGTTTTAAAAAGTGCGTGAGGCGCGCGCTATGGTGAGAGGCGCAGTGCAGCGCAAGAATTGCGCTTCGAAAATGTGGGCTATAGCGCGGAACCCAAAGGCACACCGCGCACGAAAGGCGCTGAGGCATGCGCTTTTTGTTTTAATGTAAAAATCGATCTCACACCGATTCAAGTTCGCGATGCACTGAATAATTTCTTCCTTTAAATCGATCTCAACCCTATTCGATCGACAAACGCAGATCGAGCAGCCTCTTCTTCTTCAGACGATTCAGACCCAGCTTCTTCTCCCTCTCTGATCGTCGTTGACCCAGCTTCGTCTGTCCAGGTAACAGTGCGCCTTTCGCCATTTAAAACACTGTGCCTTCGGTCCGTTCTCGCATTCTGCTTCTCCTTTCTGTATTCTGTTTCGCTTATCTATGAATATTTGCAACTCCATGTGCAAGACGGGGTGCATGTGAGGGAGGGTGTTGAATAGCTTGATATGATTTGTTGGGCCCATTTCCTAACAACCTAAACGTTTGGGACAATTGGTAACGTAATAGGGGACACACCTGTCGATCACTTAGTGGGCCATGAAAGGAAAACAACTTTTTTAGAGAATTATTACTTAATATTCAAATGACACACTTACTTATTAGACCTATTCAGTCTATTAATTTTGAGTCTGAACAAGTACCATATCGTTCATGAAAAGAAGTTCTAAAGAAGAGGTAGGGCGTTTTGTTAGCAAAGGGTTTCTAATATATGGGAAATGATTTCTCACTATTTTGATGAAATATGAATAGAAACTTGGTGGGAAAAAGAAAGTATTTAGTATGTATAAGAATACATATGTTTATGGATATGTCCCTGCCACGTTCTGTCGTATTTTGTTTTGCAGATGTCGTGTAGAGTTTTTCATGTGGCATTGTATTCGTGTCTCGTTTTGCTGCTTAGCTGATGCCCATATCCAAGTCCTTGTAACATAGCCTATAGATTGGGCTAAGCGTCCCCTTTCTTCTCATTCAGGCAAGTGACCAGATGTGCTCGCCTCCATGGCCTTTGCGCTCTTCTACCTAGAAAAACTGTGTTTGTGCTTTGACTACATGAATGCAGGACACCCTCATAGTCGTTCTGACTCTCTCTCTCTCTGCGGGCCACCTCTAGTGGTCTCTTGCCATTTGGATGCCTACGCTACAATACTTCCACAACCACCAAGTTCTCCTCTGTTCAAAAAAGCCACCCAGTTCTCCTCAACCATCCGCATTCTCTTCTGTCACTTTATTTTATTAACTTCATTCTGAAAATTAATTTGTTATCTGATTGATATGATAGGTTGAAATGCTTAAATGTTCACTACCAGTCATTGAGGAGCTACATCTGATGGGAAACAAGTTAAGTGCGATAACGGTATGAAATGCACTGCCACATTAGTGTTTTGTTTTTCTTGTTTTGATTGGAGAAACTGTCATACGTGAGTGTTCACTTCCAATTTTCAATATTAACTAATGTGGTTATTATTTGCACACTAAGTATTATGTAGATATTGATTATTGTCATATATGTGTATTCAATCATGCTTATTCTATCAGGTAATGATGCATCTATACATGGAGTGGTGAGGACTTTTTTTTGGAAAATGACATTTTATTGCCAAAGCACACAAACCAAACGAAGAATACAGAACCTCTGGAAACAACTGTAGCTACCTACAGTTGTTTGATGCCATTGTGCTAAGCTTAGTTCTTGGTCTACTGTGAGGTTCACAGCCCATAATAGGAAGTTGTATGAGGATTGGCTTCTTGGTTCTCGTATTTTTGGGATAAACAACTGTAGATGGCTTTTCTTTGTTGTTTATTTGAAGAGGTGTTGGGGCAGTTATGTTTTCATTGATGTATAGGTTTGCCAGGGGTATGCCCCCGTGATTTCTGTAGCTTCTCACGCTTTTTTGGTGAAATAAATTTACTTACCCAAAAAAAACAGAACCTCTGGGGTATCCCCCCTAATCAGGTCCAAACAATCAGAGTCATCAGACACAACAGGAAACAAGAGTTACATCTCCACTCCCGAAAAAGAAAACGGAACAATCAAAGCAATCCCTACTATAGCTATCACCCCCTGGCCCTCTCTAAAATACCGGTGAAATATTCCGCAGACCACACAACCTTCTATTCTCCAGAGAATTAGGCATAGTCCTCCAAGAGCTTACTCTAGCTTTCACATTTGATTCCACAGCAGCGATCACACCCTGCTCATCCAGCACAGCCCTTGCAAACACTCTAGCATCGTGTTCAAGCCAGATGTAATAAAGGAAGCTGCAAAAGCGACTTTGTACAGATCAGTTTAGAAGACATATGCTTGCAGAAATTGACATCCCAATTCAGCTCCAAGTTCCAAGAAGTAGGATTCCTATAAGCCATAAATTTCTGCAACATGTTACTCCATACCCTTTAACAAAGCCACAGTTAAAGAAGGTGCTGGTTTGATGCAGAATGCGTAAAACAAAATACAAAAAATGTATGAACTGCTAAACCCCATTTCAGGAATCAGAACTGTCTTTGGTTGTTAATTTTCCCAAGCTTCATAACCAGCAGATGAAAGACCATTTTCGGACATTCCTATGAAACCAAACTACTGAGGACGGCTTTCCCTCCAGGTTGTCTTAGAGCTTACCATATTGCCCTTGTAGAAAACTGCCCATAGGAGAAGGAAGCCAAATCACTTCATCATCCCTATCAGTATATGGCAGAAAGTCAGAAGTGGTATTTGCTAGAATCTGCTGAGTAACTCTATCCCTTGGTCTTGGCCACTTCCATCTCCCATTGGAAATGATAGAACATACTTAAAGCCTTCAGAGACATGCCTAAGAGAAACACAACAGACTCTTCACACACCTTATGTAGAGGGCCCAAAGGGTGCCAAAGTTGCTCCATAGGCTTGTCGTTTGTTAGTCTATGGTATCAGTTTTATTAACCAATACTGGTGCTGAAATTTGTTTACTTTCTGCAGTGGTTTTGGACAGTTTGGTTTCTATCAAAGCTAGTGAAATCTGTTCTGTAACATTACCGGTGCTGAATTCTGTTCTGGACAGCCTAAAACATGCGATATATTGCCCAAAAAATCTTGTTCGAGTAATCTTTTTGGCACGGGTAATTTGGTCATTGGACTCCAAATTATATTCCTTTGAGGCATCATCCTAGTATACCTATTGGCAAAACATATGAATTGGAATCAGAATTCCATTCCTCAAACTGATGCCTACACACAACCAAAACGTAGCAAGAATAATTGTCATCCTAACCTTATTCTGTTCCATTCCATTCCATTCCATTGTGACATCGATGCCGTTCAACCAAACATGGCCTTAAGGCATCTACTGCCTTAAAATTTAGAGGTCTCTTCTTGTATGGATGTTTTAGTAGGAATTTAGGAGTTAAAATATCATTCTGTGGATGTAAAGGAACAATCCTAGCCTCTGGCGAGCCTTTTTCTTCTCCGTTTTTGTGTTGTGGAGGGAAATTGAGGAAACTCTTCTTGGAAAATGACTTTGGAGATTGGATATTGGCATGGAAGAGCAAATGTTGGATCTCTAGTGCAGATAGGTGACAATGACAATGGGTTGGGGGCCATAGGGCTAAATCTTTGGGAAGGTATTATTAAGGTGTTGAGGGATTATTGCCGATGCTTCAAATTCAACACCAAAATGGTCAAAGGATTATGTTTGGTATGTTGTAGTGTGGATATTCCCCCTTTAGGACTGTCCTTCAAGATTTATTTATGATTTCAGCGAACAAAACAACTGTCAGATTATGGGGTGTTGGATGATATGGTTGATTGGAAAGAGTCGAGAAATGGGAGACTCTTGGTGATGTCTCTTTAAAAGATGGATATGGGGTGGTGTTGAGGGCGCTTTCTGTGGAAAGATATTTGGAAAAACTTGCTCAACTCTACATTTCATTCTTTTAGCAGAAGGAATTTTTTACACTTTTCCTAATACAATTTTGTCGAGGGAAATGAAATTTGAGGCTGAAGTGCTATACCATTTGCTTTTGCATTCTCACATAGCTAGGCATAACACCTTTTCTTCCAATGTTTGGGGTGGCTTGACTGATGCAGTTAAGGGGCAATGTTTGGCATAGGAGCTGCCGTGCAGGTGCATGAGGAATTGGGAAGCGCTGACCCAATGAGTGTTTTTTGTTGCTGTGTATAGGATAAGAAAACTAGTAGTTCTTTGAAGGTGAGGGGCCTGAAATTAACAAGTTTAGGATTCCATTTTAAGGATGCATTATGTTTGGTTGGAAGTTTCTTTTCATGTCTCTTCTTTTCTTTTGTTGATATCTTCTTATACAAGTGTTTTGCATCGATCATTCCCTATTTGGAGATTTTGTATTTATCCTAGAGACAAGCACATTACACCAATTTTATGCTGTTTAGTATTCTAGATTATACTTGTTTTATACCTTAAACAATATTAATGAATTGAAAATTGGGACGGACAACGGACATTGTATTCTTGAAGAACTGGACTGGATGCATACATTACTATCAAGTTTGTTAAATTGTTCCTTTTTCCATCTTCTCTTGCCAGCCTCCATCTTCTGACATTGTCCAAGGATTTGATTCTCTACGCCTTCTGAATTTGGAGGATAATTGTATTGCTGATTGGAATGAAATCTTGAAGCTCTCTCAGCTGAAAAGGTATCTAAAAAGGAAGTCTCTCTGATTAGTTTTTCTTGCGGCGAATTTTCCCAGTAGTATATGGGCTATGACAAACTTTTTTCATGTAGTTTGGAGCAGCTTCATTTGAACAAGAACAGTATAAACCGCCTGTGGTATCCTGAATATGATACAGTACATGACCAACTCGGTTGTGAATCAGTTGAGACTAGCGGTAGACCTTTCCAGAATTTGCGCTGCCTTCTTCTCGGTAAATATCAGATTTTTTTTAATGATTGCCGCACTCGATGATTTTGGGTGTCCTAATGGGTTGGTTTCTTATCACCTCAACCAGGGGGTAATAACATTGAGGACCTGGCTTCTGTTGACTCGCTAAATTCTTTTCCGAACTTGAAGGTAAGGTTTTGCAAGACGAGTCTTGTTGACTTGTTCTTAAACTTATAGTCAGTGATCCAATTTGACTGAAATCTATTTCAGATTGGTGTAATAGGAATAGTCTTCTTAAAAATTTATGAACTAAGTTACTGTTCCAAGTTGTATTAACATCTAAAGTACTGTTCATAGACAGTTCAATCCCTTGAGCAGAGATTGCACTAGCATAATTAAGAACGAACAATTAGTATTACCTTTTTTTTTTGCCAAGTGATCATATAGTTTTACTGATGCTAGACTTGCATGGCTGTTATCTGGATCCTATATTTAAAATGGACAACCTTTTTATTTCCTTGGGGTCTCTGTAGTAACTTGTTCTTTTGTTACAAGCAGGATACAAGGCTTTCTGAGAATCAAATTGCTGATCCAGGCAAAGGTGGTCTGCCAAGATTTGTTTTAATTGCTCGTTTAGCGCAAGTCGACATGTTGAATGGGAGTGAGGTAAATGCTAGATGTTGTACGCCCACGTTTGTTCCTTTCTGAAGATGTCTGACACCTGATGCACCCTTGTCTTTTAAAAAATTTCAGGTTAGTCGTCGAGAGCGGAAGGACTCTGAGATTCGGTATGTTTTTCTTTTCTAAGCATCTATGTTAGTTCAATTCCAAACTGGACTTTCTTTACATGCTTTGATGCAGGCACTTGTATCTTGTAGGTGTATTAAACAGTTTTATTCATGGTGGGAAGTGCCTTGATCTTGATTTCCAGAGACTGCCTTTTTTTTTTTTGGTCTTTCTTATGTGCGTCTGTACGTGAGAATATACTACCCTATATGCATCCTTCCATCCGAAAATATTATTTCTTGGCTCTTTTTAGGTTAATTTTATCCTCTCAAAATCTTAGGTTTAACCAAAGGATGTCACTTTCACTTTGGTGTAGGACATAGGCAGACTGGACAAGATATTGTTGCTAGGGCATGGAAACATTATTCGATGACTTTCTCTATATCATAATGCGTATAGGTTATTAGAAGCAAGATCAAATTGTGAAGTAGTCATCCCATGTGGGATAAAATAGTGGTTGTGTGAAAAGGCCATCAAGTCCCTAATCAGTGACAGCCATCAAAATGAGATTCTTGATAAGTTGCATTGCAATCGAAGCTAACAAGTTGGCTGCCAATATTGACAGTGCAAGATTCTGTTCATACTCAGTTGTAGTATAATGACTCTCCTACAAAATAGACAAGGGGCTATTGGATCAAGGTAGAGCAAGGGAAGCTCTCACAAGACAGAGAGTTCTCAAAAAGAGGGTAGAGAGAAATATTGAGAGAATGTAGAAGGAGAGAAAAACATAACATTTTGACCAAGGGCTTGGGGTTGGGTATTTCTTTTTCTCATTGTTAAGTCTTTCAATATAGGGAAATTCTCATTGGGCCGTGAATGTAGGCATGGGGCTGAACCCCGTAAAATATCTTTCCCGTTTCATTTCTATTTTTTTTGGTGTGTCAATTACTCTATTAGGCGCTTCCGTTGCATGAGGTGGGGACCTAAAATCCCACCACAAATCACCTCTGAATCTTTTAATACTCTGATGGCCTTTTGGAACACCATTTTTCAAATTACTTCTAGTAATGTAAAATAGGATCTCCTAATGAAAGGCTAGGAATTTTGAAATTTGATGCTTCAGTGTAATGTTGGTATCAGACTGAGTGATTACCACGTTGTGCGGGATGTTTTAGTTTAAGGAGGTTTTCAAGAGTTCTTCATCCCATTCTTGTGGACTTCTATACAGAGTGTCGTGTGGACATACACAGAGTGTCGTGTGGACATACACAGAGTGGTCATACTCCATCTGTTCTGCATCTTCTGAAGTAGTCATCATGGCCTCATCCTTCATGGATGGCTTGCACAATTTATGGGTTCGAAAGAGGTCAAAAACACATGTCATTGCCATTTGCCATTGACAACCTTCCAGCAAAGTTCAGAGCTTGTAGGAGTAAGAATAGCTAGGATAAGAAAACTGTAGGCCGAAAGATGTTGCTAACACTAATTTAAATTATGTGCTTCACCGTTGAACGATCTATAGCGATAGCTGTTCTAGCAGTTTAGGTGCATGATTTCCGACTTTTGTGATCTCCAAGCCAAACGAGACTAATCGGCATCAGTGCTTTACTGGCCTAGTCCTCTCTATATGTGTGTGTTACATGAATCCTTTGGGTGTTTGAGGTCACTAAAATTCGAGACACTAGTTTAGTTGGATAATTTTATTCCAGAAACCAGAAACTGGTTTTTAAATTTTTGAACCTTCAATGATATTCTATTTTGGGAGAGAAGATGCCAGCCAATGTCTCAAAACTGAAGCTTAACCACCTAAACAGATACAAATTTTGTCAATTTACTGTAGATGGTGCTTGACTGGATCTTTTTGCAGGTATGTGCGCTTAGTCATGTCAAAATTGCATGACCATCCAGAAGAGATAACTTTGCTTCACCCCCGGTAAGTTTGCCCTAGTGGTGTTAAATTTAGTAGATTTGAATGGGTAGTCTTGACTTTGTATTAAATTTGTTTACTCCATAAGTGTTTAACAATTTAATCCAAAGTTTTTTTTTTTTTTGCCATTCGTTAATCCTAATCTATCCTAGGGGACTTGGGGAGGGGGATGGGTGCTTACGGGAATCGAACCCTGCTCATGTGCATGGGAGTACAAGGGAGACACCAATTACACTCCATTTGCTTTAATCCGAAGTTGAGGAGGTGCAAATATTGGTTATTGAAGTTGAAGAGGTCTAAGTGATTTTTGCTGAAAGTACAGGGGTCAAAATGAGAATTCCTCAAATTTCAAATTAGACTTTTACAATGGAGTGATTGAATCTAACTGCATAGCCCAAAATTTATAGCGCGAGGCTTTTACTAGGTAATACATAATCGGATTAAACATTTAACGGCCCCTGTTAGAATATTATTAGTCTCTGTTGTTGTCCCAAATTGGTTAGCTAAGCCTTGTAACGGTTATCTCGTTTAATATAAATAAGGATTATGTGTGTTAGGATTAATTAACACCCTATACACTTTCTCCCTTCTCTCTGACAACATGGTATCAGAGCCTCCCTTAACCTAACCCTAATCGTCTCATCACCACCGTAGCCGCCGCCCATCACCACCACCTTCGCTGTTGCTATCGCCGACCACCGTCATCATCCTTCATCACCCTCACTTCTAGAACCCTAATATGGTTTGAAATCTCCAAATCGACCCTAAAACCCCTAATCGACCACTAATTTGTCCCTAAATTGACCCTTGCTCCTCTATCTTGCTCCCCTATCCAGTACTCGAAACCCATCGAACCCCGACAACCCTTGCAATCACCACTCTAGACACCGACGACCCTCAAAACCCATGTACAGACGCCGACGACCCCAGAAAACCCTCTTATAGTCGCTGACAGCCCTCGAAATCCCTAACCCAGGTGCTGACAACACTCGAAAACCCTAACCTAGCTCACCCATGCTCGTCTAATCCTCTCTCGCGATCTGCCATAGGTCAACTGCTGTAGTCGACCCTCTACTCGAGACTCTTGTTCATGTTTGCTGTGTTTCTCGATCTTCTGGCTTTGCTGTATTTCTCGATCTGTTGATGTGTGGTATGGTTCTTTTCTGGTATCTGGTTTTCTATGGTTTCATTCGCATAAGCTGGTTCTGTTGGTTGTTGGTTTTGTTCGCAATCTGGATTGGTGATGTCTCCTTTTGATCCGTTTGAGTGATTTACCATATTGCTATTGGTTCTAGCAATGTCTGGTTGATTATTGTTTGGTTAGTTTGGTTGTTTCTCTTGGTTGCTCAGGCAGATTGTTGATTGTCCGTGTTGGTGGTTGTGATTTCTTGTGATGGGGTCTACTTCTGCATCTAGTTCTTGCTCTGTTGTTGCTGCTAGCTTTTCTAACCTTTGGTCTCCTGAAATGATGTCGATTACTTCGATTCATTTGAATGGAAAGAATTATGTTACTTAGGCTAAATCTGTGGAGACATATTTTATGGGTTCCAAACAGTATACTTATCTAATAGATGATCCTCCAAAGCCAACTGAGTCCACTCATGTGAGTTGGGTGGTTGAGGATGCACATATTCATCTTCGATTGTGGAATAGTATGGAGCCCGCGATTGCTGATGCATTTATGTTTGCGATACTGGTCAACAGGTTTGGCAATGGGCTAAGGAGTTATATCAAGGGTTAATAATCTTCGTCTGACTGTTGACCTTTATCAAACATATTTCTCTCTTGGTCTTGGTGATTTTACTTTGGAAGAATATTATGCTTAGTTCAGTGGTGTTTGTGAGGAGCTTAACATCTGTCAACCCCTTTCTACTGATATTCAAGTTATGCGTCGCCAGCGTGAAAATTTGAATGTGGCTCGCTTCTTGTTGGGTTTGCCTAAGTCTTTCGATCCTATTTGACGGCAGCTGCCCGGGGGGGGGGGGGAGTTGCCTCCTCTGAGTGAAATGTTTAGCCATCTTCGTCAGTCTTCTATCTTTGATACTAGCCCTGCTTCCCTATCTCCTGAGCGTTCTACTTTGATTAGCTAAGCCTTGTAACTGTTATCGTTTAATATAAAAAAGATTATGTGCGTTAGGGTTAATTGACACCCTATCTACTTTCTCTCTTCTCCATAACAACATTGTTCAGGTGTTAAATTCACTGGGTGGCCGGTATCCAGAGAATATCCCAAATCTAGTGCAAAAGGGCAAGCCATTCGGATGGTCGATGAGAAAGAGCGGCTCGCCTAAACAGACTTCTCTCTTGAGGATCTTTGCAACGTGATTCTTCGGGTCAACAGCTGATTCTGGAATTTTTAGGAGCGCGAGATCGCAATTTAGCTTTGAAGGTACAAGTTGGCCAATCATCAACATGAATTCCATTGGCTTTGATGCGGAGATAACGAACCACGGCAGCATGCCCACAAGTCAATATGAGGCCATTGTCATTAAGAAGGTAGTTCGTTTACGACCCTAACAGCAACTTCTCATGCACCAACATGGACCTCGAAAAGAGGGTTCCACGTGCGACCCTTTCCAATATTTCAATGATGTTTGACCCAATTTGTGTTGAGCCAGTGATAATAGATTCAGCACTCACAGACCGCCTTGAGTAGTTACATTTCTGGAGAGCACCACCACTAGAGCCGAGGAGAACAACCTAGGAGCTGCAGAGAAAATGGACCTAGGAGAATGGCTTCGGGCATTCTTTGGGAGAATCTTGGACATTGGTGAATTGACTATGCCACCCATAACGAGATCCATTAGAGCTGTCGGTGAAAAGATGAGAGACAAAGTGAAAAGGGGACTTGTTATGAGAGGCATAGTCAACTCACCAATGTCCAAGATTCTCCCAGAAAATGCCTGGAGCCATTCTCCCAGGTCTATTTTCTCTACAGCTCCTAGGTCATTCTCCCCAACTCCAACTGGTGATGCTCTCCAGAAATGTAACTACTAAGGCGGTCTGTGAGTGTTTGAATCTATTATCACCGACTCAACACAAATTGGGTCAAACATCATTGGAGTGGGTTACAAGTGGAACCCTCTTCTTGGGGTCCATGTTAGTGCTTGAGGAGTTGCTGTTAGGGTCGTACAAGAGTACGGGCTACCTTCCTCATGACAATGGCCTCATATACTTGTGGGCATGCTGCCGCGGTTCGCTATCTCTGCATCAAACCAATGGAACTCATGTTGGTGATTGGCCAACTTGTACCTTCAAAGCTAACTTTAAATATCATCCCGTGAAGGTGTTAGCTATTGACTTAAATTGCGATTTCGCGCTCCCTAAAAATTCTAGAATTAGCTGTTGGCCCGAAGAATCATGTTGCGAAGATGCTCAAGAGAGAAGTCTGTATAGGCGAGCCGCTCTTTCTCATCGGCCATTTGAATGGCTTGCCCTTTTGCACTAGATTTGGGATATTATCTAGATACTGGCTACCCATTGACTTCACACCTGAACATAACTAACATGCCTTTATATAGGCTACAAGACTTGGTAACTAAGAAATCAAGACTAACTAGGGAACATGAATAATTGCCAAGAATAAACAGGAAGCATAATAAAATCTAGATTACATGGTAACAAAATTTATCCTAATATTATGCTAACATCCCTCCTCAAACTCAAGTAGGTCTACCAACTTGAGTTTGAAAAAGCCAAGAGAAACTAGGAGCAACCAGGAATTGGAGCCAAGAGCGAGAAGCTTGGAGCCAGGAAGAAAACTAAAAAAAAAAAACGAAAAACAACCACAAGTGAGAGAAGCCACCATTTAGCTAATTGGTAAAAGTTCACTTAATTGTTGAAGAAGATAATGGTAGTAATCGGTCTTTTATTATGGCGCATGATAGGGTTAAAAGATATAATTTGTGCTTTTTCTAGTAAAAGAAAAGTTAATGTGGCTTTAAGAGCATCCTCAATGTAATTTTCAAAAGTGAATAATTAAAACTTGCCACATCAGATTTTGATTATCTATTTAAAGGTTGTTAAAGTTAGCAATGTCAAGTCCCACATTGTTTATTTTTTTACCCATAATCAAAAGTTGGCAAAAAGTCAAATCTAATGGTCTACATTGAATGGTATTTTAGTAAAATAAGTGAAAGTAGGGAGCATTTGTTAAAATTCATAGAGTTTTTTTTCTTTTTATCCCCTAAACTATGCACATTTTCTCTACTTAGTCCATGAACTATCAATTTGGCGATTTCATCCCCTCAACTATCATTCCGTTTCCTACTTAGTCCAATAGATAATGGAAAGTAAGAATTTGGACGGAAAATGCCACGTAAGGCCCTGTTTGAGACCCTGTAGAGCAGATATTTGATTATAACACCCCTAGAGATAAAAATTAATTATGACCATTTAGAATAGAATAATAAAAAAAAAGACATTCACACCGGTTCAAACAGATTGAAAATTGGAGCATTTAATTTTTTTTAGAAGGTTTAAGTGCTCCAATTTTCAATCTGTTTGGACCAGTGCGAGAATCTTATTTTTTTTATCATATTATTTTAAAGGTCATAATTAATTTTCCTCTCTAAGGCTTTCATAGTTAATTATCTGCTTTTTATTTGGGACCCTTTAGAGCAGATACTTGATTATGAGAGCTTTACAGACAAAATTAACTATGACCTTTTAGGATAAAATGATCAGAAAAATAAGATTTTCGCACCAATTTACATGGATTGAAAATTAGAACGCTTACTTTTTAACCATATTTTTAATATATAAACAGTCTAAATTCTATATAAGGAGGTCAGTCTTTTTGGAAGAAATATGTATTTGTCAGTCTCTATAAAGTGCCACGTAAGATCTTGATATATGAACCTCGTAAAAAAAATTAAGTGCACCAATTTTCAATCCGTTTGAACCGGTGCGAAGGTCTTATTTTTTTTTATCATTTTATCCTAAAGGGTCATAATTAATTTTTATCTCTAGGGCTGTCATAATCAAGTATATACTCTACAAGGTCTTAAACAAAGACTTATGTGACATTTTCTGTCCAAATTCTTAATTTCCGTTATTTATTGGACTAAATAGGTAACGGAATGATAGTTAAGGGGATGAAATCGCCAAATTGATAGTTCAGGGACTAAGTAGAGAAAATGTGCATAGTTTAGGGGATAAAAAGGAAAAAAACTCAAATTCATAAAGTGATCAATATTGTTAAATGCACAACGACTTGCCAAAGTGGAGAGTGAGTTTCACTTTCCCATGATGGTTGTACTTGATTGAGAAAATGTGGGGACCATTAAGTTTGGTTATTGGTAAAAGGTTGATAGTTTTCATTATCCAAAGGCCAAAATTTGATGAGTTGCTAAGAGGTTGCCAATGTGAACACTTGTTTGAGCAAACATTGCTAACTTTAGCAACCCTTTGGTTTTGATTATTGCATTGTGGATGCTCTAAGATTCTAAAATAAGTATTTGAATCACCTGTAGTCCACAGACCATGGTCGTTCTGACATGTCAAGTTAATTGACTAGGTTTTCACCATAATGCTGAACTGTCTAACTGGAAAAGGTCAAAAAAGAAGGATCGAAGAACAAAAGGCAAAAATCAATTTTCAGCGGATTCGGTGTTCAATCAAAGAAGAAAGAAAAAAGGAGCCCAATTTTACAATATTCAATTACTCATTCTGTCCTTTTTTAAGTGTCCAACTTCGTAAATCAAACTTTTTTATGGAGACATCATCATTACACTTCAAACATTCTAACTTTCCACAATTGCCCTGTATGAGACATCATCATTACACTTTTTCTCACGTACTTTTCAAAAAGGAATCTAGTCAAAAGGTAAAATTTATCAAACTTTACCCACTTACTTTTTCAAATGGACACTTATTATTAAGGGACAACCCACGGTGGAATACTAGACTATAAAAAAGGGATGGAGGAAGTATAATTTTATATCAAGGAAGAGTGCCTAATGTTTGAAAAAAAATAGATGGTTTCAAACTAAGAGAAAAAAATAGCTTCAAACTAGGGGATTTCAACTTACCTTTTTTCATTCCATTTCTACTTGTACCATGAATTGCAAATGGGGTCTGAGATCTGATCCGTGCCATGACCTATAAAAGTGTTAACATACTGGCATCTTATTAGTAGCCTGCTTAGTATAGTTGCTAAATGTAATCATTTGGTCTTCCTGCATCTTGCTAATGATTTCAGGTAGAAAAGATGTAACGTGCATGGTCACTTATTAAGGTTGGAATGAATATTGAAGCTCTCGGAAACTTGCAACTTAAGCCTGATCATTAGTTGGTCTGAGGTTCCATTAGAATTGGAGTAGCCATTCTTGATAACTCTGCTAGTTAACAAATCTCAACTTGTTAGCACGGAGAGGATATTGAATACCTATTATCTTGATAGCATGGGCCTATTGCAGGTTTCTCGAGCTCAAAGAATTTCATGGTATTGAGGATGAAAAGCCTTCCACTGGAGCAGCCGGCCCCCAGAAGATGGCTTCAGGGCTTATTTGTATGAAGCTAACTTCATAATAATTTGCTGTTGTATAGACCAGTGGTCGTGAATTTCCTATGATTTTCTTACGTCTTCTCTTGGCAGCTATCACTCTGAAATGTGTTGGGGCATCAATGGGTGAAAAGCCCCCATTGACGAAAAAGCTGCCAGCATCCACCACGGTAATTTTGTCGTTTATATATTTTTATTAGGGTATCTGACTTTTACCTACGGTGCGATGCATATAAATGTTTGTTTTCTTTTAGGTTGGCAAGCTAAAGATTCTCTGTGAGAGCTTTTTCAAGCTAAAATCTGTAAAGCCAGTATTGTTTCTTGAAGAAGAGGTCTGTATTTTATGCCTACCACTGTTCTGATTTTTAGTTATGCACCTCATTGTGCCTGTCAAGTGGTTACTACATATCGAACTTCTGATAAGGTGAGTGTGATATTAGATAGTGTGAACTCTAGTGACCACTCTGATTATCTGGATGCCGTTTTGTGGTTGGATCTTAGTTGCAGGATCCTCTTTCAAGGTGAGGGAGGAATCTACCACTAAACCTCGGTCTCACGCTCCCCAAAACAAAGCTCCCATGGACCTTGATCCCATTGAGAAAGGAGTGCATTCCCAACTCTGTTAAACCCTCTCAAGTATATAAGAACCAAAAGAACCGCTATTGAACAAGAAGATAAATGCAGCAACCTTAATTGAACGAAGCGGGAGCGTCTAAGTTGGGAGCACTTATAGGAGCATTCATATATATGATTAAATTTATAGAATAAATTATAAGACATATATGTAACTTCTTACAATTATGTAGAATACCTGAATTTATTAGTCCTAGTTTTAAGGAGGATATTGAGCCGATGCTTGAAAAAGCCCACCCAAACCCAATTGATGAATTCCTGAAATAGCAATGAGTTTTCCAACAAAATCAAATAAATCCAGTCATCGTGTGTTAGAGCTTCTCCCACATTGGTTAAGTATATAACGCTTCTCCCACATTGGTTAAGTATATAACCTCTAAAACTAGTATATGAGGTTGGGTTGTCTCTCCACTCATTGCCAATTGGTTTTGAGTTGAATGCTTTAACTATTTGATGTAGGTTTTTGGACAAGACTCTCTTGATTGATTGTCCCGTTGTTTGTGCTTTAGGTGAACCTTCTTTCATTGTGATCCCTTTGTTATAGGTACTTTGTTTACCTGTCCATGTGCAAGTCAGGCATCGGCATCGCACGTGCGGGGGAGTGTTGGAGCTTGTCTTATATTTGTTAATATAACCTCCAAAAGTAGTATATGAGCCTGGGGCAGACGTGCGGGGGAGTGTTGGAGCTTGTCTTATATTTGTTAATATAACCTCCAAAAGTAGTATATGAGCCTGGGGCAGCCTTTCTGCTCATTGCCAATTAATTTTTTGAGTTGGATTTTTTAACATCGTGTATAGCATATAAGCGTAAGGGCACCCTCACTTCAAAAGCTAGCTTTTGGGGTTGAGTTCTACCAGTACTGTGTAACATTGTGTCAGAGTTAAGTACGAGGGGGGGGTAGGGTGCGTGCCTCTGGCCTGCACGCGACAGGTGCTGCCGAGTGAGCACGCTGCGTGTGAGAGAGGGTGTGAAGCAAAGTCCCACATCGCTTCGTACCAAAGTAATATAAAGTATACAAGTGTGAGGGCACCCTCACTTCAACAGCTAGCTTTTGGGTCCCAAGACCGTGTAACACAGGCTAAGTCATTGCCTTCAGGCATTCAACTATTGCTACTAAGAATCACTGGTGGGTGCCTACACCCAACCCGCAATAATCATTGAAGATGCAGATTTGGCCCTAGGCATAGGCCCACCAGCCCAAAATTAGGGCCCCCATTTCTTACAAGTAATAGAAAGTTCAATGGTTTTTTTTGGCAATGAATAGTTATATTTTGCCAAAAAAATGGCATTGTTGGTGCAATGGTGTATTGTCATTTTTTTGTAAAATTCGTTGTGTCCCTTTTTCAACTAATTTCTATCAACTAACATTAACTTCCATTCCCCATATACCATCCTTATTCTCCATTGTACGCTACCATCTACCATCTCCATTCACATCTACTATTCTCCATCAAAAACTAACCATTCCTCATCTTCATATGGGTAATTAAAGAACAAAAATATTCTTTATGTATAACACACATTTCTTATCTTCTCAACACATTGTCATTATCCTCTTCTTGTCTATGATGGACAGGTTCAAAAAATCTATTCTCGCGGAAGAATTTTCAAATCTTCATCTTCATCATGAAGATAAGACGACGATGGTACAATACAAATGATGGCAGTGGAGTATCACAATACCATGTAACAAAATGACCATCAAACTAATCACGTTAGTTCCGCTAGTGGCTAACGATACTACCATCAAAATAGAGTTGGCGGCAGCTAGCAATTAATCAATGATACTTTGCTGACAATGCCACTTGGCCAGCCGACGTCTTTCGTAGAGGTTTCCAATGAATCGCCCTTTGTTTCTCAATATCTTGACGCAAGTTTAACCCTTGCAATTTTTTTGACAAAAGTCTAAATCAGAAGTGAAAGTTTTTCCCCTTGTATGATTTTGCCAGAAGTTTTGAAAGTGAGAAATCGGTAGTGTGCAAATCAAGTGTGCAATTTATAGGAGATGGAGTCTTAAGCTAGGAAATTCTTGTTGTTGAAAAATTCCTACCATTGGGATAGAAAAATTCCTGCCATTGCAAATTGGTAATGCAAATTTCTACCGTTGGGCCAATTGTCAATACACACCAAATCCAATTTCCTACCTTTGGATCCAATTACAATTCAATGTAAAATCATTTTCCTACCCAATATTCACCACACACACACACACACACTCTCTCTCTCTCTCTCTCTAGTTTCTGTTCCCCAGCATAGTGGCTCTGGTAACGGCAAAGATCGGGTACTCTGCAGTACTTCCAATGCTCAGATCCAATGCTCAGATCAACAAGTGCTCGACTCTCTCACACACATGCACCTGGTTTTTCCGGGAACAAAGAGGGAGGGAAGGAATTGGTTGTTGGGTTATGTGGCACCAATGGCTAAGCTATTCTTGCTGCCATTTTTGGGAGGAAATGGCTGAAGTCACAAATAACCAAACCAAACTGAGCCTTAAGTCCCAATCAATTGGGGTTGGGAGGAAATGGTTGAAGTCACAAATAACCAAACCAAACTGAGCCTTAAGTCCCAATCAATTGGGATCGGCTACATGAATCATTTTTCTCCATTGAGCTCTGTCAAGGGCTTATTGTTCACTCAAACCTATTAGACTCATCTTTGCGCACAACAGCATCTAATGTCAATTTAGGTATTCCTCTCCCCATAGCGTTACTACCCAAAGTTATCTTATCCGCTCTATTAACTACTGCATCTCTACGGTAGACATGCCCAAACCACCTTAGCCTATTTTCTCTCAACTTCTCCTCTATAGGTGCTACACCTACCATCTCACGAACCGTTTCATTTTGGCACATAAATGGAGGGCCATTGCGACACCAGTTTTTGTCATTTTCAGCCATTTTTTGGCAATGTCTCAAGCCATTTTTGCACCGTTGAAATTTTGATCAATCAAACCATTTTTTGGCACTTGCTCAAGATGGATCAAATTTTTTGGCAATGGAAATAGGGGGCCAGCAAAGTAATCCTTGGTTAATTGCTTGTTGCAGCACTCTATTTTGATGGTAGTGTCGTCTACTGCGCACTAGTGGAACGAATGTGCTTAGTTTGTTGGTCATTTTGTTGCATCTGGTTGTGATATCTAGTGCCATTATTTGACCATCGTTGTATCATGTTTTCATCCGTTGAAGATTTGGAAATTTCTTCAACGAGAATAGATAATTTAAACTTGTTCAATGTGGACCAGAAGAGCATAATGATAGTGTATGAGAAGAAAAGAAATGTGTGTTGTACATTATCAAATTTTTTGTTCTTTATTTATAAAGACGAAGATGAGGAATGGTTAGTGGAGAATGATAGATGTGAAAAGATGATAGTGTTGAATGGAGAACAATGAATGGTAGATGGAAATTGGAAGATAGAGAATGTTAGTTGATGAAAGTTAGTTGAAAAATGGATACATATGGAATTTTTGCAAAAAATGGCATTGCACCAATAATGCCATTTTTTTTGGCAAAATGTCATTAGTCGTTGCCAAAAAAAAAAAAATGGCAGTGGCTCAAGTCATTTTGGCATTGCACCAATAAGGCATTGCACCATTTTTTTGGGCAAAATGTATTTATTCATTGTCAAAATATTGTCGAAGGCTCAAGTGATTGGAGATGGCGGCAGTGCAGTTGTGATGGTGTAGTGGTAGGGTAGGGGAAATAGTGGAGTGGTGGTGGTGGTGGTCGTCACGTAGTGATGGCAGAGTGGTGGTTGTGGTAGTTGAGGTAGTGGTGGTATTAGTAGTAGTTTATTTATTTTTGTATATATCGGCAGTAGTAGTAGTAGTAGTTATTGCAGTGGTGGTGATAGTGGTGACGGCGGTGAAGTGGTGGTGGTGACACTGGTGGTAGTGGTAGTGGCGACACCGATGGAGTGGTGGTGGCAGTAGTCATAGCGGTGGTGGAAGGTGATGGTGAGGGAGGAGGAGGATGATCGGGTCGTTTCCGTACCAAAAATAATTAATAAAACGAAACAATTACTACTACTCAAATGAACAGTGGTAAGTATTCCGAGTATCGCTCCACAGGGATTATAAGGCTGAGTTACAGTTATTTCAATTAATTTCTATATTAATCCGAGAAAAAGATTGATTGATTGTTGGTTTCTTAAAACTATTGAACTGAAATTAAAGACGATAGAAAAGCAGAAAAGAATTGATGGGAAAAAGTTCTAGGGTTTCGAATCCACTCTTCCCCTCTTGTAACCTAAATATGTTTCGATTGTAGGTCATATATTCGAATCAATCCGGATATCGTAAGATTGCAAGCCCTAGCGATACCTCCTAAAAATAATTTATGAATCACCAATTGGCATGGATTATCTCCGCCTAGCACGAATCGTCTTACTAGCACGACCCGTCTCAAATTAAAGTACGGATCGTCTCATCGGCACGACGTGTCTTACGTAGTATAATCCATCCAATCGGTTATCATAACAATTAAAACTGTTGTATGAACATGCATAAAACCTAGGATTTTCATACACAAGATTTGTTGGAAAGAAGTAATATCATAAATAAATCCTTAAAAGTCATACAACCGTGATTCGAATAATAAAACTTAAATCAAAACATAGAAGGGTTACTTAGAGTTCGAACTTCATCTACACCCTAGAATAGAAGGGTTTAGCCGGACATCAGGGTGGAACTCATCGCAATATTGCTTTGCTTCTGTTTTCCACCGTGATTGACTGTCGAAGAAACAGTTCTGCACAGCTCTCGGTCTCGGCTTTTCGTTCTCTCCTGCCCGCGTGATGTGTGTCTCTTTTCCTTATATATGTTGCTGTAGCCGACTTCACCAAAAACCCTTATTTCTCTTCCTTTTTGGGCCATGCCCACTGCCGAGAATTGGCATGGGCCAATTCTTTTACTTGGTCCAATTATAAATCAAAATAGGAAGTCTTTGGGCCCACCAAACATGAATCTGTACAAATGATTCATGTATTCTTCTGCATCCAATTCACTTCCAAGATTTACATGCACAGTAGGAGTATTCATAAGGTCCATTAGAATGTTAAAACCTCCGAGTACCTAAAACACAAAAATCAAGCATTAAGCACCGAGTAATAATATAAATGGACTTAGCGAGGATAAATTAAGGGGCGCTTATGTGAACATTTACGCGCTTATCAGAGGACATGAGTGGTATACAAGTATTGATAAATTTGGCAGAATTAAGTACCAGGCTAGGTAATTTCTATGAGTTTTTTAGCCTTCACTTCTAAGAGGCTCTTAAAAATTCAATTTATTTGAAATAGTGTCATCAAACCTACGTAATTACATCACTTCATACATTTAGTTTTAAGTGCTGAATTGGGTTACCAAAAAACTCTTAAGTCTCAAAAATGAGTTTCTCTCTTGTCAAGTATTAAAGGAGGAGAGATTTTATTTTGAGAGCGAATTGAAAACAGCGAAGAAAAAGTGGGTATACAACCACCCTAAACACCTTCAATGGATTTGTTTCGTACTTTTAACTCTTCTTCACAACAAAGACAATAAGAAGGATTCACGAATCTTCATCTCTTGCAAGTTGCAATAGAAGCAAGGTACATGATTATCAGTTCATCAATTTAAACAAGCTTTTTATTGATTTAATGGTTTTTCATTTATACTAAATTTTCATTTATGCTAAATTTTCGTCACCCAATCCATAAATGTAATTTTGTATGTGACCGAATTGGAGTGATTCATGATTCGAGTCTATTCACAATTTGGAAAAGGGCCATTTCATTCTCGATTTGTTCACAATTTGACAACCTTGCTTATATATGCTCGACACCTAGGCACACGCATTGCATGTGCAAATCGTGTTACGCAAAAGAGGGAAAGATGATTCAATCGAGATTTAATCTCTAATGAAATCTAGGATGTAAGAATACAAAAGGGAGCAGAAGAAAATTAGGGTTACAGTTTTTTTCTTTTCTTGGCAGTTAAAGCGGTAGTTTGGGAAAGTCAAAATGCGACGTAAATTCATACTATGGTTCACACCCTTTGAATGCATGTATATGATGTATATGTATATGCACATATAGGCTTTTATAGAAGCTCTCAACCTTATAATTCTTCGATAACCTTTCGCTTGCTGGAACCCAATCCCCACTCCCGCAGCCCCGCTCCGCATATCTGCTCCGTTTTGTGACACTAAGGTTTCACTGTGCTGTCAGAGAGCTTATTTGACAAATTTTCTAGTTCTTGAACTAACCCAGCCGAGTAAATACTTGCTGAGCATTACATACAAACGAAGAGTTCAAATATTAATGTGGTTACGTGAATGCTTTACTGGGCCAATCTAGATAAACTTAACAGGAGCAATAACTAATACTAGAGAGGTAATGAGTTTTTTTTGGCAATTGCAGGGTTCCCCATTACCAACAGTGCTTGATGATGATATGGCAACCTTGATTGACGTCGGTGTTGGCAATGACTCTACCGTTCTGGTCGATGAAAAAAGTTAACACAAACCGTATTCTTTTCATGCATTGAAGTTGCGAATTCTAGGTCTTCCGCAAGAATTGGCATCTGAAGTCTTATTGTGTGCCTTTTGTAATAAGCATTGCTGTGTTCAATTTATCTCTGAGTTGACAAACATTTAAGTTCCATGATCAGGGTATACAGTTACAACATTAGATTGTACGCTGAAGAGACAAGAAGTTTGTAATCTTGGAGTTTGATGCTCTATGGAAAGGTTTCGAGCTTCAGTAGTTCATTGCATGAATATAGTTTGTATTCGAGTTTGAGAATGGAATGGTAAAGGGAAGGGCTCCCTTAGAACATTGGCAATACTCGATTACTCATGGTTTCAGTATATGCTTGTTTTGCTTTACACAGATTCGGATCTTGTTGACTGGTGCAGGTTATGTATCAATTGTTTGGATTTATCTATCGTTCAACACGATAGCTGTAATAATTGGGACAAATTTGTCCATATGGCGTTAATGCCCACGATAATTTTTGTTAGGCCCACGATTTCTACATTTGTGGGACATATATACCCTTCATGTGAACTCTCCCCCCATTTTCTCTCTCCCAATTCCTTTGTTCTAAAAACATCACAGATAGTGGATGAATGGTTTCCTGGATCTCCTTCGTCCCTTCATCCCTCTTCCTTTCTCATGCAGGCATCTCCGGCAATAGCCCCCAAACTGGACCAACCTTGCCAATTTTCTCCTTCAAAACACGCCTAGGGTTCCCCAGTAACCCCTTGGAGCAGCATTTTTACATAGAAGGTTGTGGATTTGCAACCTTTTGATGGTCCAGTTATCATAATTGCCGATCACCTATTTTGTGGTTTGAGTTGTTCAATATGGTATTGCTAGACCTTGATCAGGAATACGAATGGCCGATTCTGATCGACGTAAATGCTGTACTGAGATCTTAGAAAGCTCTAAGCTGAGAAGTAGTCATACTGGCCTTACGAAAAGGGCTTTCGTTTCTGCAAAAATTAAATATCATAATTTTTTTTTTCTGTGATGCAGTAAATACCATGATATAGTGTATTTCTTTTGTTTGTTTTGGCAGCGATATTTTCATCCATGTTACTATGTTAATTGAGTTTGGTTTCGCCCTTCTCCGACACCAATAGGACCGGACCCTGCTGGTAGGGCTATTGTGGGCCCACTCTAGGCGTGCTCGATAACTGAAATTGGCTACTTGTTAGACTGGAAGAGAATATCATCCGCGAAAAAAATTAGGTTAATTGGGCATCATTCGGCATATCATAGAATACACTTATGAAGAAAAAATGAGCAGTTCATTTTTTAACTTGTACTGGCAGTGCATGAACAATTGATGTCCTTTCAAATTGGCTTTTATAGCATAAATTCTCTATATATAAACTCCAGATGAAACATTTTACAATATCCGATGGCCTGAAATATGGCATAGTCTTCTAACAAATAAGTCTAGACAAAATAAACGGTTTTGATTATCAAAGTGAGACGCAAAAAGAGCATACTCTCGCCGATGGTGAACAAAGCGAGGCTAAACGAAGTTGCTCTAAAAAAAAAAAGTTGGAATTTTTGTTGTGGGTTAGGACGAAGTCTACATTTTTTTCTAAGTATCTACTGATAATAATATACAACTGCACAAGACCGAGTCATGCCGAGTTTTGACTTGTTCGGGCTTGGCTCTTTTAAAACTAGTCAAGTTTGAGTTCGGTTCGAACCGAGGCGATAAAATTGAGCTCGATCGAGCTAGTATAGTCTTGAAGAGTTAAAATTCGTTTCGTTTATTAAGCGGGCATCTATAAATGAGTCATTCTTTAAGCAGGCCTCTATAAAACGAGTTGTTCTTGTATGAACAAGTATGAACGAGTCGAGTTTTAATAAATGAGCCAAATTACAGACGGTCTAACTCTCTCATTTATTAAAATGAGCTTAAAATTCAAACTCGAGCTCAACTAGCTCAACTCATTTCCAAACCGAGTCTTGAGTTGCTCGCAAACACCCCGGTCCGTTTGGAGTGCTAATTATACAGAACCTACATGCGCTCATATGCTCTAAATAAGCAGTTGTTTCGGTGTGTATGTGTGTGAGAGAGAGAGAGAGAGAGAGAGAGAAATGGGTGAGAGCAGCAAAGATCTTCTCAACCTGGAGAAGAAGAGTTCTCTTCAACCATAGGTCTCTCTCTCTCTCTCTCTCTCTCTCTCTCTCTCTATTTTACGTTTCTTTTTGCGTGATGGTTTTTGTTCTTGTACATATATGGTTAACTGGGTTCCTATGTGTATTTTGTGCAGAATCAAAGCTTATTGTTTGCAAAAACGACTTTGTACAGACCCAAAACTCAAACCCTAAACCCCCTGATGGAATGCCCTTTACTTCCTCTGTTCCCAAAAGCCAAGGTACCCCCATTTTTGTTCCAATCTTTTTCACCGTAATCCATGCGTTTCTGTGTATGTATTTCATTTGTGCATGTACGTCGATATGACCATGGCACGGGTAGAATCTTTGCTCTTTTTAAGGATACTGGCATTGGTGTAATTGAGGGTGAAACTCACTTTAGGAAAGTGATAGAATTATATTAAGTAAACATAAATACTAATTGGGGATTTTGGTAGGAGTAGACTGGTTGACCTGTTGCTACAGTATAAATTTTGGTAGGAAAATTATGGGATAGTTCTGAATATTCCACCTATTTGTGAATCACATTGAAAAAGGAGTTGATAATGCTATTCTATACTTCGATTTGTTATGTGAATTTACAACTTTAGAAGATGAACTTGGTTTTGGTTCAAGTTCATCCTCTGAAGGCTTTGCGTTTCGTTTATTAATGGGCCATAAAGACAGTGTTTAAACTTTATTAGAATTTAATTTTTAACATTTGTTCTACGAATCTATGATAAACAAAATTTTAAGTATATAGTATATACCGTTCTAAAAAAATGCATAAGAAAAATCTTTTCAGCATATTCCCAACATGTCCGTATCCTAATTTTCCGAGGAATGGCGTGTCCGTTTTGTGTTGTGTTTGTTTTCTGTGTCCATATCCGTGTTTCTTAGGTGCCTAGTGTTGAACTTTCTTGGATAGTTGGATGTCTAGTTCGAGGTAGATTTCATCGTTTCTTGTAAATGATCAGATGCTGGTTGACGAAAAGAATTGTTGATCATTTCATAATAGATGAACCTTCTCGTAATTAAAAGAAAGAATGCTACTGCATCCTTAATTGGGATGTGATTTCTCATCGAATATGTTGTTTATTTTAATATTATAACATGTGGAAAATAATTAAGTTACTGGTGTACTGTGTGACAAGAGGGTACCCATAAAATTGAAGGAAAAATTCTATGGAACTGCCATTAGACCAACGATGTTTTACGGGACAGAATGTTGGCCTATTAAGAAACAACAAGTGAACAAGATGAGTGTAGCGGAAATGAAAATGTTGAGGTGGATGTGTGGTAAGACTAGACGAGACATGATTAGAAATGAAACGGCTCGTGAGATGGTAGGTGTAGCACCCATAGAAGAGAAGTTGAGGGAAAATAGGCTAAGGTGGTTTGGACATGTCTATCGTAGACCAGGAGATGCAGTAGTTAAGAGAGCGGATATGATAGCTTTGGGTAGCAATGCTACGGGGAGGGGTAGACCTAAATTGACATTAGATGCTGTGGTGCGCAAAGATATGAGTATAGTAGGTTTGTGTGAATAAGTGGCCCTTAACAGAGCTCAATGGAGGAAAAAGATTCATGTAGCCGACCCCAAGTGATTGGGACATAAGGCTCGGTTTGGTTTGGTTTGAAAATAATTAAGTTCATTATTTACAACTCAGCAATTTCTATGTTGGTTTCTGCATATCTTTTTTTTTTGTTTTCCGGGTAAGTTAATTCATTAAGAACCAAACAAACCACAAGAGAAAGGATGTAGCCATGTAGGGTATGCCCCTGAAATACAGACAGATACAGCAAGCTCAACAGAGCTGACCAACAAACAAAACAAAGCCATCCCATAAAGGAACAAAAAACAACCCCAGAAGCAACAAGTGGGAGACCTCACCCAACTAGAAACTAAGCCCCTAGAGCAACTACATTGAGCTAATCACCCAGACAACGAAAAACAGACACTTAAGGGCTAGATATCCTATGAGAAACCTCCCATTCTCTATCCAATAACCGGTTATCATCTAAACCAGCAACATTCCTCCCGGCAGACATGCATGCAGGCTCTGGTGTCTTAGATCACCTTTCCTATCACCCCTACCGCCTCCAAGCTCTTATTCTGAAAGGTTCTCCTGTTTCTTTCCCTCCAAATATCGTAGAATGCAGCTGAGCTAGCTAATCTGAAAGTTAACTTTCTCACAGTTTTACCACTTTCTGCAGATCTTCATTTGCTGAATATTACGTCATTAGAACCACTTTATGTAATACTAGATATCCCGGTGAATACTATGGCTTCTACTGTGATGCAATATAGATACAACTAGAAAAGATGAAATAATGTTTCGACCGACTCTTCATCTATGGTCTTTGTGACAATTCTTGGAAAAGCAAAGGACTTCCTAGGAGTCTTTTCGGAAGCAAATAAAAGGCTAGAGGTTGAGGCAAAGGCATGCATATCACTATCGTTAACTTACCCAAATTGCCTCTAAAAAATTTACCAATTCTTTCTTTCATCCTAAGAGAACGTGCACTTCATGGAAATGCAGGACAATGCTAACGACTACGATATTGAAGCACTTACGGGGAACGAATCTGAGTACATTGAAATGGTAATTGAAAATTTTCTCCTTTGTTTACTAAATGGCAGCAAATATAACGGCATTGTGTTGTATTAATCGGATTTAGGATTTGATGTTGGGCATTGCTGATCTCCATACACCTAAGGCTCTTGCTGCTGCCGAGTCTGCAATTCAGGGTTATCAACCAGTAATTTCTTTGTCAACTATCAGTAGCAGTGATGATAGTAGTGATGATGAGAGCACTGATGATGACACCGATGATGACGATGGTGGTGATGGTGACCACTTGCCTTGCTCACCTACAAAAACTAAAAGATCGAATCCTCCTGAAGATGATGGTTCTACCAATCCTTCCAGAAACGGGATACCAAAAAAGCAACCAAAGAATGTTGAACTCTCATAGGACTGATTTGTAAGCAGTAGAATCTAAGTATCTTCTGATCATTAATGTTGAAGAGAATGCGTATGTTGTATGCTGTTTAAGGTTCTATTATGCAATGAGAGTAGAATGTGTAGAAAGTTTTGTGACGGTTGCGAAATGTGTAGGCAGTGAGTGAAGATGCTTGTAAATTGTAAGGTTATCTATGAAGGAAATCGCAAGATGAATTGTGTTTACTTGGACTAAGCATGAAAAGATTAAACCAAATTCTTTGCAAATTGAGTGAAACATGGGCTACTTTCAAAGTGGATTATGTGTTTTTTTTTTTTTTTTAAATACATACATCAGCGGGACATTGCTTGAGGAAATAAAGTTTGGTGGGTATATTACTATATTATCCTCAAATTTGTATAACAACTTAGGCCCGTAGGGGGTATCCAAATTTGGGGTTCTTCCAGGCCGGCCCAAATTTGTCTTTCTGTTCCCGTCCAGCCCCACCTAATGTCAAACCCTACCCATCTAAGCCTTGTTTTAAATAAGGTACCCAAAATACCCCCAATTTCCTCGCCTCTCCCATGAACACAATGCGCCGGAACGCTTCCAAGCGTCACGATCTTCCGCTCGAACAGATTAACGGAGGTGGAAGTCTTGATCTGAGACGCGAGGCTCGCCGGCGACTTCCAATCGACACCGTGGCTCCACCAAGCCAGCGGTCGAGGATGCGCTTCGAACAAGCTGCCGGCGAGGATGCGCTTGTTCCTTTTCCTGATGAACTCTACTCTGGCGACGAGTTTCGGTAAAAGTGAGACCAAGTCGGAGCGGCGGTGGTTCGTGGATGCCTTGAACTCCGTTCAGATCCAGCCTTTGGATGATTCTTCGCCGCCGCCAGCAGATGCCGGTACGAATCCGGACTTCCAGTTCGGTTTGGATAAAAAACACGCGTCGTCCGTCGTCGCACATCGTTCAGTGGTACAGAGCCACGCCAGAAAAGTAAGAGACTTAAAACAAAATTACTTTCCTGCAATTGACTTAAAGAATGGAGTAAATTGTGCAGATGGTTGGGTTTTTTTTTCTTCCTGGGTATGAGTTTGGCCAAGTTCGATTGGCCTCTGAAAGCAAAGAGAATTTAGGTGTGAATTGTGTGCGTGAATTCTTAATTTGGGGATGTGAAAAGTGTGGATGGATTTTGATTGTCTCCTGTTTTTCGAGCACGCTCGTAAAATCGCCGAAGCCGAGAATGAGAAGAACCCCCTCGATGCCGAGGTTCGTTTGTAGTTATAAATATTTTTTCTAATGATCTGCGGGAATCTGACGAGGTGGGGAGGCGTACAAGTGTGTGGATCAAGCGGTGGAAGTACAGTTTTCGTATGGGTGTGAATTATTATTTTTTTCAAAGGTTTCAATTCTTAGGGATGTAAATTTTTCATTTTGGTCTGAATTCTGTATTTTTCAAACGTGTGAATTCTTCATTTAGGTTTGAATTCTGAAGGGCATGAATTCTGCAAATAAGAGTGAATTTTGTAAAGATCGCATCCTCTTTCAACAATATATGGGTATGTATTTGTATATGGAGAGGGAGAGAGATATTTGGGAATTTTTTTTTATTTGAGATGGTGTGAATTATGTCTTTTTTGAATTGTGAATTTTTAATTTGGAGATGTGAATTCTGTATACGGGGTGTGAATTATGTAATTAGGTGGGTGTGTATTGTACATATGAGTTGCAAATTTTGTATTTATGGGTGAATTCCGGAAAATGAGTGTGAATTCTTGAAAGTGATGTGAATTCTGGGGGTATGAATAGTGCAGATAGGGCGTGAATTTTGCACACAAAAAAAAGATGTGAATTTTAGGGGTGTGAATTCTTGGATGTGTGAATTCTGGGAGGTGTGAATTATTGGGGTGTGAATTCTCGAAGGTGTGAATTCTGGGATGTGTGAATTCTTGGGGTATGAAAAGTGATAGAGGCAAAATAGTAAAAGCATCTTTAAAAGAGGTGTGAATTGTCTCTTTTTTGAATTGTGAATTAGATGTGAATTCTGCAAATGAGGTGTGAATTGTGTAATTAGGTGGGTGTGAATTGTGTAGATGGGGTGCGAATTCTGCATTTATGGGTGAATTTCGAAAAAGGGGTGTGAATTCTTTAAAGGGATGTGAATTCCGGGGGTATAAATAGTGCAGATGGGGCGTGAATTCTGCAAAAAAGATGTGAATTTTAAGGGTGTAAATTCTGCAAATATGTGAATTCTACAAAGAGGTGTGAATTATTGGGTGCAAAGGTGTGAATTCTACAAATGGTGTGAATTCTTAGGGGTGTGAATTTTGGGAGGTGTGAATTCTCGGGGGTGTGAATTCTCGGAGGTGTGAATTCTTGGGGGGTGTGAATTCTCGAAGGTGTGAATTCTGGGAGGTGTGAATTCTTGGGGGTGTGAATTCTCGAAGGTGTGAATTATGGGAGGTGTGAATTCTTGGGGGTGTGAATTCTCGAAGGTGTGAATTCTCGAAGGTGTGAATTCTAAGAGGTGTGAATTCTTGGGGTATGAAAAGTAATAAGGGCAAAATAGTAAAAGCATCTTTAAAAAGGGTCTAGATGGGATAGTACTTTAAAAAAGGATTTGCATGAAACCCCATGTAAAATATGGGACCGGCCAGGAATTTCCCCTCCCAATTTCCCAAGGGGAAGAACTTAGGATTTGTGGGCTTTGGCCCATTTATCACACGTGCTGCTAACCCGCATCGGGCTTGGGTTTGAGTTTGGGCTTAGGGCCTAAAGGCTAGAACCCTTTTTTTTTTTAACTGTCTTAAAGCTTTAGACAATCGGCCTTGAACTTGGGCTTGTTCAGGATTGGTCTCCCCTTGGTCTTGAGTTGAGCAGTTCGAACTAGGCTGTTAAGCCCAACACGCATTCCGGTTGAAGCCGAAGTTGTCAATGCTGTACCGTCCAGCGTACTGTTTTTTCTAGACCCATTAGTAATTTTCTAATGGGGCAACAAGAACCCCAATGGACAAAGGTGTTCCAAATCCCGTTACGATGCCGACGAATGCATCGTTCCCCACGTCAGTTCCTTCAATTTTGATTAATCACGTGAAAAATAGTTATTGAAAAGAATACACTATCAGTAATATTATTGCTTTAGTAGATAGTGGTGCAGATATGAATTGTATCCAAGAAGGCTTAATTCCAACCCAATATTTTGAAAAAACTTCTCAAAGTCTTACTAATGCTAGTGGTTCTAAAATGATAATCAAATACAAGCTTAATAATGTTTATATTTGTTTATATTTGCAATAAAGGAGTTTGTTTGGAGACAACTTCTGTAAAGTATCTACTATAAAACCATTGGGTAAAAGGAACAATCTTTTTTGAATATTCAATCCAATTATAAAATTCTTTCTTAAAAATCTATAATTGGTTCTCATCATATTTTGAAAAATACCATTTTCTAAATTCTTTATATTTAGGCTAGAAAAATTCCTATAGCATATGCGAGCGTGAAGCTGTGAAGAATTTCCAAAAACGACTTACAGGGTTTTCTGGAGTAAAACGTTTTGCACTGGATGAGGTAAAACATTTTACTCCAGAAAATATTTTACTTGATGTGTATCCAGACAAACACTATAAAATGGGTAAAATATTTCGAAACAAACGGAGCCTTCGTGTCTTTTCAAATTCGTGTCAAAGCACCTGTTAACATAACCTTGACATTAACCCGACCTGCTTAAAATCGTGTTGTGTTCAGATCGCCACTATTAAGACCCTTTTATTTTCCAATATGTACATAAAATTATATATTTGTCAATGTTGTGCATGAACTACTTATTTAATTCAATAACAAAATTAAAGACATTTTCAATACCATCATAATTATAGAAACAATAAAATCAACCAAATCATGACATTGATAAATACTTTAAGCCACTACTAGACATAGGTCACTCTCAAAATAAAATATATGATGGAACTATTGTATGTGTGTTAGTGTGGAAATATTTCGCATGTAGTGGAACATAGCTATATATTACGCATGTAGTGAAATATTACGCATATTGTGTTCGGATCGCCACTATTAAGACCCTTTTATTTTTCCAATATGTACATACAACTATATATTTGTCAATGTTGTGCATGAACTACTTATTTAATTCAATAACAAAATTAAAGACCTTTTCAATACCATCATAATTATATAAACGATAAAATCAGCCAAATCATGACATTGAAAAATACTTTAAGCCACTACTAGACATAGGTCGCTCTCAAAATGAAATATCCTCGATGACATCACCATATATATATATATACACAGTCTCGATCAAGTCCACACCTCTTACCGTTCGCACCTCCCATTTTCCGATCGAATTTCGATAATCCGAGCCGCTCAATGTGTTCAGAACGTATTTTTAAAGGTACCCGCGAGAAATCGGCAAAAAAAACATTGGGAAGGGCTTGATTTAAGCAGTTTTTTATTGAACCGTTCAATAAAAAACTATTCGGGGAGGTGCGGACGGTAACAGGTGTGGATAGGAACCAGACTGTATATATATATATATATATAATGGATTTGGGGTGTTTTTTTACATATTTTTTTAAGTGTCCCCGGAACCGTCCCATCTACCTAATAAAACACAAGGGTGTGGGGACCATACAAACACAAGTTAAAAGAAGGGCTGAGATTCATTCGATCCAAGGGTTGATGTGTGTTATCCAACTCTCTTAAGAAAACACCCACACTCTCACAAATATATTACAAAAATGCCATCGGTTCTTTTTACCTACTGCTCGGCTTCTGGCGTTGGTATAAAAAAACAAAAATATATTATAGAAATGCCCGTGCCTACGTCACTATCGGGGTGCATAGTGCCATAGGCATGGGTAAGCACTAGTATATCTATATTTGATGAAACTATTTTATGTTTGTTAGTGTGGAAATATTACGCATGTAGTGGAACATAGCTATATCCAGCTGTTCTCTGAAGCATTAGCCAAAAAACTACGTAATGAATAGTAATACACGTGGCCCATAATAAGTCTTAAGATTAGACACACATAGATGGAGTAAAAGGCTTAGAGAATGTCTTTTAAGAGCAACATTCTCAAGACTTAGAAATGAAAAATGGGTATGAAAGCAAGAAGAGAGAGAAAGGGTATAATGGTGATCAAGGGCCTTTTTCACTTGAGTGGAGGGGTGTATTTATAGGCAAGAGCCATGGATTTTGAATTTCAAATGTTGGAAGTATTTTTTCGGGCGGGCCAGAAGTGTGCTTTCGGCTGAGCCGTTTTGCAGCTGTGGCTCAAATAGGCTTGGCCGACAGCTTTCTGAGCCAGTTAGAACTCTACCCAAAATGCCGTGCGGCTAATCTCATGATCGCGTGCGGCGTAATGACTTTTGATACGCCATGCGGTGTAGAGGTGTCACGTGCGGCATTACAGGTTCAGTCCATGGCCTTTGGGCTTTCTCTGGGCTTTTTGGGCTTTTGATTTGTTTGGGGCTGAGGGAATCCTTCATTCAAGCTCGCAAAGGTTTCGTTTCCTTTATTTCATCATCGGGGTGGACAAAGACCCTTCGAGGTCCGGATTGGGGTGTCTATAGGGTGTTTTTTTAAATATTTTTTTAGGTGTCTCCGGAACCACTTCGTATATCTATATGTATGATGAAACTATTGTATGTTTGTTAGTGTGGAAATATTACGCATGTAGTGGAACATAGCTATATCCAGCTGTTCTCTGAAGCATTAGCCAAAAAACTACTCCAATGAATAGTAATACACGTGGCCCATAATAAGTCTTAAGATAAGACACATATCGATAAAGGTCACTTGTTTTTACAGGGAACAACCGATGTGTTCACTCCAAACACCAAACAATTGGCTCGTTGTTTGTTTGGTTCATAAAACATCCTTTTTTTCCGGCCATTTCCTCTTTCCTTCCTCTGATGTTTTGTTTGGGATACAGCTTGCTATTTCCATGTGCCAAATAACTAGTAGTGATGTAGTTAAAGCGAGGATATTTACTAGAGCTTGGCAAAGTAAAGTAAAAGGCTACTCACTCAATTTCAATTCAAGTTCCAGTCAATCAAAGATTTGAATATTAAAAACTATGAATTCGCTAGTCCAACTAGTCAATTTGGATTGAAAAAAAAGACATCTGCATGTAAGAGCAACTCCAATGGAACGGAGGGAGTCTACCGTTCCGCTTTCTTTTTAAACTTTCTTTTTTAAAAAGAAGATAATTTCAAGTTCAAATATAATGAAAATGAAAATAAATTTTTAATTTTTTTTTGGTACCCTTTAAAGAATCTCAATGAGATCTATCAAACAAGATCTATATTGGTAGAAAAATTATTTGCGTAAATACATAATTTTTGAGCTTGAAATTACCTTCTTCTTCTTTTTTTTTTCTTTCTAAAAGTTCCTTTTTAAAGAAACTGAAACGGGCCCTCAAATTTCCATAGATTCCCCAATAGTAATCATATTTGGCATCATGGCGCTCCTCTAATCTTGTTGTTAGACATAAAGCCAAATCCTACGTGAAATTGGCAAGGAGCGCACAATTGTCTTCACATCTCATCGTAAACGCCAAATACAAAAGTATCTAAAAAATTAGTTGTTTTTTATTTTTATTTTTAGTTTATCTAGATCCTGAGAGGTCCAATATTTAACAAAAAGAACTTCAAATTTCTCACCATGATTGGAGAGAGGATTTTGTTGCCAAAATGCCACCTTAGTTTTTAATTACAAAAATTTTAGCATCTCTAAGTTCGAAGTCAATCTGGAAGAGACTTTACCAAAGTTGATTACAATTGTACCAAAAAACGATAGGTACGTACAGACTCACCAACCACACTCTTAACATTTATGTAGACTTTATTCTGTGTGGGTCCCACAATCATATTACGTAGAACCCACGCATATTTCAGAGACGCGTACGTATAGTTTAATGTACACATACTATTCGAGAGGAATGTGGTTGATGGGTGGTGTACGTAGCATTCCTGCACGTGGAATTAATTAGTTGTAATGCATCAATCAACCTACATGGTCCCCAAAGGCAAAACCGCGTTCACAAACAGGAAACGCCACCAACCTTAATTTGGCCTGCTAGGTATATTCAAACTGCAACACTTGTTCAAGGCCATGATTTTTGAAAACGTGGGACCAATACCTACTATTAATTTTTAATTCAAGAAAATGTACAGATGATGAACTCTCATTGGTCCGCTGCTGCAGTACCACTGGAAGCTGTAACGCACACAACCCCCCTCCACCGCCTAAAAAGATTTGTTTGGCCCCACCACCTCACATTGAAACTACTTAGAACCTCCCTCCATCCATCGATACCTCGTCACTTTCAATGTTTGTCAATGACTTTTACGACTCCTGCCCAGTGACTTTTACAAGTCCTCTTCGATAAAAAAAAAAAAAAAAAGATTGTCCGGTATGCAAAATAACAATATTAAAAGGAATAAATATTTTGAAAAAATTGTTGGAGAAATTTCAAATTTTTTCTCGAATTAAAAAAAAATCCATTGATATCTAGTAGTTACTTGTATTTTTTGTTTTGAAAGAAGGTACATTTTTTTTTTTTTTTTGGTTTTATGAACACAAGTTGTTCTAATATATAGAGGGAGAATCCAAGTTATGTCACTCTTGTTTTGGTGAAATTACACAATAGTCTGGGAGTAAAATGAAACTTGTGATTGTAAAATGATCCAGAGTACCACGTGACGTGACGGTATTCCCAGACTATTGAATAATTACTCTTTGTTTTGAAGCTATATGGATTTTTTCAGAAAGTCTAATGGTACAGATTTTAAATCTGTACCAGACACTACATGCGTTTGCTCCTCCTCACTATTTGCGTTTGGTGTCCCCACACGTAGTGTGTATGCTATCCTTCTACTATTTATGATAGAGATGGTAACAATAATATTATATTGTATCAGACACTATATATAGACATGCATAGGTGATGGAACTTTGATCACCTCCCGACTAGTCTTTGCCTCACTTTTCAAAAGCCTGCATACAATATACCTATTACCTACGTACATTCATATATGGAAGAGACATATAACAATGGTACTGGGGATGCAAGTTTGAATGACAATGGTGGGAATGTAAGTTCGAATAACAATGGTACTGGGGATGCAAGTTTGAATGACAATGGTGGGAATGTAAGTTCGAATAACAATGGTACTGGGGATGCAAGTTTGAATTACAGGGGAGTCCGTAGGCGGAAATGGGGGAAATGGGTGTCGGAGATACGGGAGCCCGGGAAGAAAACTCGGATTTGGCTGGGAAGTTTTGAGACTCCTGAAATGGCAGCGGCGGCGTACGATGTAGCCACATTGCACCTAAGGGGTCAAGGGGCAAGACTAAACTTCCCTGAGCTGGCTCACAATCTTCCTCGTCCGGTAAGCTCTGCTGGTGAGGACATACGCTCGGCTGCTCGGGAGGCCGCTCTACTCCTCAAAAAGCTACCCGGAGGAGAGCCCGAGCCAGGCAGCTCGAGCTCTAATCCAGCTCCTGTAACTATTGGACTCTCCCCGAGCCAAATCCAGGCCATTAACGATGCCCCGTTGGGTTCACCAAAGACGTGGATAGAGTTGGCTGGCACGCTAATGCTGGAAGAGCGTGCTATTTTTTCGAATGATGTTGAGATGGGTGAGTGGGGTGAAATACCTGAGTATTCTCTTTGGGACACAAAATTTTGATCAAAAAACCACATTTTTTTATATGAAAAACTGTTCAGATCAAGCCATTTCCGGTCAATTTTTTGGGCGATTTCTCGCAAGTACCTTTAAAATCACGTTCTAAACACATTGAGCGGCTCAGATCATCGTAATTCGATCAGAAAAGGGGAGTCCCTTACGGTAAGGCTGTAAGGGATCCCTCATAGGATCCTGACTGATTATATATATATATATATATATGTCCGTCTCCTGTAAGGACCACCTCATTTTAATAAAATGCGAACCTCACATTTTCCGATCAAATTTCGATGATCCGAGCCGCTTAATGTGTTCAGAACGTGATTTTAAGGGTACTCGTGAGAAATCAGCAAAAAAAAAGACCGGGAAGAGCTTCATCAGAGCAGTTTTTGTTTATTTTTTATCGAACGGTTCAAATAAAAATTGCTCGGATGAAGCTCTTCCCGATCTTTCTTTTTGCTGATTTCTATTGGGTACCCTTAAAATCACGTTTTGAACACATTGAACGGCTCGGATCATTGAAATTCGATCGGGAAATGGGAGAAATGAAGAGGTCCGCATTTTAACTAAAATGAGAACCCCTCATGGAAGACTAACTGTATGTGTATATATATATATTCCCACTTCCAACAGTTATACCTCACTTTTCTAACAACTAATTTTTTCCCTTCATCTATAAATAAGTTCATATTTTACATTTCCACAACCATCTCAATTTAATTTTTTCCCTTAGCCTTGATGCTTTTCCATATTTTCTCTCATTTTCACAGCCATCTCAATTTTAATTTTGTCGATACATCATTCCTTTGGCCTATGGCTGGGGCCTGGTGTTTGTTTTGTTTTTGGTTTCTTTGGCTTGCCAAAAACAGGACTCCCAAAAAACAGAACCTCCCATTATAAAAGTAGTAGCAGCAGTTTTATTATGAAAAGCCCACAACAATACAGGAGTTAATACTTATCTTGACATTATCCCCCTGTGAAGAAACTAATGTAGCAGCAGAAAATTCTTGGTTGTTGGTCTTTTATTCTTGGGTTGGGCTGGGAAGCACACTGGGTGGTTGTTCTGGGGTTGGTTTTTGGGCTTGGGGTGATTATCAGATGGCTTTTTGGGGTCTGTTGTCTACCTCTTTTTTGGGGTCTGGCTGGGTTTGGGATTGAGTCTGTACCTGCACCTTGTTGGGTGGTCTGCTGCATTTCGGTATTGTTGCTGTCGTGATGCCTATGCTCTGGGTTCATTTCAGCTTTTTGGTCTGTTTCTTTCATAGTTGAGGCTCACTTCTGGGCCTTTCAGATATTCCAGCTCCACTTATGAAGGAATTCACCTTGGTCTTCAAATGCATTTGGGATCTGCTAGCTGCTGCCTTTTCTTGGAGGAAACACAGTCATTTGGCCTCGTTTTCCTGGAATTCTGCTGCTTCCAGTTTTTGCTGCCACATTTGAAGGAATACTAGCCACCTTCTTTTCCTGGTTCACATCTTCTCAGAGGGAATTGAATGCTGATGGTTGATAAATGCAGAGCTTTCAGTTTTGGAGTCACAAATCACCTATGGAATCACAGTTATGCACCTGTGCAATTATTCTGTTGTTGTCTTGTATTGGTGTTTTGATCTGTAATGGTGTAACTAATTTCCCTTGTAATTTGTTGTGGTGTATGATCTATACGGTTGGAACCTTGCCAACTGTATATGGGTGTATGTTCTTTTGGGTGTTGGGCTGGCATATGATTGTCGATCGTATGGGGTGCCAACATAGTTGGGATGTCATCCGCTCGTTGTGATGCCCATTTCCCTCTCCCATTTTTGTACTGGTCTTTGGGTATTAATAAAATTTGGTTTTCGCTGTTCAAAAAAAAAAGGCGAAGGCACAAAATTGGCCATGGACAGAAGTAGCCTACTTTTGATATTGAAACACCTCCATTGCAGCATTAAAAAGTGGAAATTCACTCCTATAAATGCACATCCATTATTCTCTCCCAAGTTGAGAAGAGAAATCTCTATCCCCATCATCTGCTGCAAATGCATACCATAGAAACAAGGTGTGCAACATGAAAGAAGGAAAACTCCCCATCTTTTACAGCAAAAACCAATAGAAACAGCCCATAGTTATTTAAAAAAAAAAAAAAGAGAAGAAGAAGAAGAATTAGGTTCTCAGTAATAAACCAAATTTACAAGAACACCAAGCCACAAACTAATATATCATTTTCCACCCAATCCTTCAAAAGATGATCTTCAAGATTGCACCATCCTGTAAAAGATTTATGAAATAGGCATTTTGTCTCGCATCCATCCCCACAAGAACAAGAAGGTATCAAAGAAGAACCATAAAGAAGTGCCGAGCAGGTCACTTACAGTGAGGGATACCAATGAAAGCATCTCTCAAGCAAAAATAGAACATATCAACAAAAAAGAATGTCGAGTGGGGGGTTTACTTCTATGTCTTAACCTGTGTACCACAAGATCTGCAACATTCTCAAGATGAATTTTTTTGCTATTATTATCTAAAGTAATGACTTAATCTCATGAGATGCAACCCCTTACCTGCAGGAGGGATAATGAATTGAAATAAGAATCTAACACTCGCCTCTAAAACTCTACCTTGTAATGAAGTGCATTGACTGGCATAGAACGTTTGACATGCTTATTTCCACTTTTTTATTTCTATATATGCGTCCAAAATGTGACTCTGTACGGTTATACTTGTTTTTTTGCCTTGCTACAAACCTATTGGAACTAACAACATAGGCAGTACGAATACATAACCTACCAATGCTGATCTATGGAGCACGGGTACCGGTACGTGGTACGGGTACGGGAAACGGCAAAACCCCAAAACAGTGTTGGAAACGGGATTCGTTTATCACTGGAAATATGCAACATACCGAAAATAAACAAGATTTGAAACTTACTGAACCAATTTCAGGCGTTTGGAAATTGGCAATCGAGACTAGTATTTTTATAATAATACTATATCCTTAAAGCAAATTCGTCCCCTACACTGGTGCTCTTGGGTCCCTTGAACGTTTGCCTCCCAGGATTACCCGGTTTTCGAAGAACGGAAGTAGCACTACAATCTGTTCAACGGGCGAACGCAAACTTGTGCAGTACTCTCTCTCAAACTCAATATGAATATGATATATGTGCTCTGTAATTTTTCCGGTGTCCAAAAAGGATGCAAATGAGCCCTATTTATAGAGCATATGGTGACCTTTCATAGAAGGGAGGTGACTAATGAGAGACCCCCAATCAAATGGGATACAATGGTTAACGGCGAACGGATATAAAACAGAGACACACCACTTCGGCAACCAACCAGGTAATGCCAAGCAATTCCCATGAAAAGTTACACCCATTGGGAAAATCACTTTCCCGTTAGAAATAAATTTCACTTAAAATTTCCAAACAATTTCCGTAACAAGAAAATATGTTTAATGGGTCCACAACTAAACTATAAATCCATGTATTCTTTTGTTTCCCACCAACATGAATTTGAGGTCCACCCATAATACAACCAAATATCATGTGATTGTTCCGGAGTCAATTTTGATTCACTCCCAAATGGTTTTTAATTTAATAATTAAAATTCCATTTTATCCAACAATCCCCCACATGAATAAAGTTGGTTGGATAAAAATTGCAATGTATAATGCAGATGTAGCGAGAGTACAATAGGAAATTTCCTGCATAGAGTAAGGTAGCTTTTGGCTTCGAACCTCCCTTTGTGAGTTACTATCGAATTTACTAGCTAACCAGTGAACAGGGCCGGCTAATGGTATAGGCGGGAGAAGCACGGGCTTTGGGCCCCCAAAAAATGTTAAAAATGAGGGCCCCAAAATTCTAGGATTCCTATATATATGTATGTATATATGGCCCAATTTTTTGTGTGTGCATTAAACCCCATTTACACAAAATAGGCCCAATTAAAATTTAGAAGCAACAAAATAGGCCATTAGAAACACTGAGGCAAAAAAGAAACTCCAGTTCAAGGGATAGAAGAATACATGAGCCGATCCAAAAAAAGAAAGAAAGAAAGAAACGTTGCTCATCTTGAACTTAATTTAAACTTAACTTAAATTTGAGAGTTTTGTTTTTATTTGAATTTTTTTCTCATTTGTTAGTTTTGCGCCAAACTTTTGTGAGTTATTGATTCGTCTCGGCGAGAGGAATAGAAAAACTAATTTTTTTTTACCTTTACCCAAGTATTTTGAGAAATAACCACTTTTTAGCGCAAAAATGTCATTTTTTGACTAAAAAGTGGGTATTTCTCAAAATACTTGGGTAAAAGTAAAAAAAATTACTTTTCTGATTTCTCTCGTCGAGACAAATCAATAACCCACAAAAATTTGGTGCAAAACTAACAAATATGAAAAAAAATCAAATAAGGACAAAACTCCTAAATTTAAGTTAAGTTCAAGAGAACGGGGTAACGTTTGCAGCAAAAAGTGCGAGAAGACTTTTCAAATGATGGATTTTGAGGTATTATAATAGTTGCATTTTTTTTTGGGATAATTATAGGAGTATGTTCCTATTTTGTAATGGTAAATCTTTTGTAATGGTTTTTTTTTTTATGAGATTTTTTGTACACCACTTTTGCATGGAAAATTTCGAAAATATAAGAAGGCCTCATTCAAGAGTTTCGCTTCCGGCCTCCAAAACTTATAAGCCGGCCCTGCCAGTGAACGTGATGTTTTGAACTGTTCAGCCGTTTGTGTAAACCAAGACAACAGTAGTCACACAGGATCTTTCCAAACACAATTTGGTTCTTACGGTTTTGTCCATTTTGGCCCTGGAACATCGTCTGGTTTCAGAGAGTGCTTTAGAGAATTCAGCCATAAAATTCTCATAGAAGCGGCCCACTTCACACTCACATAGGTGATTCTTATTAGGAGTATCCTGCTATACCCCACTTGGAATTTCCACAGTATAAGAATCATTAAAAGCAAAGCTTAACCTAAAACGCTACAGGCATCACTGTGTCACCATAGGAATGAGTTGGAGAGGTATCTCATTAGTGATACTACTAAGTCTCATACAACTCGGTTGTCCCGTTGAACCTAGATCTTGGGATCTCCAGTCAGCTAGGTTGGGTTGCCGTCATAGAGAACTTATAATTTGTAGGCTTTAATTTCATTCCCCTTGATGATCATTTGTTCTCTAGTCAAAACTCAAGTTTAATCCGTAAATAATTCTTTTTGACGTTTCAATCTCAAGTGAGAACAAATGTTTAACGGTGAGTTGTCTACAACATAAATATTGAGACAAACCGTATTAGAAGGTCCTCTATGCCTTTCAACTACTGATGGCCATCACATTTCAACTCTTGGCATATAATTGGACCATATGGAGCATCCTCTAAGAATGTCGTGTGGCCACTCCGTGTACTAGCTTTTGCATAACGCAATGGGTTAATCAGACTCCATTGTAGACCTTGCTATACATGTAGAGAATTTCAAAATTATTGTTGCACTCCAATTATAATATTGAATCCACCTTCGGATTCCAAAACATTAAATTGGATATACATATTACAATACTTTATCCTTCAAGTATTTTTGGACATCTCCAATAGTGCAACACATATATGTGGAAATTATAAATATTGCTCCCCCCACAATTCTGAAATTAAATCAGAATTCATCAAATAATTTTCCAAGTTTATGACATGACTCGAACGATGTCTAAACTTTCTCAATAAGAATCAACCCCCACTTTGAGTAACTCACCCAATTAATATCGAGTAACTCTTTACTCAAATTCAAAAGATTTAAAGCTATTTGCAACATGTATACTATGTATCTGTACAGATGCAGGGGATACACTTTATGGCACAAAAAGATATATCTCGTGGGGCGTAGTTGTTCAAACAACAACTAAATATTCAAGATATTAGGATGAAATATCTAATATCTTTACCATGACATGGCTCCATATCCACATTTTATATCAAGTCATAAAACGTCTAACCAATTTGCTAATTCAAGTTCACTGGAATTTGATAAAATGCAATTCTACCGTCGATCCATATGGACCGTTGCAAATCTTCATCAACAGGTCAATATCGTGCACTACAAACTCTTGCACACTTTCAAAATTCCATGAAGGACATTAATTTATCTTTACCCAAACATGGACAATCAGCAAACAGGAAAATGAGATTTTATCCAATCTCAACGCACTTCAGTTAGATCACCATGATTTACTAAAGTATATACTTGAGTCAATTTAACAGAATCATAGTCCGGGCCAGTCATTACCAGTAAAAGTAACAAATTGTTTACAACTACCTCTTAGTTGAACAAATTTCAAGATGCAATTCTATGCTACTTCCAACTTTGTGCAAAGAGTTCTTTGCCATTCCAGTCCCCATCCATCTTTTACATTTACGATCCGAATATATGTAGAATTTAGGTAGACAATATAAATTAATTATTGTGCAAAGATCCACAAGATCTAATCTACCATCCCACAAATTAGAAAACTCAATGATATAAATAGAAGATGTGTTTATTTCATTAATAAACCTGGAGAGGCTGGAACCTAAGTCAGTACACCAATGTGGAACAACCCATTACATATGTAGCCTCTACCTACATACACCCCATTCTTAGTCAGGCCGATAGGTTCAATTTTCCTTCAACCCCATCTGAGAGAGTCTCCAACTCCATCTCAGTCATATTAGCCTGCACTGGTTCCTTGTTCTGATTACCTCGCTTGCTATGGCAATTAATAGCCCGATGTCCTTGCTTGTCACACACAAAGCATCTGCCTTCAAACTTGGGCTTCTTAGCAATGCCCCCTTTTGGCCTAGGTCAAAACCTTAGCCAGGTTTCTTCCTTTTCTTGTTCTAGCTCTTGTTGCGGCTAGCCTTGTTCCCTTGATCCACCAAGTTCACCTTAGCCTCAAACTGATTCACAACCCTCTTGTTTGAATTCAAATTATCTTCCTCAATCCTCAGCCGTACAATCAAATCCTCCAGGTTCATGTCTTTGCGTTTGTGCTTGAGATGTTTCTTGTACTCTTTCCAGATCGAGTGGCGGCAATTTCCAAATGATGGATGACACTTGGAATGACTCACTCAAAATCATCCCTTTTGCATGAATCTCATGTAGAATAACCTAGAGTTCTTGGACTTGACTCATCACAGACTTGGAATCAACCATCTTATAGTCCAAGAATCTGCCAGCAATGAATTTCTTCATTCTGGCATCTTCTGTTTTGTAATTCTTCTCCAAGGACAACCAAAGTTCCTTGGCAGTCTTGACCGAACAATACACGCTGTACAGAGCATTGTCCAGTCCACTGAGGATGTAGTTCCTGCACAGAAAATCGAAGTTCTTTCAATCATCATAAGCCTTACGGACTTGAAAGTCCGTCTCATTCTCCCCAACAATAGAAGCATCTTCAGTCAGGAACTGGGCTAGTCGGAGAGTCGTAAGGTAAAACAACATCTTTGTTGCCACCTTCTGAACTCAGTTCCAACGAACTTTTCTAGCCTCTCAACATGGTTCACAGGCACCATGGCGGGAACGGAAGCCACAACAACAGTAGGGATTATGGGAGGGTTAGACCCAAAGGTGTTCCCACTTTCTTTCACACTTTCGGAAGTCATTTTTGTTTCACAAACAGAAGATCGACAAAAATTGAACCAATCAATTAAAATTATACTCCCTCCGTCCCGATTTGTTTGTCCACTTTTTGACTTTTAAGTGTCCCAAAATATTTGTTCATTTGACTTTTAATTGGATCAATTTTCCCTTTTTACCCTTTCTTTAGTGGAATAAAGTAATTTTTTTGAAAAAGTTGAGGGTAAATGTGGAAAGTTGAATCTTTTTAGGTGTAATCATTGTGTTCCCTTAAAAAGTTGGATTTTCAAGATTGGACAAATAAATTGGGACGGAGGGAGTACAACCGAAAGTAAACTGTTCAAATTCGAACAGAATCTAAATACAAATTATGCAAAAGTTAAAACTACAGCAAAGAGTATGAAATAAACTTTTGCAAACCAGGTATTGACAAAATACAACAGAGCATACACGAATCACAAACAGTAGGTGTAGAAAAGAATTTTGCCTTAAACTAGTACTATCACATAAAGAATAAGGACCCACTGATTATTTATGATTATAAACCAGCTATGAAACCCACTGATTTCAAAAACCGGGAACTTAGTGTCAAATAAGATATCAATCTTAATTGGTCAGAATCCTCCTCCAATCAAAATGTATACAAATTGACTATTAGTACTTCTATATACCAAATTCAATAAACTTGTTTTCAATAATTAGTAAACAAAACGCCGTGAATAATAAAGCCGATATCAAAACAGACTATCAACTTGCACAATTATTGATGCACGGACAAATCAGTAGTGAACAAACCAAAGTTTATTTAGTCTTCATTAGTCTAAGAAATAAACTAGAGAAGAGATTTGTGATGAATTAATCTACTGAAGTAGGAAAACAAAAAATACAATTCACACAATTCCACAGAACTAAAAATACACGACTGTGTATTAACCTTCAAGTAAACTGTAATATATAAGACGACAATGTTTTTCCTTAATCAATCCACAGATTAAAGACACAACTTTGTTTCTAGTATCAAACAGATATAAACAGAAGACCACTGAGTAGGATTATAAAAACCGAGAGTTCATGAACCAATAAAAACTCAGCCAAATTATATTCTAAAACTAGTCTTGCTATCAAACTGTAATAGAAATCAATTAGAACAAAATGATTACGCCTATATGATACCAGAATTAAAACTTTGATTTTCAAACCAAATATCCAGAGCACTATACGTTTCAAACCGAGAACTTTTTTTGGAGTAGATAGATATGCAAACCATCCAGTAAATTAACGAATTCCAGAAAATTAAAAAACACGAATTTGCTTTAAGACTGTTGGAAACGGGATTCGTTTATCACTGGAAATATGCAACATACCAAAAATAAACAAGATTTGAAACTTACTGAACCAATTTCAGGCGTATGGAAATTGGCAATCGAGACTAGTATTTTTATGAATAATACTATATCCTTAAAACAAATTCGTCCCCCACACTGGTGCTCTTGGATCTCTTGAACGTTTGCCTCCCAGGATTACCCAATTTTCGAAGAACGGAAGTAGCACTACAATCTGTTCAACGGGCGAACGCAAACTTGTGCAGTACTCTCTCTCAGACTCAATATGAATATGATATATGTGCTCTGTAATTTTTCTGGTGTCCAAAAAGGATGCAAATGAGCCCTATTTATAGAGCATATGGTGACCTTTCATAGAAGGGAGGTGACTGATGAGAGACACCCAATCAAATGGGATACAATGGTTAACGGCGAACAGATATAAAACAGAGACACACCACTTCGGCAACCAACTAGGTAATGCCAAGCAATTCCCATGAAAAGTTACACCCATTGGGAAAATCACTTTCCCGTTAGAAATAAATTTCACTTAAAATTTCCAAACAATTTCCGTAACAAGAATACATGTTTAATGGGTCCACCACTAAACTATAAATCCATGTATTCTTTTGTTTCCCACCAACATGAATTTGAGGTCCACCCATACTACAACCAAATATCATGTGATTGTTCCGGAGTCAATTTTTGATTCACTCCCAAATGGTTTTTAATTTAATAATTAAAATTCCATTTTATCCAACAAAAAGTAGGGTACTGGTACGGCGAATATATATATAATTTTTACTATTTTTTATTGCATACAATGAAATATAAACCTATTTTACCAAAATATTTATTTTTTATATCATTTTTTTTTTGGAAAATAAGTTCTTTGAAAATGACGGTCAAGAATGTGTTTTGATAATTAATACCCGTCAAGGATATTTTCAACATTAACAAATGTTCTTAACTTGTTCTTGACATATATTAATTATCAAAACACGTCATGGGCAGTCATTTTCCCTTTTTTTTAAAAACTTTTGACATAGAAAGAATAGAGTCCAAAAGAAATAGAGCCCATATAATAAAGTTAAAAGAATAGAGCCCAATGGCCCAACCCAAGAATAAATGGCCCAACAAAGTAATAGAATGCCCTAGCCCTCATACTAAACCCCCGTTCCAGAAACCTTCTTAAAAAATAAGCAGCTTATTTCACATTTTCAAACTCAAAAATAATGTAAATGAAAAATAATTTTTCAATTTTTTTTGCACCGTATTAAAGATCTCAATGAGATCTATCAAACAAGATCTATAGTGGTAGGAAAATTATTTGCGTAAGCACATGATTTTTGAGCTTGAAATTGCCTTCTTAAAAAATAAGTACTTATTTGGAGTTGCGAAACGGAGCCTAAAACAAACAGCAGTAGCATCGGTTAAAAAAAAAGCAGCAGCTCTAGTACTTCTTTTTGTACCAGTCATCGGCGCATCAGCTCTAGCAGTCATCGGCGGCAGCAGCTCTCTCTCTCTCTCTCTTCTTCTTCTTCTTCAATCGCAGCCAGAAGAATCGAAGCCAGAAAACGTACCCGCGAAGTACCCACGGTGTACCGACGCCATACCCTTGCCGTATCCAAAGATACCAAAAGTACCCGATTTTGCCGTACTGGGTACGTTTTTTGCCGTACCCGTACCCGGTGCGCGTACGACAACATTTCCGGAGTACCCGTGCTTCATAGATGCTAATGGATCATGGTTAATGTGGAGCTCACACCTTGTGAGTTCCCAACTAACAGTATTGTTTCCTTTTTTTTCCTTGAAGCACTTCTGATATCATGCTTATAACTGATTTTTAGGAATGCAGATCAACAAAGAGAAGTGGATAAATACAAAATAGAAAAAAATTGATATGGGACCTTGAACATACACCTCAGAATCCACCTCTCTTTCTGTTTCCAATTCAGACTTGTTTGCCACCAAAGCCAATACGGAGTATCAAATTTAGGATTTCCTAGAATAAATTACAAGATAATACTTGAATGCGTCATGCAAACTCAGAGTCATTGACCAGCACCTCTAGTAACAGTGTCGTGATAATGCTAATACCATTCACACTCTTATTCTCTGCCTTCTTTTGAAATGGTAAATTTCAGCAAAATTAGATACTCCCTCCGTTCTTAAATGAGAGTCCCTCTTTGGAATTCTAACTTTTTTAGGGGACATGCAATCATTATACCTACTTTCCACAATTACCCCTATATTCTACCTATTTAATTTGCACCATTTGAATTCAAATAAGAGGGTTACTTTTGGAAAATTATGAAATTTCTACTTCTATTTTTGGAAAGGGACAATTATTTTGGAACATCCCAAAATGGAATAAGGGACTCTCAATTTGGAACGGAGGGAGTAGCTAATTGATATGGAAACATGAGAGCATGAAGGCAAAGAATTTGTTTCAGTGGATAATGCATAGAGCTCTGAAATGAGAGGAAAGAAATAGAATGCATCTTGTAAGGAAGACTGCAATTTGTTGTAAAAGTTTGATCACTAATTGCACTAATAGGAATTGAGTCCAACAATGTATATCGAACACTCCCCTCAATTAGAGGTGGCAAATTGAACCCAGACCCATTAAGAAACCCAAACCCACCTATTAAAAAATAGACCCAACCCAACCCATTTATTAGCTGGGTCAGAAGGGGTCCAACCCATCTAACCCATTTATTAATTGGGCTTAATTGAATTTTAATTGGGTCAACTTAAATGACCCAATAAGTCATGAGTATAACCCAACCAAAAAAACCCCATTTATCAGTCAATACTCTCCTCCCACCTCCTCGCAGCCTTGCTTGCCATCACCACCTTCTCCTCCTCCACCAACTGGATCACCGCCAGCCGCCACCGAACACCACCATTTCCACTATCATACACCACTGCTGCACCTCCACAGCCGAAACACTGCCACCATCCGACCGAGCTCCGTCGCCGCTCCGAACCGCCGCCAAAATCTCTTCAAAACTCGTTTTGCCGGACACGGGGTAGTCCGAACTCACCTCCCTACGTATATTTACATGTTGCTATGTAATTCTATCAACAAACTGGTGCTGTACGGTCAATTCAAAAAAAAAAAAAACTGGTGCTGTACGTTTGATGGAGGTACCAAAATATGCAAAAAATTGGCCTCCAAGCTGACCTTGAGGAGTCTTGAAAGGTTGAGAGTCACCCCGAAGGTAAATATAGACACAAATCTCTCAATAGATCAAGGATTGATTTTTTCATTCATCATGGCACTAGCTAGCACGAGAGACTCAGAAAAAATCACCTTCCGTTGCGATAACAAGAAACCCGAGCCGAACCGTAAACCTTCGAAAAAGCTTGGAATTGGAACCTTAAATCGCTGTGAAAAACTAATTAAATGTTCGGACCCAGTATATTGGTTGTTGCCCAGTAGGTTAAGACTGATTTTAGCACTCCATAGTGTATAAAACGAACACAAATGAAGAGAGAGAGAGAGAGAGAGAGAGAGAGAGAGAGAGAGAGTGCAAACCGAGTTCCGATCAAAATCTGCATTTTTTTTAAAATTGCTTGAACGAAAAATCTGCTCTGTCCATCTTGTTCGTCTCCTCAAGACAGCTCGGATAATGGTTTAATAAGCCTCCGTACGACGTCGGGTTAGATCACATGCGTCGATCAAAGTTTTGAGTATTTTTTTGTCCTTATTCAAATTTTTTTCGTATTTGTTAGTTTTTCGTCAATTTTTTGGGGATTATTGCATCATCATGACAAGAGATATCTAAAAAGTAAAAAATTGTGATCGAAACCTAATTTTTTTGAATAAAGACAAAAATAAGCCAATAAGCCAATTTTTCGTCTTTATTAAAAAAATGGATTTCGATCATAAGTTTATACTTTTTAGATTCCTCTCGTCATGATAATGCAATAATCCCTCAAAAATTGAGAAAAATTAACAAATACGAATTTTTTTTGAATAAAGACAAAAATAAGCCAGTTGACTTATTTAGCCAAACGAACAAGGTTTTGCAAAGGAAATACAGAACAGAAAAAAACGATAGTAATATGGTAATTTAGTGTACAGGGGTAATTTGGTCATTTTACTAGTAGAGGGATAGTATGGTAATTTTTGTGTACATTGGTATTTTAGTCATTTTTAATTTTAGTATATACTCCCTCCGTCCCTTTATTACAGTCCAGTATTCCATTTTGGGCTGTCCCTTAATAAGTGTCCATTTTGTAAAGTTAGTGGGTAAAAGTTGGTGAATTGTCTATTTTATCCCTAAAAGTAGATTTTATTTTGAAAAGTTAGTGAGTAAAAGTGTAATGATGATGGGTAAGTAGGGAAAGTGGAGGAAAAAGTTGATGTGAAATGTATAATGATGATGTCTTTTTAATAAGTTGGAGTCACGAAGCAGGACATTTAAAAGGGGACGGAGGGAGTAGTATTTAATTGGGCTAATGGGCGGGTCGGGTTTGCTTTTTAATAAATGGGTTGAGTTGGGTATGGGTAATTAGCCTCATAATTAATGGGTCTAAATGGGTCAATAACCCATTAAAGACCCAACCCACTTACAACTTGCCCAAATTGACCCAAACCCGCCCATTTGCCACCCCTACCCTCAATGTTATGAAGAGATGTAAGTGAATACCAAATCATTTCAATATCTATTTGACAAAGCTATTTTTATCGGAACATAAGCATAGCCACAAAAAGAAATGCATTGACCATTCCTTTCCTAGCCTAGTAGACCGTTTCGTTTTTTTCTAACTTATTGTGGAACGTAATGGATCGTATTTCATCAAAGAAAGGGACCAAAAAAAAAATCCAGTTTTTTCTAACTGAATGTGGACACTTGGTTTCAACATATCTTCTAGTTGGCTGCATAATTCGTATCGTATCCAACTGAGTTAATGATAGTTTCATACAACATTTCTCAGAAAATTTTCAGAATCATCCTAGTATTTTCTACAAAGAGAAGATCCTTCACAGAAAAAGGACTTAATGACTTATGGCTTAGATTGTCCCTATACATCACCAGAGCAATGACCGAGTGCTCAAGTTCGATGCACAATGACCAGAATCCCTTCTTTTCACTATGACATTGATGATCTCAACTGAGCATATCTTTGAGCTTCCTCAATGCGACCCACACGGTTGAGCAGTCCGATGATGCTTGAGTAATGATCTTCAGATGGTTTAACATCATATATTCGAGTCATTAACTTGAAGATGTGGCAAGCTTCGTCTGCAAATCCAGCTCTCTCACAAATACATAGAAGTGCTTTGAAAGTATGATGATTCGGAGAGAAACCACCCGACCTCATCGCTTTAAAAACACTCATTGCCTCTTCAAAACGGTAGTTATATCCATAAGCCTCTATAAGGGATGTCCATGTCATTACTCCCTTGACAGGGATTGCATCAAAAAACAATTTTGCTTCGTCATTTGCTCCACAAACACCATACATCTTCACAATTTCAGAAGACACAAATGGGATTGAGGCTAAATCTTTCTTCAACACCTGTCCATGAATTTCCTTCCCTAGTTTCAGTACTCTAAGTTTCCCACAAACACTCAACATCCTTGCAATTGCAACAGAGTCAGGGCGGTGCTTTGACAACTGCATAGACCGAAACACATTGAGTGCTTCCTCCGGGTGCCCACTTTCTACATGGGAATCGATCATAGCCGTCCAGGCAATCACGTTTTTCTTCTCCATGCCTTGAAATAGTCTAGAAGAATATTCCAAGACACCGCATTTTGAGTACATCATCATAAGGGAAGTAACCACGGATATGTAGGGGAGAAAACCATTCTTCAAAACAAAACTATGAATCTCCTTCCCTTGCCTCAAAGCCTTCAATTTTGCACAAACAGGAAGTACAGTCGCAAATGTGACAATATCAGGCTTGAATCCTTCTTGCTGCATCCAGACAATGGACCTCAACGCCTGTTCAAGCCTCCCATTTGAGGCGTAACCGGCCATTAATGCAGTCCATGAAACAGCATTCCTCTCCATTGAGCCATAGAAAACCTTCCTCCCCGAAACCAAGTCCCCACACTTGCAGTACATGTCAATCAAAGCAGATTGAATAAACAACTGCTTCGAATAGCTCTTAGTCTTGAAAACATAAGCATGAACTTCCCTGCCAAGTTCCCGAGCCCCCACTTCCCCAATCACGGGAAGAATTGTAGTCAGTATAACCGAATTCGGATCCAACCCTTCCAGACACATCCACCTCACATACTCTATCGCTTCCCTCTGCAGCCTATTATGAGCGAAACCCGCAATCATTGTCCCCCACACAACAATATCCCTCTCCACAATCTCCTCAAACATGCGCCGCGCAAGCTTTATCTTCCCACACTTAAAGTACACATCAATCAAACACGTCTGAAGGATGGAACTCTCCAACAACCCATTCTTTACCAAAAGGGCATGAGCCTTTAAACCTTGCCCAACCGCAGAAGCACCAGCAAAACTCTTCATCAAACAAGAAAAGCTATACACATTCAACTCAATACCCAACTCCCGCATCTTTGAAAACGTATGCAGTACCTCACCATACTGCCTCTTCCCATGAACCACATTACCCCTAAGCAATGCATTCCATGGGTACACGCTCGAGCTAGGCATTTCATCGAACACCTTGTTCGCATCCTCAACAGACCCACAAGACGTGTACATGTTAACAAGCTTGGTGCATAAAAACTCGTTCTTTTCAAGCCCGTTAATCCTGATATACGTGTGAATCATTCTACCAAAGGTTAAAGACTTGGAACGGACACAAGCGGCGATGAGGGAAGAGAACGTGGTGGGGTTAACGGGCACGCCTTTACTGTCCAAGTATTTCAAGATTGACAGGGCGTCATTCAGCTTGTTTTCCTCTGCTAGTCTTTTAAGGTTTCTGTAAATGGCAGTTGGGTTTCTGGCGTGGAGTGGTAGGGACGATGGGAATGCATCTGATTCCTTGAATGTGGGTTTGTTTTCTCTTATGGGTGGAAACTTGTACTGTTTTTCCTTCTTGTTGTAATGGTATTTGTTGGGTGTTTGGGGAGAATTTGTAGGGAAGGAGTGAAGATGGAGGAGAGGTGGAGGGGGTTTGAAGTGAGTTTTAGCAGGAAGGGGAGTGAAACTGGTTAGCCCATCCATTGGGTTTTCGTCAATTAAGTTGCAAAGGGAAAGACAAGTGATGCAACAATTGTGAAAGTTTCAAGCTAGAATTTTCCACCCTTCTCATCGATCAGAGAAGGATTGTCGCCCCTTCTCGATTTTTCACCCATACAAGATAGTCAATGACAGTCAAGTAAGCCCATGCATTCTTATTCATGAGCTAAAAATCAAGAAAGAAAACAGAACCACTAAAACAGGCATGGAACAAGCAACAAAATAGAGCCAAGTAGTATAATACAAAACACTACTCGAAACTTCATTTTGGCATACGTGCAGTAAGAACATAAGAACTGTCTTCTTCTTGGAGAATAAACAGAATGATCATTCTTGTCGGGTGCTATTTTCTCTTAGTATTCAACTCTTTCCAATTTGCCCTTTCAACTTTCTAACGTCTTAGCCGAGGGAAAAAAACTTACCTTGGGAGATAAACTAGGGTTTCTGCATGGGTTGAAAGATGAGATGATAGAGGTGACTGACCGTGGTGGCGGTGGGTAGTGCAGATGGAGGTTGATGGAGGTCGGTGGTGTGGATGGCGATGGAGTTCGTTGGTGGGAAGAGTGGAGAAGGAAGGAGATAGTGTTTGGGGATAATTTTAGGTCGATGCTACAGAAAACTGATTTCAAAATTTGGGAATAATAAGGGAGAATTTCCCCAGTTCCACTGTAGTACTTTCCAAACCCCCTAAGTCCACTTCTAAATTCTATAACCCACTAAGTCCACTAATCTATTATTAGGAATATAACCCACTAAGTCCACTAATCTATTATTAGGAATATAATAATCATGTTTAGTCTAATATACTCCTGTTTTTAAAAAAACTCCTGCCCCGTTTTTACATCCATTTCAAAAATATCCATTTGAAATTTCCAATCCCCTAAAATCTCTCCCGATTTCTCTCCCGAAAATTTCTCCCTATTTCAGTACAAAACCCTCCCCACCTCCCCCCTACCCCCCCTACCCCCCCTCCCCCCTACTGACTTCGGCAGATTTTGGAAAAATAAAAAAACGGAGGATTCCCACGGACGGAAAACAGAGAACGGGATCTGCCATCGAAGTTTCTTTCTTGGACGAACAGTGACAAACATCTCGTCGCCGTCACATCTCGTTGTCGCCATCGCCACCCACCTCTCGTCGCCGTCACATCCCGTCCCTGCCGATTACTCACCGCCGCCGGTTCACTGCTCCTCCTCCTCGCTTGCTCGCCGCGGTGCACTCCTCCTTCTCCTCGCCGCCCTTCATCGCCATCCATAGCCGTTACCACCATGACCGAGTTCCCGCCCTCCATCACCGCTACTACCGTCGCCGACACCTTCATCATCATATATTCAAAACATCAGGTGCCCTTCCAAATCGTAACAAATAACTCGATCTTCGTCGCCTTGTGTCCCTCGGTATGGTTCTTTGCATTTGAAGGGTTTATACACCAGTAAAAACATAAGAATCCTTCTCTTCCTTTCTTTATCCTTCTATGTGAAGAGTTATATGTTCAGATCTGTTAAGGTTTTGTTTTTTGTACGTTTGTTTAACTGCTGTTGGGTATATATGGTTATATGTTCAGATATGTTAGGGTTTTATTTTTTGTACTTTTGATTAGCTGCTGTTGGGTAACATATATGGTTATATGTTCAGATCTGTTAGGCCGCTGCGCGGACCAATTCATATAAGGTTGTTTATGGTTATATATGGTTATGGTAACATATATGGTTATATATTCAGGTCTATAAACAGTAGTCCAATTGTACTGAAACAGTTTTTTTGCTGGATTTGGAATGTTTTTTGTATTTTTTTTGTTGCTGTTGAGAAACATATATGGTTATATATTTAGGTCTATAACCATATATCATGATATATATAACGTTTAGGTTTTCGTTTAACAGCTGATATCATGAAACATATATGGTAATATACGAATTCTTGAATCCTTTTTTTAACATATAAAGCTATATGTTTTCATCTGTTTAACTTTTTTCTTATATGTGCAGAAATGACAAATCCACAAGAAATAGGAGTGTGGTTTCATGAAGTGCATAATCCAATTTATTGCAAATTGGAGTATCACCACAATGACATCGTGATAATGGAGTTTCAGATGAACTCCAACCTCAGAAGAGCCCTCCACATCAAATCCTTCTACCAAAAGTACCTCATGACGTTGAAGAGCCACATTAGGATCGTTGATCCTGACAAGACAGCCAAGAATATTAGATTTAGAATTTTAATTTGGTTAAAGTCTTTTGGTGTAATTTCTTTGTCTTGTTTTCATATTGCTATTCAGAAGACTCTGAATCCGTTTTGTAGATCTATTGATCAAATTTATAACTACGTAGTTGAACAATAGCAGACTCTTTCAGAAGCTAATACATATACGGTTATCAGAAGCAAATCAATGAGGCCGTTGCGCGGACCAATTCAATAAAGTATATAACGTTATATATGTACAAGACGTTATGTTGACATTATATAAGGTTAAACCTAAACAACCAAAATCATTTTAGGTTTGCATCCTTAATATCGTTATATGTGGTCTTCTGTCATGAGTGAATGAGTATATAACGTTAAATGCGAGCTGATGAATGAGTATATAACGTAAAATGTAAGTATTTCATGTTAAATGTGAACTGATGAACGAGTATATAACGTTATATACAGTGTATCAGAAAAAGGAGAATCTTCATGTAAGTATTTCACGTTAAATGTGAACTGATGAACAAGTTTATAACGTTATATACAGTGTATCAGAAAAGGAGAATCTTCTGTCACTCTATTCCAACGTAACTGCTGGGATTTCAAACGTAGAACGGATAATGGGGGATAATGGGCTAAACTTATGGGATTTGAATGGAAAGGGTAATTTTGTCAGGCACTATTTCCCTTTTTAAATGCAGTGGACTTTAGGCTTTACCAAATACATATTAGTGGACTTAGTAGGTTAGAAACTTGATCAGTGGACTTAGTGGGTTAGAAACATGCTATAGTGGACCTCCCACCAATTTTTTAAATAATCTATGGTTCAAGTTGCGCCAGCCATTACGTACGAATACGAATTATGAATTATACACTTCATCGCTACACATGTGTTATCGTAGGGGTGTAAACGAGCCAAGCTTCGGCGAGTTCGAGCTCGGCTCGAGCCTTAACGAGTCGAGTTTAGTTATTTATTAAACGAGCCTCTTTAATCGAGTCGAGCCTCCCTTAACGAGCCGAGCTTTTGTTGAACGAGCCGAGCTCCACTCAACTCATTTAGTAAACGAGTCGAATAGTCGAGCTCGAGCTCGGCTCGTTTACTAAACGAGCCAAGTCGAGCTAAGACTTAAGGAGCCGAACCGAGCCGAGCTCGCGAGCTACTCGGTTCATTTACAGCCCTATGTTATTGTAGTCGATTTGAACTCTAATGCTGTGTTCGGATGAGTTTTTGAGAAATTTTTTATAAGAATAATGATAGGAAGTAAGAGTAATAAGTGAAGAGAGATAGAGAGAAATGAGAATAATGATTGGAGATAGGAGTAATAAGTTGACGGTAATGATTGAAAGCAGGAGTAATAAATATTTTTTGAGTTATAAATTTTTTTCAAATACGAAAACGAACAAGACATTAGAATTTCACTAATTTCATGCTTCACCAATTTTTTTTCAACCAAAACGATAGGAAACTTTTATTATAACTTAGAGAACTCAAATACAAGAAATAAATCGGTTATCTTTCCCCAAATGAGATAACAACTAATTAGGAGGCCTAGCTTCCCAAGTTCTAATACCAGGACCTCACAAACCATCTTTCGCCAAAGTATTCGCTACACCATTAACCAATCTTCAAACAAACACAACCTCACACTCCCGAACCAAATTTCTAGATCTTCTGACATCTTCCACCACCACCTCCACTTCAGTGGGACACGCTATCTCACCTCGGATACACCTCACTAACTGTTGTGAATCCCCCTCCATGACGAGCGAATCCAGTCCCAACAAAACGGCAAAATCAAACGCTGCCCGCCATGCCATAGCTTCCGCACATAGAGGAGAACCCACCACACCTAGATTCAATGAATGTGCTACCACAAAAGACCCATTCGAATCCCGTACCACTATTCCCGCCTCCGCCAATCCATTTGATCTACTTACCCAAGCCCCATCCACATTAAATTTCAACTTTCCACACGCCGGTTTCTGCCAACATTGAGCCAACTCCCCACTTCCCATTCTCAGTTGTCTCGGCTTCGGAATCTGTTCCCTTATTGCAAGGATAAATTCCTCCGCTTCCTTAACAGCTACTACCACCATCTGGCTCGGGTCCGGATCTACTCCATTGAATAGAACCTCATTTCTGCATTTCCAAATCCTCCACACAATCATCGCCGCCAACGTCAACATATACCCTCCATCATTTGTTCCCTTCCATCTATCAATCAACCTATCAAACCATGCCAAGATCGATGCTTGACCATTCATGCTAGGAACATAACCAATCGGAGATTACTTCCACATAATATGCGCAAACCGACATTCTAAAAAAAGATGTGGAAAAGTCTCACAATCACCTTTACAGTTCAAACACAACATCTCTCTCGTAACTTTCCTTCGAAATAGATTCTCCCAAATCGAAAGAATACCGTTAATGTATTTCCACACAAAAACTTTAATTTTGTTCGGAACCGGGAGACTCCATACCTTATTCCAAACTTTCTTATCATCATCACGCATGCTCGACTCCCCTCCTGTTATTCCCTGTGCCGAACCTTGCCTCTTAAGCCTCAAAGCAGATTCATACCCAGAACTAACCGAATAGACCCCACGGTTCGAGAAGTGCCATACCCACCGATCCTCCATGTCCAAACAAGGCAATGGAATCAAACGCACTGCTTTTGCATCTTCCTCTTGCATTACTGTATCAATCACCTCCATTTTCCATACATGCTGAGTGGCATCGATAACATCACAAACTCTTAAGCCTACTCCTTTACTGGATACACTAGCTGGACGAAACCCATTTGATTTTGGAAGCCACGGATCCACATCCAGTCGTACCTGCTTCCCATTACCGATTCTCCATCTCGCCCCATCCCTTAAAACCTTCCGCCCTTCCAGAATACTCCACCAAGTCCATGATGGGTTAGCACCGAGCTGCGCCTCAAAAAAAGTCAATGCCAAAAAATATTTTGACTTGAGAACCCGCTGAAGAAGAGTTCCCTCACTCGTAATTAGCCGCCATCCCACCTTAGCAAGCAGAGCTAAATTAAAACATGTTGGGTCTCAGAAATCCAATCCCCCACCTGACTTCTTTTCACACAACTTATCCCAAGAGAGCCAATGCATTTTCCTCCTCCCTTTAGTCCCTCCCCACCAATACGCTGCCATGTGCCTAACTAACTCTGCACAGAGGACGTCAGGAAGCTTGACACATAACATCACATGTGTGGGAAGGGCCAAAGCAATCGATTTCAGATTGACCTCACGTCCCAATTGATTTAGCATCGATTCAGACCATCCCTCAATCCGAGAAACAAGAGCATCCTTTACATATGCAAACACCGCTTTTTTCGACCTACCAATATCTGCAAGTAGTCCCAGATAATTACCCAATGTCGCATCCCTCCTAACCCCCAGCTTGTGACAAATCCGCTGCCTTATATCACCAGGAGTATTCGCGCTAAAGAAGACTGCGGATTTATCAAAGTTAATGACTTGCCCCAAAGCCAACTCATAATCCCTCAAAATAACCCGAATAGAATCTGTCCCCCCATCCGTAGCTTTAGAGAAAATCAATGTATAGTCTGCAAAAAAAAGATGATTAACCGACGGAGCCCCTCTACAAATTCTAATCCCATGGACGGCCTTTTGGTTCTCCTCATAAGACAACATCGCCGATAAACCCTTAGCACACAATACAAACAAAAAAGGCAATAAAGGATCACCCTGTCGTAAACCCCGTGATGGCACTATATATCCATACTTCTCCCCATTAATTAAGACTGAAAAAGAAACACTGGAAATACATTCCATAATCCACCCAACCCAAATTTCAATGAAACCCATTCTCCGCATCACAACCTCAATAAAATGCCACTCCACACGGTCGTATGCTTTACTCATATCTAATTTCACTGCCATCTCGTACCTTCCCCCTCGTCTTTTCGATTTGAGATGGTGAATAACCTCCTGTCCCAAAATCACATTATCATGAATAAGCCGACCTACTACGAACGCCCCCTAATTTTCTGAAACGATTGTCGGCAAGCAAACACTCAACCGATTTGCAAGAACTTTGGCTAGCACCTTATACGCAACATTGCATAAACTAATAGGCCAAAGCTGTCCCATCTTCATAGGGCATTTTACCTTCGGGATAAGAACAATATGCGTGTGGTTCAGCCCCCTAAGTAAACGCCCCGAATACATGAAACTGCGCACCGCCTCTACTATATCCCTGCCAACAATATCCCAGTAAGACTGAAAAAAGGAAACAGTAAAACCATCCGGACCGGGTGCTTTAGATGAGTCCATCTAGAAAACTGCTTGTTTCACCTCCTCTGCCGTTACATATCTAACTAAGTTTTGATTCATTCTGTTTGTCACCTTCCTATCCATACACCTTAAAACCGCTTCAAAATTTTGGGGATTACTAGAAGTAAAAATAGAAGAGAAACGAAAGAATAATGTTTTCAACATCACCTCTATCCTCTTTCCATACGCCCTGATCATTCTCCAATCCTTGTATTCTGTTTTGAGCTCGCCTCTGGGTTGTCCAAGCATGAAAAAGGCTGTATTCCGGTCTCCTAATTGCAGCCATTGTGTGCGTGATTTAGCCCTCCAGTATGCTTCCTCCTTGCCAACTGCCATTTTTAAGTTCCTCTCCACTTGCTGATAAGTGTCTGCATCAAAGAAATCCTCCTACAATCTCTCCGTCTGCTCTTCTAATTCCTTTATAGTAACCCTTGAGTTTTGAGGGTTATGAACCCGCCACTGTCTCAACTTTTGTCTACACATTTTCAGCCTATGTTGGATAGAAAACTACCTCGAACCGCGAATCCTATGCCTCCAACAGTTAGCCATAATCTCCCGACATTGAGCCTCTTTAATTCACCTGCTATAAAAAATAAACCGTGACCTCTTCGAGAACCCATGAATTGAACTATTAAGCAAAATGGGACAGTGATCGGATCCCCGGGGATGAAGATGCCGGAGCACCCCATCCGGACATGCAATCCTCCACTCCGCATTGACTAACGCCCGATCCAATCGTATACGGATATTTTGAGACCCTCCTCGTTTATTGCTTCACCAATTTCACCATAGAGATCATGGGATATTAAATGATCTACTAATCAAAAGACATTTAATACATCGAGAGAAATTAAAGTAGTGCACCACCTGATTCTCGCGTGTGGTTTTTTTTTGGCAATTGGAACCTTTATCTTTTATAGTTAAGGGATTTAATCATTGGGGAACTTAAATAATCATCCTTATACCCCAACTGAGTTATGTTTCCATCCTGTTCAATTTGAATAGTTATGTTTTCATCCTCACTATTTTTTAATCCCAATAGTACCCTTATATATTACATTATATATATATATATCACACCAAAAATTGGGATTGAAACATAACTCCACAACGTCCTCCGAAAAAAAAGCTGGTCACCGATTGACCCATTCCATCCCAATCCCGTAAATCAAGCTTCGAACCCATTTTAAGTTTCCCCTGTTCCTTTCCAAAATCCCATAAATCTTAAACTCATTTCATCCATTCCCAATTTCATCCCAATCCCATAAATCTAAATCTCACTTCAAGCCCACGCCCTTGAGTAGCCGTTGCTCACTGTCGAGGGGCTCCCCGACCGGGACGCGCCACCAGGAAAGGACTACTCCGTCCAGAAGATGATTTTGGGGATCCGAATGGGGCTTTTCTGATTCTGAAGTTATCGACAAAGAAAATTCACAAGTTTTCCTAACCCAAACGTACGGATAGACGGTGAGCGGCAATAGATGGGGGTCGCTGATGGTGAGGGGAAGGGAAGAGGCAAAGAGCGACGACTATAGATCAATCACCGGCAAAGATCTCTGCACGCGATAGCCATGAACGTCATCGCCCACTCCTACCGTTGCCCACGACGCCCTGTTCGTCGGACTCTCATGCTCAGAGATCTATGGAAAAGAGAATGGTTCAATGGTTCCTCGAGAGAAATTATTCGGTGCTTCCTTGGAAATTGAATTGTAGCAGGTCCATGGAAAAAATAAATTATTCGGTGATTCCTTTGTTTTGCATGTTTACCATGTTATTAAATTTAATACTTTTGTAACCATGTTCTTAACTTAGATCAATTCTTTCTTGTTTCCACCATTGCAAATGGTGTATTAAGGTCGATTCATGGTGTATCACGTTTAAGTAGATGGGGGTTTTCCACCATTGTAATTGTAATGATTTTAGTTTTCATGGTAAATTATTTGTTTCATTTACCATGAAAAACCAATGAAAGTGGCGAATCATGGGATATTTATCGTGTCCACGTTGTAATCGTCATGGTAATTTAACAATGTAATATCATGGTAATTTAACCATTTAACCATGTAACGGTTTGAGTATGTCATGTTATATATATTTTTATGGTAATTTAGCCATGTTCCGTGTAATAAGATCAATGAAAAATATGACTTTTTGTTGTCTGGTTGGCCAACTCGAAGAATGAAGAAAAAATACAAAGATGTGGTCAACTTATCATGTTATATTCCTAAAAATATCGATTCCTCAAATACATTCTATGATAAAAAAAAAAGTAATCAATCATATTGAAATTTACCAAATCCAATTGAATTAGGAAAATAATCCAATCCAATCCAATCCCACTAAATTGGGAAAACAATCCAATCCAATCCAATCCCACTAAATTAGAAAAACAATATAACATAATATATGTATATTATAGTGAAAAGGGTTATGGGCAGCATGCCCTTAAAAAAGATTCCGTTCCTTTCCAAAGCAATGGGCCCGGATCGAGGGAGCGCAAGCGGGGAAATAAGCGCTCGGATTACAGAGTTGCCACTCGGGTTTGAAGGTCTGACACCTAAGGAACCGTATTTCGAAGCACCTGTCGCTCTGTTTGATTTGAAAAAGTGAAAGCACCAGTCCGTCATAACCATATTTGGGTTCGGGAGCCAGGTGACGAGAGGGGAAGGGTTTTAAGGCACCCCTCTCGCCCAATCCGGAGATCGGTATCTACTTAGGCATTTTGTGAAAATATTTATGATTCTTCTTTTACTAATCGATTTTTAGCCAATTAGGGCGGGGGAACAGTTTAAATGGGGATTTAAAACTGTAACAGTTTGCAACATGTGGTATATGGCATGCTCGCTTATTTAACAGTTAGTATAGGATGAAAACAGACTGCTGTGGGAGTTTAAACAGACTGGAAGGCCCTTGTCTTGGAGTGACGTGTGCAGGGAGAAACCAACATGCACTGATCAAGTCACTACATGCTGACCAGACCTGCGCGCGCTACTACAAGACCTGCGCACGCCAGTAAGCCTAAGCCCATAGCTCTTATTTTCAACCCTCTGGGCTCTGGAAGGACCAGTGCACACCCAGGACAAACTAAGCAGTTATAGTAGTTACACTACACAGTTTAAAGGCGGAGAAGCCCTACAAATTAACAAAACACCCCATAAACAGTGTGGGGATAAAAACGGAGACCAAAGGCCTAGTTATCCATGCAAGGCCAGCCATTGGTCAAAGACAGACCTGTGCGCGTAGGTAACCCACAGGCGTGTGCTGGTCAAAGCCACATAACCAGTGCTTGGTTTACATGTTTCTGGGTTCTGAGACATGTTCAGAAAGCTCCCAGGGGTACTCCACAGCAGCAGATATGCATATTGAAATACTGCTAGCATTTATAACTAAGGAAAACAGTAAACTGGTTATTAGCATACTTGTAGTGATATGTATGGAAGGAAGAGCTTAAAACAGCAAGACACCAATCCACACGCAGATCCGCACGCGTGCAGCCACGGAGTGGTGCGTGCGTGCTAACGACCGGCGCGCGCTGGTCCTTACCACTACGGTTTTTGAAACCTTGCCAGCTTTAGGGCCAGGACATGGTATTAATTACCAGCCTTGACCCTGCCAGCCCCCCTCAGAGATCAGAACATAGAGCAAAACAAAAGGTGTTATACCTTTGGCTTTTGAGTTTGAAAAAGTGTTTAGGCTTTTGAGCTTGAGAATTGAATGGATGGATGTGTGATGCTAGGTAGGAAATCAAGTGTTTTACTTGCTAATGAAGAATAGATGAACAAAATGCTTGGGTTAGAACCTTTGTGCATGGAATTTTTGTAACCCTTAAGAAGAAGAACCATGGGGATATTTATAGGAGAATGAGATGGTGAAAAATGGAGATATAACCAGCCAACAAGGGCTGGTTTGGGTTGCATTGGTGGCTAAGTTTCCCCCTTAAGAAAGGTTGGTGGGAGATATGGGGGATGTGGACACCTCCTGCCCGAATACTGCTTTTCCGGCAAAATGGAAGCTTCCAATGGGTTGTACTCCCCTGATAATGACTTCTGCACGCTGAATAAAGCAAGTTTGACCAGTTGCTGACCAGCGCGTGCGAGTCTAGGACATGCACGCGCGACTCAACGCCATAGGTTGACCAGCGCGCATCAATTGTGGACTAGCACGCGCGAGTCCAAGCCACCCAGAGCTAGTCCACGGTCAAACCTGACCATTTGACCAATACCTGGCACTTTGACCCACACGCATTGGGTCTCAACCAACGCGTGCTAGTAGGGTTTTGGGGGTTTTAAGGGTTAGGTTAGGTTCAAAAGGGGTATCAAACACTTAAAGCTCAAACATGCTATCATTCCCGAGGTGTTCTTGATCCGTTTCATCATCGGGGAATCAAAAACCGAAAGTAAACTAATCTGGAAGCCCAGATTGGGGTGTCTACAGTAGCCCCTCTTTGACGGCACTTGGAGCATCATTGACTTGGTACAAGTAACGTCAAAGTTTTCTAGACACCCCTGAAGGAATTCCAGAGCAGAACATACTAGCAAAGTAGACAAGCAAACTTAAGGAACCTGATTGGTTGAATGGACGGACGGACCATCATTGGGGATGGAAGTAGAAGTGGACGATTGCATCGCCGCTTGTTGATCGAATTTGGACAGGACAGGCTGTCGCTGCAGATGTGGACGGGGCACACCATCGTTACTGGGGATCAAGCTATCCTCGGCACAAAGCATTCCAACAAACACGGGTAGGTCGTGTCAGGTAGGTTGAATTCCATTTGTTGGGAATCAGAGCCAATCTTCTTATCAAAGACCATCCGAGACAGAGCAATAAGGCTGTTGGAAGATGCGCTTGCGGCTAGACTGAAAGTGGTTGTTTGGGACAGGCCAAGGCGGATTTTCCTAGGGAACAATTGGTTGGGGATGAATAGACCATCGGACGATATTCTGATCGTCGTTGTGGACAGAATGGACAATATTCTTATCGCCATTGATGATATGGCTGACCATCGTTGAATGACTGAGATGGATGATATGGCTGACTGTCATTGATGATATGGCTGACCATCGTTGAATGACTGAAATGGACGATATGGCTGACCGTCGTTGATGATATGGCTTAACATCGTTGAATGGACTGAAACGGACGATATGGCTGATCGTCGTTGTGACAAACAAACCGGGATGAGGGAGACTTCTAATTCCTTCTTGAACAAACAACTTTCGGCTCCACAGGATCGTATCCTTTGGTTTACAAACCGAGATTTGGGAGATTCCATTGCCTCCGCTAAACAAATTGAAACAAAATCGCAGGAGATTGCATCGTATCCTTCGGCTAACAAATTGAGAGTTAGGGAGATTTCCATCGCATCCGCTGGCCAACGATAACAAAACCGCAGGAGATTGCATCGCATCCTTCGGCAAATAAATCGAGAGATGGCGACCATTCTGGCTACTTTCCTGCTTTCAACATTTAATATACACAACATGCAATGACATGTATACTATATTGAAAATGCATATGCAAGCTTAGGGCGGCTCCTAGGAGGACAACAACACCTAAGGACTACCACTGAGCCTCATTACTATACTGTCTGGTACTTCTAAGATGCGCACCCAGATAGAGAGATGCTGAGCGGGCCGGCGTGCCCCAGTTGACGTTTTTAGTAGTGGCATTGGGCCTGCGTGCCCTTCCTTGATGCTTGGATGGATGTGCCCCAAAGATGTTTTACTTGGCCTTGGGCTGACGTGCCCTTGCCGCTCACGAGATTCCACTGCTTGTGGATTACAGAGGTTAGGGTAGCAATATAAAAATTGCATTTTCCAGTTTATTGATCCCATTTGCAAGTATCGAAGAGAATGCAAAAACAAACCACTAATATCCAATTTGCATTGACAAATGACCTGAATCGACGCGCAGACACACATATATGTACAGACTCACCTAGCTCAAACGAAAAGGGAGAAGGAGTCCCAGGATACAATGCGAACCCTTGGACATGCGGAATATAATGAAATTTTGGGCATTAACGTGCCAAAACTCAAATATCCCCTAGATAGGTGAAACTGACACTTGTGTAAGGTCAAATAGATGTATAATGACCTGTACGAACCAACAAAATCAAGAAAAACATCCCGACATAACAATGGATTGAAAAACTACAAAAAAGGCACAAAAATGGACATAAGATGCAAATGACGACTCGTATAGGCCCGGACTGAATCCGACACCCCCGTGTAGTCACATTAAGTCCATATGACTTGCATGGTATGACAAGACTTGGCAAAAGCCCCTGGAATGAAATTCGAGGGCAGTAGCTGACTGCTACTCTCTGCTGCAAGAATTGAAGATGCGCGCGCATGTTTGAGACCAACACGCATCACTTTGAACAAGCACGCGTGAACCTCAAACTAGCGCGCGTGACTACAAGTCTACTGCAACTGCTCACACCAGACTTTGCTGAACTTAGAATAAACTGTGAGCCACTAGGCCTCGCAAGCATTTTGTTATGTTTTTCATGCTTTAACTATTTTAAGGCTTTATGCTCAGCCTGAAAATTGAAGTAGTTTGCAATAAAACTGAAAGACGAAGAGTTTCCCGTTCTGATTCCTCCAATGAAGCTTGTCCTGATCTTCGATCCTCTTCGACCGTTGATGTGTACCAAAACGTCAACCATGGATCCAATTGATAGATTGTGACCGAGTCTCAAAGAGAGACTACCTACGTATCCTCTGGGGAATCAAGTCAAAACGTAGTCCGGGCAAAGGTTCACTCGTGTGTTTTACCTCACCTTTTACGCTCTAACTTTTGCCTAAAATCGCCCATTCGGGTCTTTGGTCTAGCGAGCTTTCAAATATTGCCTATTTACTTTTGCCTAAACCACCTTCATAGGTTTTCGGTCTAGCAGGCTGCTCTAACTTTTGTTTGGAACTGCCCACCCTTGGGGTTTTCAGCCCAACGAGCTTCTCTCAAGGAAAAGTTGCTTTTGAATTGATCCAGGTTGATCTAGGTATTGAATTTGTTGCCGTCGAGGTCGATGATCTTTGGCCGCAGCCCCAGATAATATGGCTTTGATGACGCAGGGTCAAGAGTGCTTCGGTTGACATGCCTTGCTCCAGGCCACTTTGTATAATTTCTAATGTGTGCTTGATAGAACGCCTCTGTTGCTGTTTTGAACATGGTACGAGGCCTGGAGCCTTTTCAGCTTCTGCTTTCTGAATTGGCACCCGGTAGCAGGGGATTTGACGCTTCTTTATCTCAGGATCAACGCGAGGCGTGACTTGATGACCACTCTAAGACGTCGATGAATTCTTCGAGCCTGTCTGACCAAGCGCAATGCTCCTCTAGGAACAACTTTGAACCAATTTGAACCATTTGGAGGTCTACCTCATCTTTTAAGTTTATTGAAACTACTTCTTCTTTTAATAGGCTGAGCACGCCTTTCGTCTTCCCTTTCGGCGAGGGAACACATTTCCTTGGGAATGATCCCATCGAAATCTATCCCTTTGTCGTCAGGGTCGACACAGTTTACATAAAAGCTAACAAAGTACTTAGAAGCAAGATAAAGCATATCATAAGAACCCCCGGGATTTGCCAAGTACAACAGACTCAAAACTTGAAACAAAAGCTACAACGTGGAGGGCCAAGAGGCACAACCTCCGACTCAGAGCTAGACTTAGACAAACGCAAAAGACTCCGTGTCAGGCTCAGACATATCGCCAATGCAAACTAGACGCGGTTTTAAAAATGCAATTGTTAAAAAGCTACCCGTAGCTTCCACAAAAAGAGGTAGGATCCAACGGGTGTCAGCCCCAAGCAATAGCACTTCGGCTTTCTCAGCTTCTTCGACCAAACCTACTTGGTGCTCCTTTGATCAATGGACCTCAGCCAATCAGTCTTCCCCTTTGTAAGCCCTTTATCACTACCAGTCCAGATGTCGGCAGTGAAAACCTCGATTGCCCAACCTACAGCCATCATGTTAACCTCCGGTTCGGATGGGATGGATACGATGGGTTTGGGTTGGTTTGCTGTGGCGATATAGTGGCTAGGGTTGAATATGGTGGAGCTTGGGTTGATTTGAGTGGAGGTGATAGATATCTAACCAACAGAGAGTCAGACTTGTGTTGAAGCAAGAAGTTGGAAATGACGTGGGGCATTGGTGGAACTTGAACCATGCCATCATCAATAAGATCTTGAATCTCATGTCGAAGACGATAGCACTTATCAGTGTGATGGCCAGGAATTTGATGGAAGGCACAGAAGAGGTTAGAGTTGTAACCGGCAGGTAAGACTTTGGGTGGGGAAGTTGGGGTCAAAGGTTTGAGGTGCTCATACTTGACGAGTTTTTCCATCACTGCGGATAGAGATGCCTCAAAGACAGAGAAACTCCGGGGTTGGGTTCGGGCTCGAAAGCTTTGAGCGTTTTGAACCTGATTGACATCGGCAGCGCGATTGGAGTTGAAAGCCAGAGCATCGCTCCCACTTGTATCTGTATTGGAGTAGTTGCTATTACCAAACAACGAACTACTATCTCCCGAATAAGCCATCGGCTTAGCTTTTTGAGTGGAGGAAGAAGAGGACTCCCCTCTTGGCAGAACTCCAGTTTGCAGCGCATCCTCGATGGCTAGGCCAGATTCAAAGAAGGTCTCAAAGTTTGCAAATGCTTGAACCAGCACGAGATGCTTAGCATAGTCGAGATGCAGGTTGCGGGAGATAATGCGGAGTTGATCTTTCTTGCTCGGGCGCTCAGTCATTAGAGCGGCTTTGGCTCTCCACCTTTTAACAAAGTCCGCAAAGGACTCCCTTGCCTCCATCTTCGTGGATTCCAACTCTCGAATAGTCATATTGAGTTGAGAGTTATAGCTATACTGCGAGACAAAGGCAGCCCCTATGTCTTCCCAAGTTCCTCTTTTGGAGATGTCGAGCGATAGAAACCAATGGAAGGCAAGCCCAGAGAGAGTTTGAGGGAAAAGTTGAGACATGGCCTCACTTTCCACTCCCAGCAGCTTCATTGCGGCATGATAGCCATAGAGATGAGTTTTGGGATCACCACTCCCGTCGAACTTGACCAAATCAGGCATCTTGAACTTGTCGGGGAGCCTAGCATTAGGATATAGGCAGAGGCGATCCAAGTCAATTCCCCCCGCATTGATCTTCTCGGATTTTGAGACAGCCTCTTCCAGCTTTGCCATCTTGGCCATAAGAGTTGCCATATCATGGTTTTGCACAGGTTCCCCACCCTCAAGATTCGGGTTTGCAGCAGGCGCACGAGCTTCTCTAGGGATGGGCTGAACAATGAGACGTCCTGCATGATTTGGATCCTCGACCATGATAGGCTATTCATGAACATCCTCATCATCCTTGCCTTCCTCATCCAGAACTGGCGGAAGACGAGTGTTGATAAGGTCATTCAGACGGGCAATGGAAGCATCAGTCTGGATAGCCCTTTGTTGCATAGCGGTGATGCTATTCTGGAGGTTTATGAGCATGGCCTCTAGACTGAACGGCTGGTCTGTCATAGCTGGCCTTGAAGATGTTGAAGAAGGGGAAGCCGACGGCGTGGCTCTTTGCAAAATTGATGGCGAACCCGACTGTAGGGCGGCCAACAATGAACCTGGAGAAGCCTCCATCGCAACTGACTGAGTTTCGAGCCTGGCAAGGCTTTGAACCGGATTCTGAAGATGTTCCCAAGTACGTTTGGCTCTTCTTTTCGGTACTCTCTTGCTCGGTGCAATGGCTTTGAACTAGACAGTAAAGTAAGTAAAAGCTCAGTGGCGTTCCTGAAGCAATTTAGAATGCAATGTACACATCGTCGTCGGTGTCAACCCTAGACTCTAGAACTAGAGACTAGTCTGTCTCATGATGTTCAGACGCTACCAAAATCCTCGGAAATCTTTTCAAGGGTGTATCCTTTGAATAGATCAAACTGATCCTAAGAGATGTCAAAACAGACTAAGTCTTCGACTTTTCCTTTTTGAAGTTTCAACTTTGAATTTGAAACAACTCGGTATTGATGGCGTGACACCTTAACCGGGGTGGCGTGAGCGACTTCGCGCTTTCAGCTGGGGCGGTGTACATGCTTCACACGATAACCAGAATGATATCAAGGTCACGACATCAATACTTTGTGGTTCCTTATTTTCAGTTGAATCCTCAATCGGGCATGAACCGAGATTTAATAAGGTTTGATTTCTGAAAGTCTCATTGATCTAAGGACTTTTGAAAAATTAACAACGTGCACCATTGAGATACACGACTTTTCATCGGGTCTAGCAGCGTCCTAATAAGCATAAGACAAACTCGAAAGCGAGAGACAACCTAGAAGCCACTCTAAAAATGCTCCTACGCAAAACGGTATGTATGTATGTACAGTTCCAGAGACGAGTTTGCCTCACGAATTTCAGACGTTGCCGGAATCCTTAGAATTCTTTTCGGCGATGTGTCCCTAAGTAGATCGACAGTTCCTAAAAGATGTCAAAATAGACTAAATCTTTGACTAGTCCCTTTTAAAGCTTCAACTTTGAACTTTGAACAACTTGGTGTTGATGACATGACACCTTAACCTTGAACATCGCGGTGTATAGTGACTTCGCACTTCAACCTGGGTGGCGCCAGTGACAAAGCATCATTACTTTGTTGTTCCTTATTTTCGGTTGAATCCTCAATCGGGCATGAGCTAAGGATTTAGTAAATTTTGATTTCTCAAAGTCTCATTGAACTAAGGACTTTGCGAATGATAACGAACATTCTACATAATGAATAACTCCTCATCGGGTCCAACAACGCCTTAGACAGCGCAAGACAAACTCGAAAGAAAGAACCACCTTAAGCATGCTCCTATGCAAAACAGTGCATGTACAGTACATGCGATAGGGAAAGCGGTAACACATAAACAGTATAAGGGGTTAGATGCAAAACAGATCTTACCCTGTAGGTACCTGTCCTAGTTTGGAGAGTTCTTGTGCTTTGTAAATGCAAAAGGCTGGTTTTGGTTTGTAACAGGTTCCTCGGACTAAAGCCAAGATATACCTCTCGTTGCCCGCGTAACTGCAGAGCAACAGTCAAACGGCAGAATGACTTATCATCGTCGAAGGTTGTTGGGCATTCGGGGTCCCCAGGCTTTGGTAAACCGTGCCGGATTGCCAAAACGTTCCAACGAGGCTATCCCACATCGATGCAAATGAGAAAATGCTATAAATTGATTAAAAGAAGAATCGCAAAATCGCAAAATGCCTTTTCAAATTTGGCTCACTTTATTTAATCCATTTTTAGAGGAAACTACACAAGCGATCAATTGAAAAAGTCCCAGATCAGATTGGCCGGACACGAGGTCATGTTAAATCACCATTCCAACCTTCGGCAGCGCGAAGCTCACCGTTTTGACAGACTTTTAAGGGATTGTTCACAAGTGTATTAAACTCTAAGTGTGGATTAATATTAGTTCGATCATCTCCAGCGGAGTCGCCACTGTGGGCAGCATGCCCTTAAAAAGGATTCCGTTCCTTTCCAAAGCAATGGGCCCGGATCGAGGGAGCGCAAGCGGGGAAGCAAGCGCTCGAAATATAGAGTCACCACTCGGGTTTGAAGGTTCGACACCCAAGGAACCATATTTCGAAGCACCTGCTGCGCTGTTTGATTTGAAAAAGTGAAAGCACCAGTCCGTCATAACCATATCTGGGTTCGGGAGCCAGGTTACGAGAGGGGAAGGGTTTTAAGGCACCCCTCTCGCCCAATCCGGAAATCGGTCTCTACTTAGGCATTTTGTGAAAATATTTAAGATTCATCTTTTATTAATCGATTTTTAGCCAATTAGGGTGGGGGAACAGTTTAAATGGGGATTTAAAACTGTAACAGTTTGCAACATGTGGTATATGGCATGCTCGCTTATTTAACAGTTAGTATAGGATGAAAACAGACTGCTGTGGGAGTTTAAACAGACTGGAAGGCCCCTGTCTTGGAGTGACGTGCGCAGGGAGAAATCAGCATGCACTGATCAAGTCACTACATGCTGACCAGACCTGCGCGCGCCAGTAAGCCTAAGCCCACAGCTCTTATTTTCAACCCTCTGGGCTCTGGAAGGACCAATGCACACCCAGGACAAACCAAGTAGTTATAGTAGTTACACTACACAGTTTAAAGGCCGAGAAGCCTTACAAATTAACAAAACACCCCATAAACAGTGTGGGGATAAAAACGGAGACCAAAGGCCTAGTTACCCATGCAAGGCCAGCCATTGGTCAAAGACAGACCTGCACGCGTAGGTAACCCACAGGCGCGCGCTGGTCAAAGCCACATAACCAGTGCTTGGTTTACATGTTTCTGGGTTCTGAGACATGTTCAAAAAGCTCCCAGGGGTACTCCACAACAGCAGATATGCATATTGAAATACAGCTAGCATTTCTAACTAAGGAAAGCAGTAAACTGGTTATTAGCATGCTTGCAGTGATATGTATGGAAGGAAGAGCTTAAAATAGCAAGACACCAATCCCCACGCAGATCCACGAAGTGGCACGCGCGTGCTAACGACCGGCGCGCGCTGGTCCTTGCCACTATGGTTTTTGAAACCTTGCCAGCTTTAGGGCCAGGACATGGTATTGATTACCAGCCTTGACCCTGTCAGTCCCCCTCAGAGATCAGAACAGAGAGCAGAACAAAAGGTGTTATACCTTTGGCTTTTGAGTTTGAAAAAGTTTTTGAGCTTTTGAGCTTGAGAATTGAATGGATGGATGTGTGATGCTAGGTAGGAAATCAAGTGTTTTACTTGCTAATGAAGAATAGATGAACAAAATGCTTGGGTTAGAACCTTTGTGCTTGGAATTTTTGTAACCCTTAGGAAGAAGAACCATGGGGGTATTTATAGGAGAAGGAGATGGTGAGGAATGGAGATATAACCAGCCAACAAGGGCTGGTTTGGGTTGCATTGGTGGCTAACTTTCCCCCTTAAGAAAGGTTGGTGGGAGATATGGGGGATGTGGACACCTCCTGCCCAGGTACTGCTTTTCCGACAAAATGGAAGCTTTCAATGGGCTGTACTCCCCTGATAATGACTTCTGCACACTGAATAAAACAAGTTTGACCAGACGCTGACCAGCGCGCATCAATTGTGGACTAGCGCGCGCGAGTCCAAGCCACCCAGAGCTGGTCCACAGTCAAACCTGACCATTTAACCAATACCTGGCACTTTGACCCACATGCATTGGGTCTCAACCAACGCATGCTAGTAGGGTTTTGGGGGTTTTAAGGGTTAGGTTAGGTTCAAAAGGGGTATCAAACACTGAAAGCTCAAACATGCTATCATTCCCGAGGTGTTCTTGATCCGTTTCTTCATCGGGGAATCAAAAACCGAAAGTAAACTAATCTGGAAGCCCAGATTGGGGTGTCTACAAGGGTAAGAAAGATAATTTACACACTAAAAGGATGAAAACATAAATATGAAAAAAGAGCATGATGAATTATTACATGGCATGAATACAGAGGATGAATATTTAAATATTCCTTAATCATTCCTGCCAAAAATATAATCTATAAGGCAATGAAGAATATGATTTTGATATAGCAATGGTTTTTCTAATTTTATTCTGCATCGCTTTTCTTGCTTTTGTTTTTGTAAGTAATTCGTCTATCAGTGGGTTTTTTTTTTGTACACCAAAAAAAAAAAACAATTAAATTCTTTCGAAAGTCACTCCTCTTATGTCCTCCTTCAAGAGTGGGATTAACTTGTCGGACAGAATGATGTGCGACACCATTCTATCTTCTTGATCAACTCTCATGTTAGCAAGCCTATCCGCGACTTTTTTTTGGTCTATTAGTGGTTGTCATTATTAAAAGGTGGGAACTCGATTTGAAATTCCATTTGATTATGCATTTTTTTCTTGCTATTGCTATTAGTATTTGTACAATGAAGAATTGATTAAATGTATTCTCGAGATCAGATGGTTTTGGATTGATTGGTTGTTAATTCTATAATTCGTTTCCTAAATTTGTTACGTGAACTCTTTTTGAAGCTCAAACAAATTTTTCTAAAGAAGTTGAATTTGTTTGTTTTTTTTGTCAATAGTATATTAGTCAATAAGAGGTTCAAAGATTGACTTAGGAATGACAACGGAGCGGAGCGGGTTTTGGCATAACTTGACCCCGACCCGAAAATTATTGCACGACCCCGCCCCGACCAGGTTATTTGTGGGTGTCCCCGTTCGGGAGTCGGGTCTACCCGCCCCATGAAAAATATGAAGAAATTATTCAAAACTAAGGCAAAAAAGAAGAAAATAGTTATCTAAAAAATAGCTCAGTTTTTGAATTCTATATACATAAAGCTAACGGCCCAAACTTATCAATCATAAATCCTACGGCTGAATTAAGTTTTAAAGTTTACGATATTACGTCTGCACCAAATCCAAACCTCACCCAAGGAGAACGCTATCTCCCTCCCACCCTCCCCATTCGGTTTCCCCCTCCCTCTGTCCATCTCCCTCTCGCCCTCAACATCAGGTGGCCACTAATGTGTTCGTCCCCCTATCTCCTTTGAGCCCTAATCGGTACACCACCCAAAGAAACTCCAACAAAAAGGAAAACTCCACTATTTTAATCTTCTTCTTTTTTATTCCAGGTAGTCTCCCGATGTAAAGAGAAAATCCTACCTTTTTCTATCCCACTAGTCTCCCTATGTAATTCCTTGCTTTTTCTAATCTTCACTACAAGAAAAATGGGCTTAACCGGCACTTGATTTCCAGCATTTGTGAAAAACCCTGGTAAAGGTCCAAAAATTACTGTAGCGGAGCGGAGACTACCACACAATAATTACACTAACCCCCTCTATCTCTAGAACAAAAAGAACAAGCGCTCTTCCGATCTAGGGCTTCCCTTCTCTTGTCCGTCTCCCTCCTCTCCCTCCTCTTGTACGTTCTTCTCTCTCTCTCTCTCTCTCTCGATCTCGATAGATGGAGATGGAAGCGAAGGAGGAACAAAGAGAGAACGAAGTGATTCCTTAATCAGACGAGAGCCGTTCCGTCGGCGATGACCATCATCTTGTGCTCTCCGGAGTCTGGATTGGATTGATTTCTCAAGTAAGTAATAAATCTTAAAATAATCTTTGTAAATGTAATTTTTGGTTCTAGGGCTCGACTTCTTGAAGTAATTATTACCAAAATCGGTCGTTCTTCATGCCTTCTTCGTAATAGACCGATTCGAGCTCGAAACAAGCATAATTGAAGGCTGAGATGCGCGATTAGGGTTCGAAAAGGTCCACATGGTGTCCGAGAGTACTCAAATCGTTGGAATACAGTTCGAATTAGGTGCGAGAAACTTCGATTCAGCGAAATAGGGCTAGATTTAGGGTTACGAAGCCTGGCTGGCTGTGATATGGAGATTTAGGCTTATTCGTGTGTGTGTGTATGCCGGTTGCATTTTTAGGTGGTTTGTGTGAGTTCGTTTTGTTTTTGTGACCATCAAATTCAGAGAAACACATACTCCAATGCACTTATTACTCTTTCCAATACTTTTTCTCACCCTTAATACACTTTTCACATATTTCAATACAGTTTTTAAACTTTAACGACAGTCCAGTGGGTTGTTTTTAGCATTTTCCTTCCCGTGATTTGTGATTCTGAGGCTTCTTAGACTGAACCAGAAGATAGTTTAATGGTACTCATGAGCGGTGGAAGTTTTCTGGTTTTTGGGTTTAGATTTCATCACATTTTGTTTTCTCGCAGAACTAGTAGTGGAATTAACATGGGATTGCAATTTGTTAAGCTGAATTCAAGCTCTCTCTCTCTCTAGATGTCTTTTACCTTCCAAATATAGGGGATTGTTCTACAGCCCATAATTCCTTTTCTATATTGATCAGTTCTGGTGACATATGTTCCATATACGTATTCATTCCGTTATTATGCTGTTAAACTTGTGTTGGTTGTATATTAGGCATTTAGGTTTGCTCTTTGCCTAATTCTGGTCACAATAGAGATTAGAGAACTATGGGACTGCGGAGTATTTTTAGGAGAGCTTCACACTTGCGCATTCTAGTTTTGACTTTTCTTTTTATGGGATTATGCTTTTGGCTGCGACAAAGAGATACATACTCGATGCTTTTGAGTAATCAACTTACATCACAAGTTTGGCTTCAATTGGTCAACTTCTGCATGACATTGCAACAGATGGATGCAAAGTATTGCGTGACCTGGAAAACTTGTAAGCATGAGCTGGAAAAATAATGACTTTAGGAGGCATTGGCACACTATGACAAATGTCATAAGGGTTGAGCCAAAGTAGATTATATTATTTTTATCATCATCTGATGCTACTTTTCAATACTATAAACTCGTACATTTTGGCATCTTCTTTTACCAGCGACAAGGGGAGTAAAGTCCCAAAGACATGTTAGGTGGATTAATTGACTACGTAGTAGAGCCAGCAGCAACATCCGTGTCTTTGAAATATTGTTAAGGTCAGAACTAGTAGTGGTAGAATGGCCCGTGGCCACCAAATATGACAAGGGTAAGGGTAAGCAAGGTGTCCAAGACTTGTACTATTAGCACGTATGGGGATGCTTTTCTTTTTCTAATGATGCTTGAAGAAGAAGTATATCCCATTTGATAGAACAATAAATTGCATGACTATTTGCCTTTTTATAAATTCCTGGCTTGTTGAACGAGTTGAATCCTGACCACAAACATCACGCTGCGACCAAGTTTCGGAGATTAGTTTTGATTCTCATTTTACGTTCACTTAGGAGCGGTAGAGGGCTATGACCTATGGGCCTGAAAATCTTTGCATTTCGATTTGTTTCCCTCTGCAGGTCTATTTCAAAGCAACAGATCCATTCAATGAGAGGTGGCAGGGTGCGTGGATGATCAATGCTTTCTGGGATATTCTTGCATATGTATTGCTATGTGTTATATGTTATCTCTGGGCCCCATCGCAGAGCTCTCAACGGTATGTCATGAATTTTAAATAGCCATAAGTTGAACTGCACGTTATGTTTACCAAATCTTGCTACAGCATCTGCTTTTACTTTGTACCATTGAATTGATTTTGTACCATTATCCAACTGTTACTGAAGCTTTTGCGGTTGCCAAATATGCAATAACTGAAACCTTGGTTGGGTTAATCCAAGTAGTACAGAGATGACTGGAAGGAGTGATGGTTATAAGGATGATCCTTTTTACAACAAAGGAAAAAAAGGAAAGATCACTGTTGAAATTTGTTCAACTTGTTCTAAAGAAGTGTAGATGCTGTGTTTGGCAATCGTTCCCTTCTGTCAAACTTCTGCTCACCGTGTGACCCTTCTGCTCAATACCTATTATGCTATTAGCTAAAACGAAGCTAATTACACTTGGCTATATGATATGTCAAATTCTCAAATGTCGGTGATTTATCTTCCATGGAGCATCATGGAAGATAAACTTTGATAAGCATGAGAGATTAAACTTACTGTTGTTATTTTCTAGTTGCCCTCCTAATAGAACTGTTGTTTGTTCCTCCCTTAAATTTGCTTATTATGATGTAGAAGTTGGTGGAAAACGGGACACATGCGATGTTTTCAGGTGCACTGCATATGTTAGAGCACAGAAGCAGTTGAGCATACACAAGGCACCAAATATCTTGACAATTGTTTTGAAGAGATATCAATTTTCAGGTACTATTATCTGTTCTAGGTCTACATTGTTTTCTGAAGTTCTTTTCATTACGACATTTAAGGTATTAGGAGTTGACCTTGTTTTTGGTCCTCTATTTGCGTGGTCCACTTACACAGTATCGAAAGCTTCATGCCTTGTTTTCTTTGCTTTTCAAAAAGCATTTTTTGAAAAATTCCCCTTCCGACATTTCTCTCTCTATCTCTCTCCACTTATTAGGATCTGCATTAGTGGTTGGAGGTGAGTACCTATTGCAATGCCCTATTTCATAGTTTCATTCTTTGTTGCTTTCATATTATTTATTCTCCAGTTTTCAACTAATATTGCTTCTTTATTTGCAGATGCTTGAGAAAAAGATGATCGGGAGAATGTGTTTGATAAAGGCGCGCGGGGCACTGTTTATTTTGGGGACTAAGTGTTTATTTTCTTTGACTTGTTTGTCTTTTTTTCCCTTGACTGTATTTTATTGAGTATGGTTACATATGAACATGAATTTGGATTGCAAAAGTATGAATTATTGTTTCTTTTTGCTAGTATATGGATTCTAAAGTTTTGTTGTTTGGATATCAAAAAGCATTCTTGCAGATTTTTTTTTAACAATAATAATAAATTCCCGGCGTTTTTGTAAACCCCGGGAAAAAAGTTTACAACCTTTTGACTTTTCCCGGCGTTTTTCTAAACGCCGGTAAATCTCTGCCGGAATCGGAAAAAGTCGCCGGCCTTGGACTTTTTCCGGGGTTTTTGTAAACGCCGGCAATAGTAATAAAAACGCCGGAAAACATTACCGGCGTTTATCAAACGCCGGGAACTATTCCCGACATCGGCAGTCGCGGCGTTCACTAAAAACGCCGGGGGAAACGCCGGGAAGACTTTTGCCGGCGTTTTTTTCACTTTTGCCGGCGTTTATAAAACGCTGGGAAAGCCAAGATTTCTTGTAGTGCTTTTTTGCATTCAAAATTTTAGAAATTTTATATTGCATTCAAGATGTTTGTAAGAATGCATGGTATACATCAATATATCGACTTTAATTTATAGTTTGGTCTCTAGGTTTTTTTTTTTTTTTTTCCTCGACTGTATGGAGTTGTGGATGAGAAAGAGAGAGACCTTTTATTAATTGTACTTTAAGAAAATTTAGATAGAATCGTAACCGATTATCTAATGCTCTGGAAGTTTTTGCCATGAGCAGAAAGTTTCGAAAAGAAGTAAACCCAAGGGGTTTGGCCAAGTGGTTGTGAGGTCATTCCCACGGAAGCCAAACATTCCAAATCCTGGGGCCACTAGGGGTTATGCCTGATCATTACATTCAGGGTTATAGAATTAGTTGATGTGTGCGCAAAAAAAGTAATGAGTTGGTTACAATTTATGCTCTCGTAGTTGAACAACTACCATGTTGCAAATCTTTAGACACGCGTGTTCTTTAAGTGATTTTTTTTCCCTGTTTCACAATTTTTTCACGTGTAGTATCAATTGCGTTTTACCAGTTGTGATCAATACTTGGTAGAATGATCAATACCCTATGAACAATTGGGTTTGATGGAGATGAAAAAATCTATTGGTTCCATGGCATGGTGTTCCTTGAGCTCATCAATTCTCACTGTAATATTTTGTGAAAGGAAATTGATGTCGAGTGCATCGTTGTCACTTTATTTCTTATGCACAATACCTTAGTTATTAGTCTTACATTTTTTATTCTGCATCTTACAAAAAAGAGTCAATGACTCAAGAAACTACAGCCAAGGGAAAGGAAGATACAACTTGCATTAAGGAAAAGGAAAATACACCGATATGATTGTTCGACTTGGTATGGATTTTTTATGAAAGTTCGACCTCTTCAAATCATGCATGTTGTGTGTTTTTTTTTTCAAATGAATAACTTCAAGTTTTGCTTCTTATATTTCTGTAGCTTATTCAACCAACAGAGAAGTCGAAACTTTTTAGGCACTACCGATTTTGAGTGAGTCTGCAATCTGCATCCTTGATTAACCGAATAGACCATGCCCCTTTACATTTAATGCTTTATTTGTGTGTGTAAAAATCCCAATGACCTTAGCTAAAAAATATAATGGTCAGATACATTTGTGAGGTATCCATGAACAATGCTCTTCTTAGTTGTTGTAGAATTTGCAGTGTTCAAATGATTGTGTGGTTTGATTAAAAACCTGTATGATGGTTGGTTCTGATTCGTGGCCAAGACATTGAGTTAAGTAGGGACATTGTGAAGTATTTTTGTATACCAATCTCCACTTCAATTTTATGATTGCTGATTGCTTTGGTTGGTTTCAATATTTTTATGGTTTCATGTGTAGCCAATGGTGGTGTACCCGCGTGTAGCCAATTAATGTAGTTTTTTTTTAGGTTGAGCTTTGAACTTTCATGGGGGTGGTTTATAGTTTTGTAGTTCATTTAGTTGTGTTCAAAATGTGTTGCGTCGTGCCTTCAGGCACGGACAAACCCTAATACTACTACAAGTTGTATCTGTCGCATTCTCTACACATGTTAACTGCCCTGATTATTTGACATGAGGTGGAACCTACGCGTACAAGGGACCCGAATTATCCATCATAAATCCTACGGCTAAGAAGAGTTCTAGGGCTGGAAAAATCCTATTTTCAATATTCTCTAAACTTTTCTATTACAACTCTCTTTTGTTATGGAAAGATAGCAATAAAACTTCATTGCCAAAAAAAAGAGCCGGATTTTGAAATAAGAAAGGGAAGTAATATTTGAAACCTTAGCACTCTCTCTCTCTCTCTGAAGTAAGGTGAAATCTTCTCTAACTTTTTCCTATCCCAACTCTATTTTGTTATGGGAAGATAAAAAGTAATAAAATTTCATGTATAAAATTAGTGCAAGGCAAATCGTAAACTAAACAAAAGGGTAAGAAATATTTTTGTTTATCGGTTGATCAATTTCAATTTTTTTGGTGTGTGTTGTTTTTGTGAACTAAACAAAAGGGTAAGAAAAAAAATCTATTTGATCCTAATTTAAGAAAAAATCTTTCCGTATAAATCAATTTTGTTGGCTGGGTGGTCAATAGTTCTGCAATTCATTTTAGTTGTGTTCAAAACGCGTTGCGCCGTGCCCTGCCTTCAGGCACGGGCAAACTCTCGTATATAATGTGTTATATAACTACTAGTGCTAGCCCGTGCCTACGGCACTACATATCCCGGTTGGAAGGGGATGGCAGTTGTGTGATTTAGGTGAAAACCATGGGCACTTAACCGGAAAGTGGGAGGATGCACTACAGCCTTTGGATCAAATGAATCTAAGCCGTTCTAACAACTTGTCCCCACACCCTTCTGTTTTATAATAGAGATAATGATGAAATATAAAGGAAATACAAATTATTGAGAAAAATAGTGGGGTATGAACGTGTTATCTTCCTGGGGATTTTTGATTTGTGCTTAACGGCTTTGGGTACCCATCGCAGCTGTTTTGTTGGCGTGTCCATAGTTTTCAGTAGAGTTAATTCTGGATCGGTCCTATTTTTCAATTTCATAGCCCACTAAATCCTTTTTCTATAGAGTGCAATTCCTAATAGATCCTGTGGAGTGTATTTTACATTTTTACCCACGTTTAAAAACAAATGAACCCATATAATCTCCTACACCACCACTACCACCACCACAACCAGCGCCACCACCACCGTCGCCATCACGCCGTCACCACCACCACAACGCCGCCGCCACCATCACCGACACCACCATGCCGCCGCCGCCACCACCCCCACAATTAATAGTGTTAATCCGGGTATTAACACTGTTAATTAGGATATGAATTTATACAAAAATTAACATTGTTAATCGTGGCGGATTAACAGTGTTCATCCGGGTATTAACACTGTTAATTGGGATGTAAATTTAGACGAAAATTAACACTGTTAATCGTGATGGATTAACACTGTTAATCCGGGTATTAAGACTGTTAATTGGGTGTGAATTTAGACGAAAATTAACACTGTTAATTTAGATAAAAATTAACACTGTTAATTGTGGTGGTGGAGTGGTGGTGGCGGAAGTGGTGGCGACGGCGACGTGGTGGTGGCGGCGACTTGGTGGTGGTGGTGGTAGCAGTAGTGTTGGTGGTGGTGGCGGTGTTGTGGTGGTGGTGGCGATGGTGGCGGCATGGTGGTGGTGACGTAGTGGTGGCGGCGGTGGCAGCGTTGTGGTGGTGGTGGTGGAGTGGTGGCGGCGGCGGCAGTGGCATGGTGGCGGTGGTGGTGGTGACGTAGTGGTGGTGGTGGCGGCAGCGTTGTGGTGGTGGTGGCGGCGGCGGGGTGATGGTGGCTGGATCGTCTCTCTCAAATTGCCTCTTTTTTGCGATGGGCATTTTTGTCGACAAAATAATAAAAAGGACTTACTGGACTATGGGTTCTTTGGGCAGGATCTAGTGGGCTATTCTTCACCCAGACAGGACCGGCCAGGAAGTAGCTCTTTTCAGTATGATTTGGCATCGTCTGGGCTTTTGTTGGTGGATGGTTCTGATGGTGGGGTTGTTTGGTTGGGCTTCGGACGGTGCTCTGATCAGTGGCGGCTTCAGGAATTTGTGATAGGATGTTCAGAAATTACCTTAATTCTACTGGCTGATTATTAACCAATAATATATGTACAAAATTTCATAAATTAGTATAAATAGTGCGGTGAAAAAACATACCCTCTATTCTAAAAAAATTAACTACGAGGCAAAATGAGAACTCAAAAATATATACTACGTACTATTATTTTTTGGAATTGATATTCACACTCCCTTTTTTGTTATCCACACTCCCTTTTTTGTCTTTTTGCAAAAAAAAAACACACACTTTCAATACTAAAAAACAAAAAAGGGAGTGTGGATAACATAAAATGGAGTGTGAATATCAATTCCCTTATTTTTTTACAAGAAAATTAGTTTTTTTGAAAGTTGTCGTATTGCGTATAGACAGTGTTTCAAGAATGGAGGCGGTAAAATTTTACAGTTGTCCTAGACGAGTTCTCATATTTTGTGTCTGCGTTTAACCAAGCTTATTAATCTACTAAAACCATTTGGAAAGAAATTGTAACGAGTATGTTAGGGTTGCCCTTCTCGAAAATATGTTGTTCTATAAGATGAGATTTTTTATCGTAATCTTAAATTTGAAGAAATATTATTGAAGTTAACAGGATTTTACAACATATATAGTTAAATTTTTGTAAAGCTTTTGTCCATAATTCTATAATTAAGTTAATTAAACTAAATAAAAATATATATAGTTATTGTCATGAATGCAAAATTAATACATTTATATCATCGACAATAAAGATGGAGAGAGAATGCATAGCATAATACTTACCCCTATAGATTCTTCTCTTTCTCTTTCTTTTTTTTCTTTTTTCATTATGATTGTGAGCTGTATTTGAGGTAATGTGTTAGGTATTTAAATATGAATTACCTGAATTGATAGGCTGTAATTGAGTGGTTAATTGGTTTTGGGTTGAGTGTTCAATTCTTTTTGGGTTAGGTGTTCAAGACTATTACAAATGGATGTTCATTAACATTTGAGTTGGGTAGTTGGGTGTTCAAAATAAGGTTAGTCCAAAAAGTTTACATGTATTCTCAGCAAAAAAATTTGTTTTGGGTGTTCAAATGACCATGGAAGCATACATGTAGAGCCACCTCTGGCTCTGATGGTGATTGGTTCTGTGGGCTGTCGTTTCACCGACCTTGGGGCGACCGTGGAGGTTGGATCGGCATGGCAAGGGTTTAGGGTTAGATTTTTTGTTTTTGTTTTGGGTATTTTTCTTTTCAGGTGGTGGCGCTAGTGGATGTTGGCAGCAACTTGGGTTTCTCTGGACGGGGGCTTTCTTGGTGGCAAGGTGATGCAGTGGTGATGTCGGATGTGGCTTCTGGCGTTCTCCGGGACAACAACAGGTGCGGGTTTCCCGGGTATCAGAGGCGGCTACAATGCAGCTACAGTGGAGAGGCATCTATGCCGCCCTGGGGCACCAACAGGGGCTAGTTCCCCGAGCTCCGGTGGTGGCATAAATGCATTTTCCGGGGAGGCAACAGTTTGGCTGATGGATTTCATTTTGCAGTTTTAGGGTTTGGGCTCGGCCTAGCTGGATGTTTTTTGTTGGTCTCTTGCCAATGCCTAGATCTCGGGTAGCTTTTGGAGATTATTGTAACTATTAAGCTTCGACTGCTCTTTTTCCTTTTAATCTTTGTATGTTATCGCAGATTAATAAAATTTCTTTGCCGATAAAAAAAGTGAAGCTTAGTTCATTGTAGTTCTGTTGAGAAACGTGTTGCGTCATGCCTTGAGACATGGGAACAATCGTTAGATATATGGTTAATCTTTTAACTGAGTATGATTGCGGTAAGTGTTCTGGGACAGGCAATAAGCTAGATATACTCTGTCTGAATCTTATTTCGAAAAGACTTCTCGAAAAAACTTAGCTTCGTTGTCGGGACTGGTCAATAATAGAGAACGATAATTCATTTTAGTTATTTCCAAAATGCATTGCGTCGTGTCTCTTCAAGCACGGGCAATTTCTAGTGTTATAATGTACTCGATCTGAACCGTAAGAATTTCACTCCTCACCAATTCCACCATCGTCACAAAAAATAGAGATCATGGGATATTAAATAATCTAATAATCAAAAGATATTTAATGCGTCTGGAAAAATTAAAGTCTTATAGTGCACCACCGAGCCCTATGTGAGTTTTTTTTTTGGCGATCAAGTATCTTTTGCATATGAGGGATTAAATTATTCCTGCCAAAAATATAATCTGTCGAGTATTGATAGACATATTGATTAGACGTAAAATAACATTCTAATAATGAATTTATGTTCCAATGAAGGAGCTTCATAAACCCAATAGACCCAAAAAGAATGTGAGAATGATTAGAATAACAAGCACAACAAAAGAAATGGTCTCGATTGTCGTGATTGTGTGACGGTCATGTGACTACCGTACATTACACTAAAGCACAAAACCTTAGTTTAGAGACTATGAGGTTGAATGTTAGATTTTAAAGATGGTTGCTGAGTCATTTTTTCTAATGATCGATCTGAACCATTAAGATTTTACATCTTTTTGATTCTATAAATGTTGCCATAATTGGTGAATGTCGACAACTACATGATCGGAACTCATTTGATGCTTCCAAGGGCATTTAAATCTTATAGTGCACCACTCGAGCCTCGCATTAGGTATTCTTTAGCAATCGGAACCGTCTACCTTTTGCATAATATCAATAACATCATTCTGACCAAGAATGAAGTCTACTGCGTATCAATAACACTTGATCAGATGTAAAATAACATTCTAATAATAAATCTGCATCCTAATGAATGGGCTTCCTAAACCCAATAAACGCAAAAAAAAAATTACGAGAATGATTAGAATAGCAAGAACAATAAAATGAACGGTCTTGATCGTCATGATTGTTTTGTGGTCATGTGACTACCGTACATTACACTAAAGCACAAGACCTTAGTTCAGAGACAATGAGGTTGAATGTTAGATCGATTTTAAAGGTAGTTGCCGAGTCATTTTCTGTAATGATTGATTTGAACTGTTAAGATTTCATAACTTACCGATTCTATAATTGTTGCCAAAATCGGTGATAATCGGATGTCAACAACCACATGATCGGAACCCATTCGATTCTTTCAGAAACATTTAAGTCTTATAGTGCACCAAGCTTGAGGATTTTTTTTCACAATCGAAACCGTCTACCTTTTGCATAATATCAATAACATCATTCTGATCAAGATGAAGTCTATTGCGTATCGCTAGACACTTGATTAGATGTAAAATAACATTCTAATAATGAATTTGTGTCCTGATGAAAGGGCTTTCTAAACCCAATAGATCGAAAAAAAATAACAAGAATGATTAGAACGCAAGCACAATAAAATGATCGGTCTCGATTGTTTTGCGGTCGTGTAACTACCGTACATAACAGTAAAGCAAACGAGCTTAGTTCAAAGACAATGAGCTTAGTTTAGAGACAATGAGGTTGAACGTTAGATTTTAAAGGTAGTTGCCGAGTCAGTTTTTTTAATGACTGATCTGAACCGACAAGATTTCACATCTTACCGATTCTATAATTGTCGCCAAAATCGGTGATAATCTTATGTCGTCAACCACATGATCAGAACCCATTTGATTTCTTTCAGAGGCATTTAAGTCTTATAGTGCAATGCCCCACCTAAGGGTTTTTTTTTTTGCAGTCGAAACCATCTACCTTTTTCATAATATCAATAACATCATTCTAGCAAAAAATGAAGTCTATTGAGTATCGTTAGACACTTGATTAGACATTAAATAACATTCTAATAATGAGTCTACATCCCGATGAAGGACTTTTCCTAAACCTAATAGACTCAAAAAAATTATGACAACGATTAAAGCAACAAGCACATCAAAATAAATGGTCTTGATCGTCATGATTGTAATGCGGCCATGTGACAAGACCTTAGTTTAGAGACAATGAGGTTGAATGTATAGATTTTAAAGGAAGTTGTCGAGTCATTTTTTTCTAATGATTGATCTGAACTGTTAAGATTTCACATCTTATCGATTCTATAAATGTCGCCAAATCGGTGATAACCGGATGTCAACAACCACATGATTAGAACAAATTCGATGCTTCCAGAGGCATTTAAGTCTTATATTGCACCACTCGAGCCCTCCTTGATGTATTCTTTTGCAATCGGAATCGTGTACATTTTGCATAATATCAATAACATCATTCTGACCTAGAAATGATCCATCGCGTATCGATAGACACTTGATCAACCGTAAAATAATATTACAATAATGAATTTGCGTCCCAATAAAGGATCTTCCTATGCTCGATAGACCCAAAAAATTAACAGTGATTAAATCAACAATCACAACAATATCTATTAGTGTTATTAGCAATTTTCGGATACTAACAAACCATTAGAGTCTGTATTTCTTTTTTGGGTTTGGGAGGTGGAGTGTAGTTTGTTGAGTCTAGATACTCCGCCCGGTAGTTCAAGATTCGTTGATAAAGTCTTCGCCATGCAAATCTTCTTAAGTGCATCTCGAAAAGGTATAAGCATTTGCATTTCATGTTATATCTAGACTAATATTTTCCCATGCATCATAAGGTTTTTAATGTATTATCATTTGGAGATTTATCTTTATTTAGGATGCTAGATGCTTAGACATTAGTCTTTTAGCTTGCCTTTGAGAGTAGTAGGAGAATTTTTTAGAAGGCATGAGAATGCATTAGTTGGCCCTTGTGTGAAAGTGGAAATTTTTCTAAGGCAAAAGTGTCCAGTAGCCTAGCGTTTCAATGGCGCTTGCAAAGGGAGCCAATGCATGGACACGCACTTGCATCAGGATCAACCTCTCTCGAAGCGCCATTCAAAGTGTTCTTGAATTTAGAATTAATTTTAAGTATCTGGTTGAATGGCGCTCACAAGGCGAGATCTAGCCCCAACACACGCCTGCAAAATGACTGAGCGCTTGCCTTTCCAGCCTTCCTATTGGCCGGGCTTAGGTCATCGTTCTTGTAGATATAAATACATATTTTTCTCCCATTTAGGATAGAACTTTGCATAAACCCACTTTTAGAGAGAGAGAGAGAGAAACATTTCCTCTTATATACATGTGGTTCCTTATGCATTTGAGATGATTTTAGTTCATTGTTTGATCATCTTTTTGTCAATTTAGGGCTATACTTTAACATCTAATGTATATGTTCTAAATTGATTCTTTGTCCGAAATCGTCATCCCACTCTCATATCATACACTTGGGCTTTTATTACACTTGGATGATTAAAATCTTGTATTTGAGCATCTTTTGTCAATCTAGAGAAATACACTATAATAATATATTCTCTCTAGTTTGAAAGCTTACTTAGGAGAGTTACTTTACAGAACTATTAGTTCGAAAGATGTTGGCTTTTTTAAATGCCATGGCCGGGCATGACAATTATGGGTAATTATATAAGAAGATGTTGACATTTTAATTATGAGAAAGTTATTATTTTTATGTTTAAAAATTGAGAGCGTGACAACAAAGGGCTTGTGGGAGCGGGAGATTAGATTTCTAAAAAATCATACTTGGTTAATGTGTATATGAAAATATCTGTTTAATTATAGAAAGACAAGACATGTATATTATTAGGGCTCATTACATTTTTTTTTTCAAATCAAAACTACAGTAATTGAATATGTATATTGGAATTTTTTTTACTATTTAGGCATAGTATTTTACTTTAAAATTTGTATAGACTTATTCTATAGTTGTTGGTGCTTTTGTATTATTTTAGCTTAAAGTTGTACAAAATTATGTAATTTTGAGACCTATGCTTAGTTGTGACTTAAGACAATACTTTTCAATATAATGATTTGGCTGGTTTTATAGTTTCTATGATTATGATGGTATTAAAAATGTCTTTTGTTTTTGTTATTGAATTAAATAAGTAGTTCATTTAAAACATTGGAAAGTATATAATTTTATGTAAATATTAAAAAAAATAAAAGTGTCAACCCGAAAACGGCATGATTTTAAGCAGGTTGGGTTAATGTCAAGATATTTGACACGTTAATGTTAACAGATGTTTTTGATATGAACACAAAAAGATACAAAATCCAAAATGACATGACATGAATACAACACGATGCCCATCCCTAACCAAAACAATAGGTTACACCACCAGTATATAACAAAAAAATGAAATGACATGACATGACACAATTTTAGAGGTGTTAGGGCAATTCCAACCCGTGCCAAAAGTGATGTGGATGGCAAACAGTCCATTTTGGCAACAGCTTTCAGCCCAACCTAGTTGCCTTTTATCATGCCAAAACTTACATGGCTTTGAAGGGAAGTCCAAGCCTACCAATTTTGACAATCACCTCCTCCCATGCCAAATATCAAAATTGACTGTTAGGATTTTGAAATGTGCCCGTTTGAATTTTTTTCCTTTAAAAGTTTGAGCTCTATTTTTTTCCCCTATAAATGTAGATTTGAATAAAAAATATTTTCTCATTGACACTATAGATTCTGCATACTCTCAACTTCCTTTCTTTTTCACACAACAATCTCAATATTCTATTGAGATATCACAACTTGAAAGTGATGAAACTCCAATTACGAAACCTACTACGGTTCGAGGTACCAACTTTAGTTTAAAAGAGACCCGTCTTCTCGTGAGTGCGGGGCTTAACACAAGTGTGGATGTCATTCATGAAAACGAGCAAAAAAGTGGATCTTTTTTGGAAACTGGTTGGAGAATTCTACCACGAGAATAAAAATGATATTCGAAGCGATTGTTCCGAAAAAATGTTGGGTCGGCAGAAAATCCGAAAGTCTTTCAACAAATTCTATGGATGTCTTGCTACCATTAATCCAAGAAGCGAAAGTGGCAAAACTGAATAAAGTAAGGTAATATTAAATACAAACGGTAAACATATAGATACACTATTTTTATTAATTCTTTGATTTTTTTTACATGTTTATATTTTCAGATTGGGGATGCAAAAGAATTATACAAACGGACGTATGGTTCAGCCTTTAAACTAGACCACGCTTGGTTATTGTTGTGAGATCAACCAAAAGTGGGTGGAAACAGTAGCGGAGCCAAAAAATGGGGAGATAATGCCCGACCGGTCCTACTTTTTTAGTTTATGGATGGGCAGATCCTTGACAAATAAGTGCATGTTCTCCCTAGGTCCCTTGCGAAAACCTCCCACGCGCCTACCCTTTTCTCTCCCTACCATGTGCCCACTACGCACAAGTACTGACAACTCTCTCTCTCTCATCTATTTCGTGTCTCTCTACCCCTCTCTCATGCGTCATCCCCATTCCCACACACACACACTCTCTCTCATTATAATCTTATAATTTTTGTAACTTTTTTTGTAATATCTATTTTTATAAAATTTATATTTTTGAAATCTCGTCGGCAATATGTATCAAACAAGACTAATATTGAGTGTGAAATTATGTGTAAAAAAAACAATTATTTTAAGTGTAGGTTCTTTTTTTTGGTGTTCTACACTATGGATTGTTAGTTGAGAATTTACACCGTTAGTTACAAATTTACACTATTAATTATTAATTGAACATTATTAACTGTTAATTATCATTTTTTTTCAATTTAAACATTATTACCTATTAATTACCATTGTTAATTGAACATTATTAACCGTTAATTACCATTTTTTAATTTGAACTTTATTAATTGTTAATTGAACATTATTAATTGTTAATTACCGTTGTTAACTTTGAATTTAAACTATTAGTTACAAATTTAGACAAAAAATTGAACATCAAAAAAATAAAAAAAAATACATTTTTATAATTTTATATCCAATATTGGTCTCATTAGTTAGATCTCTACGAGTAAATTTAAAAAATCTAAATTTTATAAAGAATAAATGTGTAAAAAAAATTTATCAACATTATAAATTTTAAGCTTTAAAATTAGAGGAGAGAGTAGAAAGAGAGAGTGAGAGACGAAAGAGAGAGGAGAGAGGCAGAGAAATCTGTAAGGGAGATTACTAATCGCACCTCCCGTGTCAGGCACCCCCCTGACACGGCCCTCGAAGTTCCCCTTTTACCCCCTCTCTCTTTCTCTCTCTCCCAGCACTCTCTCTCTCATTCGATTTTTTTGTTATAAAATTTAAAATGCTAATAACTTTTTTTCATGAATTTTTTTTAAATAAATTTTATATTTTTGAAATCTACTCAACGAAACCTATCAAACGAGCCTAATATTGATGGTGAAATAATGTAAAACGGAAAAATTATATTTTTTACGTAGTTTAAACTGTCTAAAGAGGTTGAAAAAGGTGTTCCAAATTTCAATCCGTTTTTACGTAGTTTAATTATGACCATTTAGGATAAAATGAGCAGAAAACTAAAATCTTTTCACCTGTTCAAACGGATTGAAATTTGGAACACTTAAATTTTTTATAACATTTTTAGACAGTTTATATATTTAAAAATATAGTTAAAAGATTAAGGCCCCATTCGGCTAAATAAGCCACTGGCTTTCCTGCCAAAAATGAGCCTAATAAAATTGGCTTATTGGCTTTCCCGCGAAAAAGTCAAAATTGGATTTCGATCAAAATTTTTTACTTTTTAGATTCTTCTTGTCATCCCGATATAATAATCCCCAAAAAATGATGATACGAAAAAAATTTGAATAAGGACAAAAAATAAGCCACTTGGCTTATTTAGCCGAACGGCCCCTAAGTGTTCCAAATTTTAATCCGCTTGAACCGATGGAAAGATTTTAGTTTTCTGATTATTTTATCCTAAATGCCCATAATTAAATTTTGACTCTAAGACTCTCGTTGATAAGCCCTAAGAGATATTTGATTCTACAAGGTTAAAAATTCATTATGACCATTTAAGATAAAATGAAAAAAAAAATAAGATCTTTCCACCGATTGAACCAGATTGAAAATCGGAACACTAAAATAATTTTAAATAAATAAAAAAGAAAAAAGATACAGAGTGTAAACATTATTAATTAAATAAAAAAATAACAAAAAATAGGTTCTCGGTATTTTTGGAATGAAAAGATTAAAAAATTAAGGTTGAAAGTTGGAAAAAAATTAATTGCACCATTGGTTGAAAGTTGGAACAGTAGGTTCAAAGGTGCAACAGTTGGTTCAATGGTACATTGATAGCGTTAGTTGAAAGTTGGACTTGCAGGATTGATCATTGTTACCCGTTACAAATTCGACAGTAGTGCCTATATATTCAGTTGCCTATATATTCACTTATGTATGCCTTGACCTATATATTCACACTTACTTTCATTCACCAAATCCTCAAAATTTTCTCAACTTTCATTTCATTTTCGTAATTCATAGAAGAACATTATGGATCAGTACAATATTTCATTTTCGGATAGTTGGTCAGTTGGGAACGATGTTGCGAATGATGTTCCTTGTGAGAAAGCAGCTCCTACGCTGTGAGCAACGCCTATATATTCAGTTTTTTTTTAACACAAACCTCTTTCTCTTTAGACAGTTTAAACTACCACAAAAATATAGTTTTTCCGTTTTATATTATTTCACCATCAATATTAGGCTCGTTTGATAGGTTTCGTTGAGTAGATTTCAAAAATATAAAATTTATTTTAAAAAAAATATGTGAAAAAAAGTTATTAGCATTTTAAATTTTATAAAAAAAAATAAAATAAGAGAGAGAAAGCAGTGACAGAGAGAATGAGAGAGAGGAGATGGGGTAAAATGGGAAACGGCTGGGCCCTGTGTCAGACCCCCCCTGACACGGGGGGGTGATTAACAGCTCTCATTCGTAAGAGAGAGGAGAGAGTGGGTCAAACGGAAAGAGAGAGAGTGAGGAGAAAAATAATGCGGTAAAGTGGTTCGTGCACAGGAGAGGAAAGAGAGAGAGTGGAAGATTGGGCGTGTGCATTAATAGGACTCTATGGGATAAATACTTGTGCGCATTTGTGCACAAGGACCTGATGGGACATAATCCACTCCTATAGGACTGGCCCAGAAGAACCCAAAAAATTAATGGGGACAGAAGGGGCACTATTAATCATAGGCTTGAAAATATTTCTTCCCACTCAAGCACGAAATTAATTCAAATCCAAATTTTACAGGCTTTAGAGATGAGTTTTCTGACAAATATTGAAAATAAAAAATTCCACATGCTATCAACACACAAATTTGAAGATATTATAATTGTACAATGAAATGCCTAGCAATTAAATTAGAAATTAAAGTTTTAAATCACTCAAACAATATAGACAATAAATATTATATAAATAGAGCAATCAAACAATTGACCATAGATCCATGACTAGGACAAAGAGTTATTTTTTATAGAGAGTTGAGCACATATTTACTAAGGGGTTATTTTCTTAGTTTTTGAGTGATAGATTTGATAAGTTCTACATGTCAATAGGTCATTAGTGCAATTTTTGAGGGGTTATGAAACCTATCATTGATAGGTAGCGGTATAATTGCAAGATTGGGGGGGGGGGTCACGTGACCCTTGTGGGCCTAACGTGGATTCACCCCTCGGTGGAAATGCAAGAAAATGCTTCTACGAAAACAAGTGCAAAGAACTCCAAAACTTTAGCTGGCTACTCGTCTTCTACTCCAAGCTCTTCCATAAAATATTGATGAAGAAGACCTTAACAATAATGTATTCAATCAGATAGTAAGACCACCAGGGTGAAAGGCTGAGAAGAGAAAGTTGAAACAAGACAGTACCGAAGAAAGCACACCTGTTGCAGATTTGTATCAAAAAATTATAGACGAAAAAAGGCAAAGAGATGAACAGAAAATGGAGCTTTTGAGGCAAAAAATAGATCAAAATGAAAGGAAGGAACAACTGAAAAGAGTAGGGATGGAGATGAAAATCATGAGTGTAGATATGTCTAACATGGAGGATGAGCAAAGGCTATATTATTCCCGTAAAAGAATGGAAATTTTGGGAGGAGAACTAGGTAGTAGTGGTAATTGAATTGTATTTTTTTTCCTTTTTTTAACTGCTCAATTGCATTAGGTAGTAGTAGTAATCTTAAGAGGAGGACTAGGTAGTTGTGCTAATTATGTTCAATGGAAACTATGTTTTGTTTATTAATTAATGTTTGATGTAGTGAGATTCTATTTTTTAGGTAATAAAAAAATTATTTTAGCAATTCTTTTATTTTTAAATTTTTACATAAAACACTTGCATAATGGTTAAGTTTGCATGTACAATTTTTTTTTTTTTTTGGCAAATACAATTATTAGAGTTCACAAAAATTCAAAATGTAAAAATAATATAATTTCACATAAGTGTTGGAGAGGGATAGTTTGATGTCAAATAAATAGAATTTGGCATAAGGGTTAGAAAGGAGGCTTTGATGTCAAATTGGAGATGTCAAAATGCCACATAAGCCTTCAAAAAAAAAATTGACATCTCCAATTTGAAGTCAAGAGTTGGAGATGCTCTTATATATTATAATATTTAGTATTGTAAAATGCGGGCATATGATTGTGGTTCAAAGCTTATCGGCGTACAGCGATGGTGGTGGTCGCGATCGTGGAGGCGTCTTCTTCGTCAGTGTTGTCGGCAATGGTGGTGGTGGTTGGCGGTAGGTTGGGTTGGGTGTGGTGTCCCCCTCTTCTTTCTCTCTCTCTCTCTCTCTGTTCTTCTATAACAACTGAAGCATGGGGGGAAATCAGGATGATTTGGAGATTTTTTTTTTTGAGACTGCCCCAAAACGACGTTGTTTTGGGGATGTAGTGACATTCTATAGTGTACATAGCATTATTATTTTTGGTATGCTCTAAAGTGTCAACACATTTAAGTAATGCACTACACTCACAGGTTGGCACCTACCTGGCATTCCCATCAAAGCTCGGAATATGGCGCATTTGTACAATGAGACATATAGCACATTTTTTTAACAGCATTTAAAATTACTTTTGGATTTAATTTCAAAATCGGGCTATTGTTATAAAAATGAAGAACAAGAGAACACAGTATATATGAAAAAATAGTTGCTTTAGAAACTATAGAGTTGGAGGAATTAATCTTCACAACTAACAGAATATTATTGAAATATTTCTTACAACCTTACTAAGAACTGAAGCCCCTATTTATAGATGAAGACCCAAGGGCTAATTTGTAATATATAAAAGTTAGCAGGACTAAAGTGTGATGTGCAATTAAATGCACCGCCTCAATATTTCGGCAATTCCATCGGCCATACATTGCTTCATTCTTAAAGTAAGAATTCCAAATAACATTGCGATGTTGAATATTTCAACCAATTACAACGGCTATTACTCCGTAGTATTTATGATATGAAATTATTGAAACAGTTGACCTGAATGAGAGAGAGCGTAAATATGTAGTCTCCATTAATCTCGCTTCCATGTCTTCTTTTTTTCACGGCTCGCTTCCATGTCGACCACCACAAAAAATGGTACTCAGTAGTAGCAGGCCCTGTTCCACATTTCAAAATAAGTACTTAAAAAATAAGGACTTATTTTTTAGCTTAAAAATAATAAGTTTACGAAAATAAATTTTTTTATTTTTTTTTTTGCAAGGCTTGATAAATCTCATCGAAATCTATCAAATAAGATCCATATAGAATATTTTTTGATTTCAGTAAACCTATTATTTTTAAGCTTGAAAATTACAAATAAAAACTTATATTTTTTTAAAGCGGTAAACCGAACCCAACCTAAAAAGGAAGAAAAAAGAGAAAATTACCGGCAGGAGGTGTGGACCGGCCTTAATCACCAATTGATGGTCTTCACCTCAAAATTACCACTCTCATTACATGAGGGAAAATATTCATCAAGACATGGTATGTCAAGTTGAATTAACAATTATACTCTCCCTTGTGTGTGTGTATATATATATCAATAAAAAGCCTAATACCTCATTCCCTCCCAAATCTATCCCTATCTGCTCTCGACTCTCTCTACATCTCTGCATGCACAAGGGCCTCTGCACAACTGGTATCTCTCTCTCTCTCTCCCTGCGTGTCTGTGTTGTGTGTGTGCATTTCCTCCAAACCCCCCTCTCTCTCACACACACACTCGTAGTATCTGGCCATTGAGACAAATTATTGGTTGTTTTACGCAGATTTTGACCCACATTGTTGTGTGAACCCTGATTGAAGGTTTGATAGAAACTACTTTGGTGAGTTTGCTGTATTATGTCCATATTTAGGTCACTGTGTTTGGTTTTATTATTTCGTACTCTCTATTTAGTTCATGTTGTTGTTTGGCATGTGGGTTTGTACTAATACAGATATGGTATAACCTGAGTGTTTGTCACACCCTCGATTTTCAACATAAATATAGAGAATATTCATAAATAAAACCTCGCAATATTCCATACGATACCCCAAAAGAGTTTAATAATACCATTCCGCAATTCCACATTATCCACCAAGAGTTTCCAAAATAGTACAACTTCGGCTCCATGGCCCAAATTAACAAAAGTAAAAGTATCGATAGAGTCAAGGAATTACAAATAGAGTTACAAATACATCTTTCAAAAGAAACTATAAAGATGACTCGGTAACTCCACATTGTTAGCTTTCAAAATAATTCTCACATCCAAGCAATCCAAACATGCTGCTATTGTCCCAAGTTTGCACCTGAAAAGAAAGAAGGTCTGAGCTACACTAGCCCAGTAGAAAGCTCTAATCTAACAATATATGCATAAGAAATGTAGGGAAGAAAATAAGATGATCAAAGGCAACAAGGTCCAACGGACGAACAACAAAAGCAATTTCAACCCAACCTTTCATTTTCAAAACCAATCATGCGTCTCAACGGGTAACTTTTGAAAACACCAAGTGTCAACATGTGTCTCGTACAAGTGTCATGAGCCGTAACTTCTGCCGGGCCAGTTAAAGGACCCCGATGTCCTCTGCCAGGCACCTTGCCCAAAGGGAGGTCCTGAAATATCAAATATGAGCATATAGCTCCTGCCGGCCAATTAAAGGACCCCGATGTCCTCTGCCAGGCACTCACCCGTCGATGAGTCCTGAAGTGTTCTCGTTGTGTCCGGAAAGTATCAAAATCCTTTAACCATCAAATTCGTACCATTTGAACCGAATTTGGATCATAAAGTATTTTTGTAAATATCACGTCCAAACAAAAGTTAAAACTCATGAAAATATATCCAACTGATTTTGTTAATGGCAAGTAATTAAGTTAAGAAAGTGCTCGGGGAATGTTTAGAATGGACTAGGAGCAATCAATGCTTAAAATAATGGAATAAGCACCAAAGTTGATTAAGCAATGCAATTATGTATTGTTATCGATAAACAAAGGGAGGAGGTATCGATAACTCGAGGTCGGGATCAGTCAAGACTCAATGTTATCGATAACATTGAGGTAGGTATCGATAACATAGTGGTTAAAATCATTCCAGCCGCAAGGGTAGCGATAACAAGGACCAAAGGTATCGATAACAATGGATTTTTTGGACTCCGGAACATGATGTTATCGATAACAATTAAAATGTTATCGATAACAATGGGTTTCGAGTAGATTTTTGACAGACAGAGATGGGTTTTTCAATCACAACAACAACAACAATATCAACAACGATCCAAGGCACTAATTGAGCTTCAAGAAACACTTCATAAACATGTATTGATAGTTAGAACCTCCTACCTCAAAATCAAGAACGAATTTGGATGGAGTTCTCGAGCCCTAGCCCCAATCCTTGAGTTCGAACGAAATACGCCTCCACCGAGCTCAACCGGTGCAATACGGACTGAAATATGCGTAGAGATGGAAGATTGAAGGTAGCTTTGGTTGGGTTTTAGGTTGAATAGGTGAAATTTTGGATGAGAGTGAGAGTGAGAGAGTGAGCCGAGAGAGAGGGGAAGTCGGGATAGGTGAGAGAGAAAGAAATTTGGGAAAGTTATTCCCTAGTCTCACACCCACAAGCTATATACCCAACACACATACTCACCCTTCAAGTGCACAAGTTAACACATTGACCCCAAATTTCCAATAACAAAATCAATCTCATCCTTCTTATTTCCTTTAAACCTTTAAATCAATTTTACGAATTTACGGGTCTTTACACTCTACCCTCCTTAGAAAAATTTCGTCCTCGAAATTCAAATGATCATGCTCAACTAAGACATGCTCCACATTAATATGCAACAAGTATAGCCATCAACTTCATGCAACTAGTCAAAAGCATGAAACTCGAATTTAAACACTCACATTGAGTCATTCCGGAAAAAAAGGTGCGGATATTTCGTTCTAACTTCATCCTCTCTTTCCCACGTGGATTCCTCGCTACCTTGATTACTCCACAAGACTCATACTAACGGTATCGTCTTACCCCTCAACACTTGCTCACGCGTGTCCAGGATACGTATCGGCTCTTCCCCGTAAGATGCATCGGCTTCAAGTTCTAGTTCGGACCATTTTAACACATGTGACGGATCCGGTTCGTACTTCCTCAACATGGATACATGAAACACGTCGTGCACATTCGATAATCTCGGCGGCAAAGCCAAACGGTACGCAACCTCTCCGATTTTCTCAATAATGTCGAACGGACCGATGTAACGCGGTGAAAGCTTTCCCTTCCTTCCAAAACGTGACAAGCCTCGACGTGGCGATACCTTAAGAAACACGTGATCTCCCACTTCGAACGATAATGGACGACGACGACGATCGGCATAGTTCTTTTGTCGACTTTGAGCGGTTAGCAACCTTCGGCGAATTGTCTTAACTTGTTCAGTTGTCCTCTCTTGAGCCTCTAAAAGTCGTTGACGAATCGATCTCATACTCTCGGTAGTTTCTCTAACCATATCCGGTCCCACTAACGTCGCCTCTCCCAATTCGGTCCAACATACGGGTGATCGACACGGTCTCCCATACAAGGCTTCATACGGCGCCATCTCGATACTCGATTGATAACTATTGTTGTACGCGAATTCTACCAACGGCAAATGTTCTTCCCAACTACCTCGGAAATCCATAACGCAAGCCCGAAGCATATCCTCCAAAATCTGAATCGTTCGTTCGGATTGACCATCGGTCTGTGGGTGATAAGCGGTACTAAACAAGAGATTTGTGCCTAAAGCAGCTTGCAAACTTTGCCAAAAACGTGCGGTGAATCTCGGATCTCGATCGGACACGATAGATACGGGAATCCCATGAAGTCGAATAATCTCCCGAATATACAAACGGCTAAGCGTCTCTATGGAATCGGTAACATGGATAGGTAGAAAATGAGCGGTTTTGGTAAAACGGTCCACGATAACCCAAATGGCATCATGGCCCCTTGGCGATCTCGGCAAACCCGTAACAAAGTCCATCGTCACATTCTCCCATTTCCACTCGGCTACCGGTAACGGTTGTAGTTCTCCCAGGGTCGTTGATGTTCGGTCTTCACTTGTTGACACGTCAAACACTTGGACACAAAGATCACCACATCTCTCTTCATCCCCGGCCACCAAAATTGCCTACGCAAGTCATGATACATCTTCGTTCCTCCCGGATGAACGGCTAACGGTGAATGGTGAAACTCTCGTAGGATTTCTTCCCGACACGAAACGGGTACGAACAACTTTCCTTGATAACGTAAACTCCGGTCGGCGTGAATCATCCACCCTTCTCGAGCATTTCCGCTAAGGAATTTAGTACGGAGTTCTTCCGCTTCCTCGTCATTTTGTTGAGCTTCCACCACTTGTGCCGATAAGGCCGATTGTACGGTAAGATTGCATAACGTAACCCCTTCTTGAATTTCCTCGAAGTGCGAAGCATAATGGCCTAAATCGCTCACCATCTTCCACTCACGTACGGCTAAGTTCGCTAAGTACGTCGGTTTTCTACTCAACGCGTCCGCAACAACGTTCGCTTTCCCCGGATGATAATGCAATTCGAAATCATAATCTTCTAAGTGTTCCATCCAACGACGTTGACGTAGGTTAAGCTCCTTTTGAGAAAAGAGATATTTTAGGCTCTTATGATTGGAAAAGACTTCAAATTTCTCACCGTAAAGATAGTGACGCCAACTCTTCAAAGCAAAGACGACGGCCGCGAGTTCTAAGTCATGTGTAGGATAGTTTCGCTCGTGAATCTTTAATTGTCTCGATCCATACGCTACTACTCGTCCCGCTTGCATCAATACGCACCCCAACCCTTCCTTTGACGCATCACAATACACGGAGTAGCCAACTCCACGCTCGGGCACAATCAAGACCGGTGCGGTAGTCAATCGCCTCTTCAATTCCTCGAATGCCGTCTCACACGAGTCACTCCAAACGAAACGAGTCCCCTTACGAGTTAGTCTAGTCATTGGTGCCGCTAAACGAGAAAAGTCAAGAACGAAACGACGGTAGTAACCGGCCAACCCCAAAAAGCTCCGAATCTCAAACACGTTTTTCGGTCGCTGCCAGTCCAGAACGGCTTCTATCTTCTCCGGATCAACGGACACACCTCCTTTCGAAACCACGTGACCTAGGAATTTAACCTCGGGTAACCAAAACTCACACTTACTAAGTTTGGCGTACAAACGATATTCCCTCAAAAGTTCTAGAACAATGGCAAGATGAGTTCGGTGTTCCTCCTCCGTAGATGAATAAATAAGAATGTCGTCGACGAATACAACTACGAATTGATCGAGGTAAGCACGAAAGATACGGTTCATAAGATCCATGAAAGTAGCCGGAGCATTTGTCAAACCAAATGGCATCACAACGAATTCATAATGACCATAGCGAGTGCGGAAAGCGGTTTTAGGAATATCCTCTCTACGAACCCTCAATTGATGATAACCGGACCTCAAGTCGATTTTGGAAAGCAAGTCGCACCTTGTAGTTGGTCAAACAGGTCGTCGATTCTAGGCATGGGATATTTATTCTTAATGGTCACACGGTTGAGCTTACGATAATCAATACACAAACGAAGCGAACCATCTTTCTTCTGAGCGAACAAAGCCGGTGCTCCCCACGGTGATGTGCTAGGACGAATGAATCCCAAATTCTCTAACTCTTGAAGCTGAACTTTCAACTCTCTAAGTTCGGCGGGTGCAAAACGATAAGGAGGAATCAATATAGGAGCGGTGCCAGGAAGTAAGTCTATCGCAAACTCGACTTCTCTCTCGGGAGGCAAACCCGGTAACTCTTCAGGAAATACATCAGGAAACTCGCGAACCACTAAGGGCAACTCCCCACGTGTAGACAAATCCTCATCTAGCGTCAAACTCGCCAACATAGCATAAACCGACTCTCTATCCCGAGGCCCACACAGATACGGTGCTAACGGTTCTCGACGCTCCTCATGAAACTCGAAACAAACACTCCCAGGCGGACATATGCGAACACGACGCTTGAAACAGTCAATCGTAGCGTGAAACATAGACAACCAATCCATCCCAAGAATGAGGTCAAAACCCGACATATCTAGCACGATGAAATCAAAGACAAAGCGATGGTCGCAAACAACTAGCTCACAATCCTTACAGATACGACTCAACGATGACTTTCCTCCTAACGGTGTCTCGACAAATAACGGCGTATCAAGATTCTCGATGTCCAACTCCAATGCACACACGAAAGATGCAGCAATAAAAGAATGCGATGCCCCAGAATCAAAGAGTACTCTAGCGAAGGAATTGAATAAAAGAAAAGTTCCCCTTACAACCGATGCCTCTGGAGCCTGAGAAACAGAAGGTGAAGCATTGGTGTTGATGTTGAAAACACGACCCTGGGTACCCTGACCCTGTACAAAGCCTCCCCTCTGACCGGAACCTTGAGAAGGTGCGGACGAACTCGCTCCCCGGTCACCCTCAGAACTCTGAACTGACAATGTCTGTCGAAAATGAGGCTGCCGCTGCCTCTGAGTACCCCTGAAAGACTGCTGGCCAGTACCACGCCCTGCCCCTGGCTGCTGCACCGAGCCCGACTCACTACGTGCTCCCGCCCCTTGAGGGCAACTCCAAGCAAGATGGTCTGTCTTACCACAATTATAACACGCCTTGAGAAGCTGTGGACATTGAGTACGAATGTGCCCGGGTTGATTACACTTGTAGCATACGGCTGGAGGCCTAGAAAAAGTACCCCGGGTTCCAGAAGAAGAAGGCACCTTAAAGCTCGATTGGTTAGATGGTTGCTGAGATGGTTCTCGTTGCCTCTTTCGCCCCTGACTTCCAAAACTACCTGAGGATGAGCTAAAATTCCCCACCGGTTGCCTTGGTTCCCAAGCCTTTACGTTCCTCTGAGCTTCCTTTGGAACCTCAATGCTCCTTGCACACTCTATAACTTCAGAAAACTTAGTCCTACGTTGGACCATCACCATCCTCCTTACAGTGCTGTGCAAGCCCTTCTCAAACCGCCTACACCTCATTTCCTCCGTCGACACCAACTCCGGAGCAAAACGAGACAAGGTTTGAAATTTTTGTACATACTCCGAAATGGTCATATTGCCCTGCTCCAATTTCTCAAATTGTTCCCTTAAGTTATCACGAGAAGTCTCCGGAAAGTACTGCTCCTCAAAGAGCGCTTCAAACTCAGCCCATGTCAAATCCTCCACATCCGGTTCGTTCACTTGAGCTGCGGTCCTTGCCGCCCTCCTAGCATCCTTCCTAATCTCTAGGACCGATTCCCACCATTCGCCAGCCTCTCCAACTAGTTGAACGGCCACTATACCCACTCGAATATTGTCCTCAGTGATGTTTAGAGCTCGAAAGAGCTTGCGAATTTGAGTCAACCAATGATCAGCTACCAAAGGGTCGGTACTAATCCCATCGAACACCGGAGGATTCCTACGGCTAAACTCCCTCATTGCTACCATAGCACGATCCTCAACGTTCTCCCAAGGAGCTTGGTTCAAAAGATTTGCAGCCGCAAGTGCCGCAACGAGGTCTCTAGCGAATTGAGTCTGATTATGAGGTACTCCTGCACCTCGACCAGCCCCAGCCCCCAGATTCCCACCAGGGTTCTCCCCGTGCTGACTAACCTCATCCTCTAGAGGCGCCCCACGGCCTCGACCACCCCGGTTTCCAACCCCACCTCGCCTAACACGCGACCTCGGAGGCATCTAGCTACACAATATAAGAAAGGAAAGACTATTAACCACAATATCATAACTATAAGGTCCCAACACGGGTAAACAACTCTATACCACTCTATGGTAATGAAAATGCAATGTCACGTAGTCACATAAGTGTTAGTCACACAAGCATGCACAATTTCATGTCAGAGGGCGCGACATTTTGAACCCATGAGGCGAAACGCCTCCCCACGGTCTCTAGGTGTTCTAAACCTACTGCTCTGATACCAAGTTGTCACACCCTCGATTTTCAACATAAATATAGAGAATATTCATAAATAAAACCTCGCAATATTCCATACGATACCCCAAAAGAGTTTAATAATACCATTCCGCAATTCCACATTATCCACCAAGAGTTTCCAAAATAGTACAACTTCGGCTCCATGGCCCAAATTAACAAAAGTAAAAGTATCGATAGAGTCAAGGAATTACAAATAGAGTTACAAATACATCTTTCAAAAGAAACTATAAAGATGACTCGGTAACTCCACATTGTTAGCTTTCAAAATAATTCTCACATCCAAGCAATCCAAACATGCTGCTATTGTCCCAAGTTTGCACCTGAAAAGAAAGAAGGTCTGAGCTACACTAGCCCAGTAGAAAGCTCTAATCTAACAATATATGCATAAGAAATGTAGGGAAGAAAATAAGATGATCAAAGGCAACAAGGTCCAACGGACGAACAACAAAAGCAATTTCAACCCAACCTTTCATTTTCAAAACCAATCATGCGTCTCAACGGGTAACTTTTGAAAACACCAAGTGTCAACATGTGTCTCGTACAAGTGTCATGAGCCGTAACTTCTGCCGGGCCAGTTAAAGGACCCCGATGTCCTCTGCCAGGCACCTTGCCCAAAGGGTGGTCCTGAAATATCTATTATGAGCATATAGCTCCTGCCGGGCCAATTAAAGGACCCCGATGTCCTCTGCCAGGCACTCACCCGTCGATGAGTCCTGAAGTGTTCTCGTTGTGTCCGGAAAGTATCAAAATCCTTTAACCATCAAATTCGTACCATTTGAACCGAATTTGGATCATAAAGTATTTTTGTAAATATCACGTCCAAACAAAAGTTAAAACTCATGAAAATATATCCAACTGATTTTGTTAATGGCAAGTAATTAAGTTAAGAAAGTGCTCGGGGAATGTTTAGAATGGACTAGGAGCAATCAATGCTTAAAATAATGGAATAAGCACCAAAGTTGATTAAGCAATGCAATTATGTATTGTTATCGATAAACAAAGGGAGGAGGTATCGATAACTCGAGGTCGGGATCAGTCAAGACTCAATGTTATCGATAACATTGAGGTAGGTATCGATAACATAGTGGTTAAAATCATTCCAGCCGCAAGGGTAGCGATAACAAGGACCAAAGGTATCGATAACAATGGATTTTTTGGACTCCGGAACATGATGTTATCGATAACAATTAAAATGTTATCGATAACAATGGGTTTCGAGTAGATTTTTGACAGACAGAGATGGGTTTTTCAATCACAACAACAACAACAATATCAACAACGATCCAAGGCACTAATTGAGCTTCAAGAAACACTTCATAAACATGTATTGATAGTTAGAACCTCCTACCTCAAAATCAAGAACGAATTTGGATGGAGTTCTCGAGCCCTAGCCCCAATCCTTGAGTTCGAACGAAATACGCCTCCACCGAGCTCAACCGGTGCAATACGGACTGAAATATGCGTAGAGATGGAAGATTGAAGGTAGCTTTGGTTGGGTTTTAGGTTGAATAGGTGAAATTTTGGATGAGAGTGAGAGTGAGAGAGTGAGCCGAGAGAGAGGGGAAGTCGGGATAGGTGAGAGAGAAAGAAATTTGGGAAAGTTATTCCCTAGTCTCACACCCACAAGCTATATACCCAACGCACATACTCACCCTTCAAGTGCACAAGTTAACACATTGACCCCAAATTTCCAATAACAAAATCAATCTCATCCTTCTTATTTCCTTTAAACCTTTAAATCAATTTTACGAATTTACGGGTCTTTACAGTGTTTTGATCTGAACAGAGTTTATGGTTTCCATGATCGATATAGAGTTTTGATCTTTATGATTAGGTGACTTTGTCTTTACAGAACATGTATGTGGTTGCACATTTGACCTGCAACCAAAAAACCTGGTAGATATTTGATTAACTTTGGCAAACTTGTAGGTTATCTGGGTATATTTAGTTACTATTACTCTATCGAAGGAACAAGTCATGTTTATTGACTTTACCTGCATAGTTTAACTCTTATAATAATATTGAAGATGAATTGGAATATTGTTTGGAACTCCAAGAATTAGATTATTCTCATGTTTAGTCATTTCTTATGGTTGGGGAGTCATGGCATTTAGTTCAAATAGTGGTACTCCAAGTCCTCTGAGGATACGACTTTGCGACCACGACAAGGAAGCGGTAGTGCACACCTCCTAGACGGATTTTAATCTGAGTAGGAGGTTCTTTGGGTGCCCTTACTGGGTTCCTAGTGCGCCAAAGAGGAATGGTCCACACTGCAACTACTTCGAGTGGTTGGATGGTCCCATAGGTGAACAAGGGAAAGTGGTTCACCGAGCCCAAAGGGACACGACAAGATCACTCTATAAGCGTATTGAGGAATATGAGAGCAAGATGGAGGAGAATTAAATTAAGTGTAAGGAACAAGAGGCCAAATGTAAGGAGTATGAGAGAAAGATGAAAGAATTTGAGAAAAAAGATTAATGATTTGGAGGCGAAAGTGTGAAAAACCACTGGAATGATGTGGGGAGCGTGGGTTGCATGTTCCATTTTGGTTGTGATCCGTTTTGCTATCATGTGGACTGGTCGTGAGTTTGAAAAAAAATATTTGGGATTGCCTCGTTGAAGGAGCAGTCGTATGCTTTGGTTTTTGAAGTCTGGAAAGCGGGACTAGTAGGTGGTTCTTTTTTGTAAGAAGAACATGTAATCAAAGCTGATGCTTTGAGTTGAATATAATCAACATTAAGATGGTTCTTATATGTAATATGTGAAGACAATTTTAAGTACTCCAATGTATTTTGTTTGTGACATCTTATATTTGCAGACAGTTTGTAACTAAGTTTAATGTTTTATTGTTATGGTATCCAGGAAGTATTATGTCAGTGGTACATGAACATTAAATATGTGTGTGGACATGAGTTTTCTCAACATGTATCTATTAGTATTGAAGTGTAAAATTTGCATTTAGTTATCCTCTAATGTGGTATATTTTTGTCAAATTAACATTTCGCTCATAAATAACCTTGTATCATTTCATTGACTATCAATTGTTTACTGGTTATATATGAAATCGGAAATATTATTCCATGCTTCCGCAGCTACTTTGCTATGCTGCATAGTTCACACGAAGATTGAGACCCAAAACGTGAAATAAATATTCCTAATTTTATAATATCAAGTACTGAAGTTTAAATATCATAAAGTATACGAGTTAGAACCGCATTAACTCTAATCTTTGATATAAAAAAATCTCCAACCAGTTTCTGCCATTCTGGCTTTTTTGATATAGTCATCACTGCATTTGGAAACATAGAAAATGCAACATTTTGTTAAGGTCAATACAAGATGGAATTGAACACATTATCCACTTAACTACATCGGTGATAAACATACGTACAAGAATTATATAAGGATTGGTGTTGGTACTTTCCATTGGTGCCTTCGTCCCTTTTCCAGTTCGCGGTCACTTCTATCCTCTTTTCATCCTTCATTTACAAAAATTTAAACAAACTTTAAACAATTAAGGATCGCATACATTTTTTTTGTTGACACAATGTGGGGTCATACAATTATGTGTGTGGTAAATGAATTGTGGGTAGGAATGGCAACGGGGTGGGGCGGGTTTTAATGTACCCCGACCCTAAAATTCCTGAACTCCCCTAATCCCGCCTCGAAACCCGACTGGGTAATAAAAATTTTCCTTACTCTCGCCCCTATTGGGTAATGGGTTTACCCGCCCCGCCCCCATCCTTTTTTTTGGGGTCAATTTTCCATCAAAAAATGCAACAATGAAACAATTCCTCTGAGAAAAAAAAAACTACAAGAAGTTCAATCCCAAGTTTTCTCAACATAACAACAAACATCTCAAAGTATTTCACTTTATCTTTTTTCGAACTGTAGAACACAAGCAGTCAATCACTACTATATATTACTCCATACACTAATATATAAAAGAGAAATCTCAAATCCATAACACAAGCAGTCAATCAAGTGAAAAGTGTATAGAAATCAAAATGCAACTGAGTCCTACACATGCACAACGTATTCACATTCAATACATTGAAAAAATACCCCCCAAAAAAGAGAGAGAACGCCGACTTGATCTGGTGACCGGCGAGATGGAATTCGGCAACAGGCATTTCATTGCGAGAGCTAACTCAGCCAAGAGGCTTGATGGTGGTTTCGCTAGTTTGTAACTTCGTAATCGCCGCACTTGAGACTCTCAAGAGAAAAGAGAGCAGACAAACGACAGCGGTAGTGAACCCTAGGGTAAAGGGTTTGTTAGTTTACTAATTAGGACTAATTACTTTTATCTCTGTTGGGCTCATGAGTCATGAGCTATGTAAAAAAATTTAGGCCCATCCTTTAGCTTAGCCCAAAGCTTGAACAAGGGATAAAAACGTGAGCGAGGATATATTACGAATATACATACATATATATATATATACATATAAAGGGGGAGCACTAGTTTGGTGTCTCTCCATTTTGAAGCCCTGTTTTGTTTTCCTTAAATATCCTTACAATTGCATAACTCTTAACCCAACTCTCAATGGTAAGTTCGTATAACAAAAACACAATAACTGCCTATGCACAAATAATCACGCACGTTTACCCAATTATAAAAATAAACTGCCTCACACATTAACCGCAGCTCCCCCCCCCCCCCCCCCCCCCCTCTCTTTCCAGAGACACAAGAACACAGACGACACAAGTCTGTAGCAAAACCTTTGGGAAGCAGACCACACCGCCACCTTGCTTGCCTGCCTCCATTATGGCTAACTGTGCTCTGGCCTCAACGCTACAACAACTACAGCTCTCTCTCCAAATCTGGACACAAGAACACAGACGACGCAAGTCTATAGCAAAACCTTTGGGAAGCAGACCACGCCGCCACCTTGCTTGCCTGCCTCCATTGCGGCTAACTGTGCTTTGGCCTCGACGCTACAACAACTACAGATACAGAGAGAGGCGACTGTTGTTGTCGTCAAACCCCTTCGACGTGTTCCCCGCCCAAAACCATCCCAACGATGTCTCTAGCATCGCAAACCCTAAGGTAAGCTTCGTCTATTACCCATTTCTTTCTCCTAAATCTGCTGTTTTGAATCCTATGTTGGAGTGTTTTTAAATTGCATATATTTTTTCTCATCTCCACATTTTAGTACATTACCTGTTTGATAAAATGTCATAGTAGTTGGTAGCATAATTTCAAACTTTCCTTTCTTTTCTTTCTTTTTTTATTAGAATTGTTTCTTCATGTTCCATAAGAAACCAAAGAATTGTTTATTGATTTAACTTATTTGGGTACTTTCTCACTATTTTACGCCCAAAAAATCTATAGCTGGCTTACCCATGCACACTTCACCAATGGCCATACATTTTTTGTCTTCTTAGTTCTTCCTAATCAAATACCCAACAGTAACGTTGGTTTCTCTCAGGTATGGTTTTTAAACCGCCCAAGTGTACAAATTCCCTCTCTAATTTTGTTTTGCATCTCTCTCTCCTCCTCCTCCTTACTCTCTCTTCCCGGTCCATCTCATATCAAAATTATAAAATAGTCCAAAATTTAACAAATTGCCATGGTATTTGATAGTAGTTTTACGATTTGGGTACCATCACAACATCTTTTTCTAATACCTTCCCACTGAATCTAGGGACCCTAAACTATACCGATTACAAATTCTCACAAAAAAAATTGAGGCAGAAATCGCAGGTCCATTTTCATTTTTACCCTAAATCATTCATGAATACTGCTGCTACCGACATGCTTCTAATCCCCAACGTATTCGAGAGAGTGAGAGTTCTATGCACACTAGGAATCAATTCAACTAACCTGATGAGATGGGGATGGAAATGTTGGAAGCGTGGACGTTTGAAGACAACGTCTCTGGGGTAGATGATTCAAACAAATGCGAAGGAAGGAGTTGGGGAACAAGGTCGGCTCTCGCAAGGAGGAAGTAGACACAAGTCTTTAGAGTGTGGGGAGCACAGAGGAGAGGAAGGCTAGAGCAAACCCTAGAGAGAGGGGATGAGATCGTTCGTATCTGTGGAGAATGGAAAAGAAGAGAAGGAAAAAGGGAAGGGGGTTTATAAACGCAACTGCGAATTTACTGCATGTAGCCTTTTGCTAACTTAAACCACAAATCTTATAAAAATTTGCTACATACAACCTAACAATTAACCAGGAACTTCCAAAATAACCCCCAATCCCTCCCTTCTTGAACTCTCCCCATCCCCTTTTCTCTCACGTCGTCGTTCTGTTTTCTTCTTCTGTTTTCTTCTTCTGAACTCTCCCCCAAGAATTTTCTTCTTCTGTTTTCTTCTTCTCCCTTCTCTTCGTCAGACAAAAACGGTACACCACCACGACACCACACCACCACGACACCGCTACCACGACCAACAACAGACGCAGCCTTCGCCTTCACCACCATCGTTGGGTAGCATCCATCATCTGCAGCACCACCATTCCGTCCACTACCGCCACACGACTGGTAATGTTCGGATCCAAATTTTTGATTTTTACAAACTATATCAGATATTAGAACTCGGTTATTACTTCTACTTTCGAGTATTTGAATCAGAAGCCGTATCCTAGAAATCGTGCCCTAGAAATTGTGCCCTAGAAATCAAAACAAAATCATGCCCTAGAAATCATTTATAATCTTTTCTTTTCTTTACCCGTATTATACCATCTATGGCAGTGGAATGATAGAATTCATTGATTGAGTTTGTTGCACGTTCAAGGGCTAGAATGCATGTACGGGTGGTGGTGGGTATTTTTCATTTTCTTTTTTCTCAATTCTTATTTCTTCTATTTTCTTGCATATTTGACATTGGAATGGTAAAATTCCTCAGTTCATTGGTTTGCTCAATGTTCAAAGGCTAGAGGGCATGTACTAGCTCAGGAAAGTCAGGTGCTTTTGTGTGCGTGGATTCACTAATTGAAATCATTGAGAAAGCCCTTGAGAAACTTTATCACAGCTACATTAAATAATTTTTGGTATCCTACGTCCTTAAATAATTTTTGTGCAAATGTAGTAATGATGATCGGTACTTTAGTTGTATAATCATCCGTAGTTATATGTGAAAACCTTTAGGCGGGAAAAAACCCAATTCTCATGTTAATCTTTAGTCCACTGCTCTCCAGTTCAAGCATTCAATCTCTAAAAGCTGTACATGGAGCAAATCTGGAATGTAAAGGTTCTCTCACACTAAGACACATTGTGGAAGTTTACATTTCCTACATTGGGTCATTTGACTCATTTGTGCTTTGGTCCTGGAAGTACTTATTTGACAATTTTGTTGCTATTTGAGATGTTCTATCATTTTAGATGTTTGAAATCGATTTTTTTGACAGAAAATGAAGAGGAATCCATGTGCTAAAGGTTGATTGCTCTTAATTGGTGAATACAGGAAAATGAAGAGGACTCGTCCTACAATTTCAGCAAGGAAGAGGAAGGCTGACCAAACTTCAACTTCAGAAGTTGTAGAAGTTGGAGGGAAAGGACGACGAAAGAGGCAGAAGAAGGTTGTCAGAGAGGCTGGGGAGGAGGAGAACAGGCCTGAGGCAGAGCAACAAGTGGAGGAGCATGCTATAGAGGCAGAGGAGGAGGCTAGGCCCGATGCACAAGCGGTGGAGGCTGAGGCCAGGCCCGATGGACAGGCGGAGGAGGAGCCTAGGCCTGATGCACAGACGGAGGAGGAGGCTAGGACCGATGCACACACTGAGGCGGTAGAACCAAAAGCGGCGCGACATGAGGACGATGCACACACAGAGGCTTTGGTTGTACGCAAAGGGCGAGGGAGAGGGCGACAACAGAGGCAGAGGCATGATGAGGTTCCGGTTGGTCCAGAAGATCCGAGCTTGTTAAAGGATTTTATGAATCATGTTGCAGCTGATATTTGGAATGGTAGGGAGCGATAGTTGTTGAAAATATATAACCACTCGCGTTATCTGAAAATTTGGGAGCTACCGACAACCAATCGTAGGTTCATGGCTAAGGTTACATCTTCAGGGTTGTTTCCACTCGCTCAAATTAGTTACAGGTATTGCAACAAGGTGTTAGTGTCTGCGTTTGTGGAGAGGTGGCACCCAGAGACAAACAGCTTCCACTTTGGGTTTGGGGAGATGACCATTACACTTGAAGACGTGCTCTATCTTGTTGGGCTCCCAGTTGAGGGGTTAGCTGTGCATGCAGAGGTTCATAATAGGGAGGATTGTGTTGCTCTTGTGCATAGATGTCTTGGTGTGACAATGGCTCAAGCGAGTGACGTTGTTTCTTGTGGTGGTGTTAAGTTGCACTGGTTGAAAGATAATTTCATGAATGTGGGAGATGATGCCACGGATGAGAGGGTGGATTGTTGTGCACGGGCTTTCTTGTTGTATCTTCTCGGGACCACACTATTTGTGGACAAGACTGGAATTAGGGTGAATGTTTCCTACCTCGCTCTTTTGTCTGACTTGGGACAGGTTAGGAGGTATGCTTGGGGTGTAGGAGGATTGGGGTTCCTGTATAGGCAACTTGGACAAGCAAGCAGGAGTCAAGTTAAGCAGATGAGTGGCTACACGACCTTGTTGGAGGTAGTTAGTTATTTTAAAAAATATTGCTACATGAACTACGACTTAGATATCTCTCGCACATTAATTGCATGTACTTATTCATCAAAGAAGTGAAAAAATTAGATATCTATCGCACATTATACACAGACAATTTACTTAAAAAATTTGAAATGAGAGACAGAGAGTTATAGAGAACATAGAGAGACATGTTAAAACTTAAAGAGATTTGCTAGAGAGTGAGAGAGAGAGAGAGGATACGGATACATACACGTTGATGGACTTTGTACTTTTAATAATTGGGACATGAATTTTATAGATTTGGGACATTAATTTGGACACAGATATGGACACGTTAAACTTGCAATGTACACATGGATTATGAATTACTCCCAAACCCAAGCCCTCCCGCTCCTCAATGCCACTCTTTCGTACAGGTCAAAATTTGCATCCAACTCTCTCAGCAAATCCATTCTTACCTGTTTCCACTCATGCTCATTGCAATCCTCATTCATGAAGGCCGATATTGCCCGGAACCCACAATTCCCATCAGATTCAATATCCTTAACCGATTCGATGTAAGGCCTTATTGGTTCCGGGAATTGATCGATGAAGTGGCATGTTAAAACTTGTGCCGCGGTTTTGGCTCTCGGATTGCGCCGCGGTTTCTCTTTGACTGCCTTGGCGGTTTCAAGGGAGGGTTCAAGGGAGGCCAAAACGTGCTCAAACTCTGAAGGATCCCTACGCGTCGAATTTTTTACTTTGGTTGCATTTTGCACTTTCGCTGCATTTTTTTCTTTTGTTGACATGCGACCGCGTGTCTTTGCCTTCTCTTGGGGTTCAACAAGGGTAGTGCAATCCGGATTGATAGTCTCATCAAACTTTTTGAACATATGGCGCTGGACATCAGGCTTTTCACTAACAAATCTATCGTAGAAAATCTGAAACTTAGCCTTCATTGTCTCCCCCAATGAAGCATCATTCTGGGCTGGAACCAAAGATAGCCTATTCCAATGGTCGTGTATTAACTCAAGCGGTAGGGGGATATTTTTTGTCTTGTAAGGAGCAATCTCATGAGCGCAAGGTAAACCATGGGTGTATCTCAAAGCACACTCGCACGCATGGTTCGATTCCACAATCCATTCCACTTGACGGGACGCGGCCAGAACATGTGTCATGCCATTCTTCGAAACAACTCCCCTCAACATCTCAAATAGAGGACTCCTAAATTCATGTGGGACAGACGTAAGATTCTTCTCCAAAGAAACTTTGACTTCAGTTTCTTGTAACTGAATAAGTCGGTGCATTTTCTCCCATATATTGTCAAAGTTGCATTGGGAGTGCTCTAGTTGATGTTTTAGCGCGGCATGTGCACTCTCCGCCCTACGAATAAATAAATATATCCAGACGTTAGCCATATCAAATAACATATATAGAGATGTTACTTGAAATGCAAAAAGAAAGTGCTTAAATTGCGAATAAAACATTTACCTATTACTTGTTAGGTTACCAAAATGCATGACTTTATCCGTCCAAGCTCCAACAAACCTCTCTTTATAAGGTATTAACCAATTTTTCTCCACATAATCAAGTGCTGTAGGAAACATTTGAAAATCACGCTTCAAAGCACGAAGGCGCTCCTCATACTGTGTAACACTCGCTGAAAGGACAACTAGGCCCCAACTGCAACTAAACTCCTCCCATGTCTTGTCATCAAACATCTTCCTACACTTGGCTAAGACGTTCTTTGAGATATGAAACCTACATAGGAGATTGGTTGCATGAGGAAAAACACTTCTGATGGCATTCATAAGCGCCAACTCTCTATCCGTGACGATAACAACTGGAAGCGTATCAGCATCCATCATGCCCTTTAACTTCTCCAACACCCAAGTGTAGTTTTCCTCCTTTTCACACTCAATGAAAGCAAAGGCTACGTTAAAAGTTAACTCCGTACATGTTACGCCTACAATTTGCAGCAATGGAAACCTGTACCTATTTGTCTTGTACGTGCAATCCATCATTAACACTCGAGGGAAAGCGCGTAACATCTCGCCAGCGCAAGGGGGAGCCCAAAACAAGTCCGTGACATTCCTATCCTTATCTGAACGGTCCCAATTCACATAGCTAAAATGTTGTAGCTGAGCCATTAGATGTTGCATTTGAGTTCTCCCGGCTTTCTCTATCACTCGGTACTTATGTCGTGCATTGTACACATGTTTGATTGTCGTGACGTTTGAAGGATCATTGCCCTTTAACTGACTTAGAATTTGTTTGGGTTTAACCATAGAGACTGACAAATCCACCAACATGGCAGTTTGATCCGCCGACAACCTTCCAGGATACGAATGCCCCTCCAAGTACACCGCTGGAGGATGATTGTGAGTGCCATTGTGGACAGAGACAGTCCAACCATCATTGCCCTTTACACCTTTCAATAGAAATGGGCATTCAATTTTCTTTGTGCCCGTGGAACGCGTCGCCCTCTTCTTCACAGCCACCTCCTCCCCTAAAGACTTCTTCACAAACTTCCTATACTTCCCGCTCCTTTCGCATGAAAACCTCATCCTTGGTTTGCGATTCTTAATAAACTTCTCCGAGGCCTTAATGATAATGACAAAGCCGTATCGTTTACCCGTACATCTTGTCCACTCTACCAACTCTTTCTCGGACGAAAATACCTTCACAAAAGTAAAGAAAATAATCATAACCCGCACCATAAGGTTGCACATGAAAAAAACTCCATAGTTTGAAACACTCTCACCTTGTCCGTTGTGAAATGCTCCGTATAATCATATAGTGTAGGAGTAGGAGTAGGAGTAGGATTAGTTGCATGCCCTACATAACTACCAAATGTTGAAGTGTCACCCTAGAACATCCAAAGAAAAACCAATTAAACACACTCTGCACAGTATTCGAACTCTAGCATTTAAAATTTTGGCAGCATTTCAAGTTTTAGAATATGATATTGTCAACAAGTTTCAAACTTTAGAGTTTGAAATACTGTGGTAAGTTCAAGTTTTAGAATATGATATAAGTTTCAAACTCTAGAGTTTGCAAATTTAGCATAATTTCGAATTTTAGAATCTGAACACATCGGGAGTGATTATTGTCTACAATATTCAAACTCTAGAGTCTGAAATTTCGAGTTTTAGAATATGATATTACCTTCAATATTCAAACTCTAGAGTTTGAAATGTTGGCCTAATTTCAAGTTTCATAATCTGACAATGTCATGCCAGATTTAAAATTTACTGACAAGTTTCGAACTCTAGAGTTTGAAATTTTAGTAGAATTCCGAGTTTTAGAATATGATATTGTTTTCAATTTTCAAACTCTAGAGTTTGAAATTGTGGCGTAATTTCAAGTTTCAGAATATGACAATGTCGGGACAGAACCAGGCTAAAAATGCAGGAGTGATGAGTTACCTCTTGCTGCTGCGATCTCGGCTCTGAAACTACATTATCCATGGCTCCCTCTTCCTTGTCAACTTCCATTTCCATTGCACAACCTTCAAATCCCCAATCAAAATGCACATTGCTCTCGTATGTTGGGTTAAAGACTTCTTCTTTACCAATGGAAGGAGAAGAAGCAATGGAGGTTTCCATTGAGAGTTAGGAGGTGTGAGGTGAGAGTTCGGAGGCGGGTCTCGACTGAGTTTATGGTGGGAGGTGGGAGCTCAACAATGGTGGTGGCTGGAATGGAACCAGTAGAACCAGAAGAAGATGGAGGGAACGTGGAAGGAGATGGAAAAAAATGGAGGGAACGTGGGTGGGTTATGGGGTATTGGGGTGTGTATTTTGGATGTGGTTTCATGTTTGTGGTTGTATGTAATAACAATAGGGGTATTTTTGTCCATTTTTATAAGGGTATTTTTGTCCGAATATTATTTACTTAAAAACAAGTTACATGCAGTAAATTCGCAGTTGCATTTAGTCGGCCCCAAAGGGAAAGGGAAAGGGAATGGGGCGTTGAACGGTGTCGTCTTATACAAAGGGCAAATTTGTCTAGTCTCATCATGCTTATTACGTACCTCATACCATGTATTGGTGATATTGTTTGCAGGTGCCATGGATTGATAATTTGGAAAGTTCACACCATCAAAGTGGTGATTAAGGCCGGTCCATACCTCTGCCGGTAATTTTCCCAAGAAAAAACGCTCAACACGAGTGGAAGAGGGGGGGACCTATTGGCATGCTTCGTAGTTTCCGCCTTTCCGCCACCCTTGCTCACTCAAATTCTCTCCGAACATCTCTAAACCTCCAATCCCGTTTTCCTGCAATTCGTCGCTGCTCTGGCAGTCCCGCATTCTCTCGACGATCGCCGATTAGCTTTCGCCATTCGAAATCCTTCATTTTTTTTTACCGTCATTGTTTGTTCCATTGGGTCAGAAATCACAGAAACAGGTCGAAAGGGACTCGATCTTTGTCCCCGGTGAAATGTCGTTGGTCCCAAATTTTGGGTCATCTCGAGTTGGTGGGCAATTATCGGTTCCCTTCGGCGCAGAGAAGCGTTTGGGCTTCGGTTCCGTTGCGAGGATCAATCGCAATTTGAAGGTTTCCAGGCCGTCTGAGGTAAAATATCAAAAGTTCAACAATCACACACACACACTCGCAAGATATGTCGGATTAGCAGCATTGTTCATGTATTTTTAGTCCTGTCATTTATCAATAGCCCCTCCATCCCAAATTACTTGTATTGTACGAAAACATGGTGCAAGTTTTGGATAAAACTAAAATTCTTCTGTGCATTTGAAATTTCTTTAGATTAAATTAAAGCACTTGTTCTTCAATTTGGCGTAAAAATATTCAAGAAATTATGCACTAAAGTATTTTATTTTTGGATTCGAAAATTGCACGACTTCTCATGTAGGAGAAGCAATTTGGGACATGACTGTTTGTTTGGTTTGGGTTTTGGGATAATGAGTGGAGAGAGATAGGTAGATAAATGAGAGTAGTAATTGGAGAGATAAACCGTGCGCAAGGAGAGGGGTGGGTCTAGGGACCCAAAACGAATGCAATTTTTTTTTTTACTTTTTGTTACTCAGCTAATCAGGCCAGCTTACCCGTGTTGGGATTTCCCACCACAACACCACAAAATTAAACAATCACAAAGAAAAGATAAAGAACACAGAATTTAACGTGATTCGGTCTTAATACCTACTCCACAAACAAAAGAGAATTCCAGTATATTGATCAAGTACAATGAGATAGAAAAATATTAGTTCTCAAGCCCGTGCTCACTAATATTTTTTATGTCACCCTAACTCTCACTATATTTTTCTCTCTTGCTCTCACCAATTTTTTATCTCTCTCACCCACCTTAAATCCTGAACACACCTCGGTATTTATAGAGTAGATTGCCGCCTTTGTTTGCTCGGAGAGAAAAAACCAAGCCTTGACGTCCAAGGCTTCCCATTGCCTTGTAATTCCATTTCCATGAGAATTTCATTTAGGAAAGGACTCTTATTCCTGTAATGAATTCCTCCTTATTAAGGACTCTGCTAAAGATCATTTCCAATGCAAAAAAGGCTTCCAAATTAATGGCCCCACATATTCCACATGGGTGGACCATTCCCAACAACCCGCGCATCAACCAATAAAAGATCAAATAAATACACTAATCCATGCAGCAGACTTCCCAAGCATCTAAACTTTCATTCCTAATTTTCTAGAATTTTGCTGTTTTGTTGAAATTGGTAGAGATATTTGTGGGGGAGGTGGGTAAGTTGGGTGTGATAGCCAAAATTGAAAAAAGAAACGAGAAGAAATAATTTTTTTTTTGCAAGGGTAACTCATACATAGGGCTGTCCAAAAAAAACCGAAAACCGTGAAACCGGTCCGGACCGAACCGATCCGTGCCTTTTGGATTTTGTCCGTGGATTAATGGTCCGGACACGGATTTGAAAATTAAAAAACCGTGAGATACGGATTAGGATTGGATTTTTATTTCAAAACCGTGGATTAACCGAACTGAACCGTGAGATATTTAAAAAATAAAAAATATAAATATATATATATGTATATATACAAAATGTTTCTCTTAATCCAATTCAAGATTGATGGAATCTAGTTGCTGGAGCCTGGAATGATGAAACCTGGACTGGAATATGTAAGTTTGTAACAATGGCCGAAGGAAATCTGCTTCTTATTTGAAATTCCTTACTTTTACTTCACCTGCCTTCCCCCTCTGATTTATAACTTGTAGTCGATTTTCAGGAGGAACAAGGATAACAGAGCTAAAGCCTGTAGCCTGAGTGATGAGCTAGAGTTGGAGCTATGGATAGTGACTGCTATCTTTCTTTTTTGATCCTCCTGCTATCTTTCTATATGCATTCCTAGTAGGGTAGCTACTACCACTGTGTAAATAAAACCTCCGTGGATTTAACAATGACTGATGAAACTTGGACTGGATTTTGGACTGAAATTTGGAATGATATGTAATTTAGTAGTTGAAGTAATTTTGCGTTTTTTAGTGTTTAATGTTTTTGGAAAGAAATCCATGGATAAAACCGGACCGAACCGTGACTCATGGTTCGGAATCCAAACCGAACCGTGAGACTTTTGGATTAGGATTGGATTACATTTTCTAAAAACCGTGAGATACGGATTAGGATTGGATTCATACGAATCCGATCCGATCCGGACCGTGGACTCATACAGACGTATTCCTGTGCATTTCCGTCCCCTGGAATTAAGCCTTGACCACAAGGCTCAAACGAAGGAAATCATAGTAGAACTCCCAAGTGACATCTTCTAGAAAAGAATTAGACCGCTGCACCAAAAACTGAGACCCCACTTGGCTTCCCAAGTTCTTTTCACCAAAGAGACATGAACACTGGATGAATCTTGGTAGGTGGTGGAAAACCCAAATGGTAGGCCCTGTTCCCAATTCTTTTAAGAACTGGAAATGGGCCATAGAACCTAGGTGAAAGCTTTTGATTAGACCTGAACTGTGGAGAGAACTGTTTATCTGATTGTAGCTCAGATAAATCCAATCCCCAACATGGAATCCCTTTGTGTCCTTTGCTTGTTACCCATTTGCTTCATGCAATTCAAAGCTTGATTGGGAATTTGGGATGCTCTTTAAGAAGAAGTAGCCTGTATCATGTCCCCCTATTGATCCACAACAGCCTCATCAGAAAACCAAGGAATGTGGTTGATATAAGAAAGAAGTGGTTGATGATACACAACCTGACAAGGGGTTACCTGAGTGGAGCCCTGTAAACGAGCCGAATCGAGCCGAATATTAGAATGTTTAGATTCGTTCATTAAGTTTTATAGCAAACTCGAGCTCGAGCCGAACATAATAAGAATTATGACGAGCCAAACTCGAACCGAGCTTGCCTAGGTTTGGGTCGAACTCGAACTTGTTCACGAGCCTTAACAACCGAATAATATCATATATTTATGCTCTCATACAGGTCTAAAACTGCAAATAAAAGTTTTAGTATGTACATAAATATGTTCATATACATATAATAATGATAAAAACATACACATAAGTAAGTTTTTAGTAATTGTAAACGTTTAGACTTGTGCAAGTATTAAAATTTTCACTATGTAACTATATAAAATCCCATGATATACATATACTCCAGGTTCGCGAACCTAATCAAGCCGAATACTGCAATGTTCATGTTCGACTCATATATGAAACGAGCCTAAAATTGAGGTTCAGGTTCGGTTCATTTAGTAGACGAATCGAACTCGAACGAGCCTTTACCGAGTCGAGTCTCAAACAGTTCACGAACTGCTCAGTTCATTTACAACCCTAAGTGGAGGAATGATAAGTGGTGTTGAACCTCCATTCAGCAAGAGGAAGGCAAATAACCCAATCCTAAGGCTTGTCCCCTGTTATACACCTGAGATACACCTTCAAGAACCTATTCACAATCTCAGTTTGTCTATCAGTTTGGGGTGATATGGTGAGCTTGAGCACAAAGTAGCGCCTTGAAGTCTTAAAAGTCCCTGCAAAGGATATTGATAACCACAACATCCCTATCAGACACTGTAGGGGAGAGCATTCCATGAAGTCGGAGCACTGTGTTCATGAAAACTGAAGCGACATTGACACTAGAATAGTGGTGGGGTAAGGCCATGAAATGACTATATTTGAAAATCCTGTCCACCACAACAACAATAACATATTCTTAGTTGGAGAGGGGTAGCCCAGGTTGGCCTTCGATAAGGTCCATTGATATATCAGTCCTTATCCCATTAGGAATTGGTACGGGTTGGAGTATCCAGGCATGGGTATGGTCTCAGACTTCAGTTTTGTTTCTTTGGCCCACATTTCACAGTCAGCCACAACTTTGTACACCTGTTCCATCTTTTTGTCGTAGAAGGACCTCACTACTCTCTTGTATGTTCTTTCAGAGCCTGAATGTCCACCCACAGGGGTACCGTGGGTTTGTTGGTGGATAAGAGTCCTGAGAGTGGGGAAGGATCCTACTTCCAACCTTCCCTTAGAAGTCACAACCCTGGATTTGAACTCGGACCACCGTGTAAGTCCACAATAGTGACTTGTGTTTGGCATGTGTTCTGGGGCCTTCTCCAGGTGTAAGTGGGCAATTAGCAGTGAACTATTAGCATGAGTAAAATTGGATTGCAACGTACAACCCAAACACTGGTCGAATATATATGCCCCAGTTGTTGAATTCACAAACTTAGCGTTTGTGCTGCTAGTATGACAGTATCCGCAATCTCTGTTTTTCATGGATGGTTGTGTATTGAATCAATGGTACTTGAATTCACCGCAATCTTCTATTGTGTTAATACAGTTAAGATGATAAGACAATCTTTAGTAATGTAGCTGATTGATGTGTAGAGTACAGCGATAGATAAATTGATAGAACAGTAGGATTAGTATCTTCTTTTGTTCTCCGAGCTTCTTTTGGTTTTCGTCAGGCTTGTATTTATAGTTGCGCAGCATAGCTTGGGAACGAGAAAATGGCCTCCAGCAAGCAGCCAAATATAAGAACCCCGTGACATTGCAAAGTAACATCTTGTAAGATAGTGCTTCTTCAGCAAACCCATAATTGATGTTCTCCCTTCGAACTGTGAAAAAGGAGCAAAACCAGACAAACCGGTGCAAACCGTACAGCTTTGCATGCTTCACTCTCTTGTATTTTGTGCTTCTTCAGCTTGTACTCTGACATATTTTACTCGAAACTTACTTTACATTTTCCCTTGAATACAAACTCCTATGAACTTAATTGAAGCAGAGCCCTAAGTTGAATTACCATCAAACTTTAGTCCACAACACTCTCTAGAACCTAATGCAAACAAGTTCTTGTTGTATTTTGGTTCTAATTCTGCTTTACTTTATTAGGGATCATGGATGCTTTCAAAGTTGCGAGAATCAAGTTCTCGTCTGTCAAAAATGCATCCATTAAGAACAGCTATTCCTAATGAAAGTACGAACAGCCGGATACGGTTTGTCTAACTATGAGATTAAGAAACAATACGATACAACGGCCAGTTTGTGTAGACTAATTGAATGAATTGGTTATACAGTTATTTGATACTCCATGTTGATCTTGCTGTCATGATTTTTTATTCTATTTTTATCTGCTGCAGGATGGTATATACTACATCTTCCCATCTTCTCTTAAATATTCAAGTAAGGTTGCCAAAGGCCTAAAAGTCCGGATGAATTTAATAGATGAAAATCTTGCTCGTGGAAAAGATTTTGTCAGGCCTTCTGATATCCTGGTAATTGAAACTTCCTGTTTATGTTATTCTAGTTCGAAAAAAGAATTGTCAAGCTGCCAAGGCATGGGGAAGCTTGATTAGTTTTAATTGTATTTCCATCCGTCAGTTGAGTTTCTCTATCTATTACTTAAATATTTCTTAATGCAGGCGTATGATCTTGTTCAGGGAGCACATGTAAGTTCATCTCTCTCCCTTTTTTTTCGGTGCTTCGGAAAGTTAAGTCTCATCTTCTGCATTTTCCTTGTTGAAGAGAAATACAGTTCTGCTGCCAACATCCTAGAGCTTTTCTTCTTGACATATCTGAGGCATAACATATTTATACAGATTTCTATAGCCTTTCTTGCATGGTTTGTAGCTTTCACGTGGTGATTTCACCGGTTTCCAGCATACTTGTCAGCATATAGTTCTCTCTTAAAGATTTTCTCCCTGTTGACATGCTTTCAGAAAGTTCAGATGTTACAATTTTGCAGACTTGTCTGGTATGCCTTCAAATGTATAATATATTTTTGACACGCGGCTTAATAATACTGCTTTATTGAAGTTACATAGACTCAAGTGTCAGATTGCTTATTAATTCTGTCATATTTCTGGGGAAGGTCTATGTAACGAGCTGCAAATGTCTTTAAGCTTACTGATTTCTCTATTGACATGATTTGATTAGATTACTTTTAGTACTGTTTCTGGTATGCAACAACAAAGGATGGAAATATATTAGTTGATCATGATTGGGTGACAGTTGATGTTGGTAAACATGTGAACTGCTGCGTGGTTGAACTCTATCTCTTTCCGTTGGATTAGAATGTTACCAGTTTTCATATGTTGTTTTTGGGATGTATGGTCATACGTTTTTTTGTTGTTGTCACCCTACGTATTAAATTAAAGCATGGAAAAGGTTAAGTGAAAAACTTCTTGACGGGACTTTGGAAGTCGGAAAGAAGCTTTTTCTTGCCTGTGTAGCTCAATACTTCGTTAATCATGCATAAGGTAGGAGCGTTAATAATTTTGTGAAGGAAGAAATTAGGCAGGCAGAGAAGTGTATGTGCTCTGACACATTGGGTATTTTTGGGTTTAGCATACTTGTGCATTCTAAATTTGAAGGTGTCCTGATTGAACTTCCAAGTGGGATGTGTGTAATCTTGTGGTCAACATGCAGAACATGTGACATAGAAAGATGTTTTACTGCTGAAAGTGTTGCAAACTTTCTTGTTGGCCATTTTGATTTGACTCGTTTATGAAAGCAAACTATCGGTGCACAGGTAAGATGGAGCTATATCTTGGACAAGTCAGTATGTGATCCACCACCAACAGCTGTTCTCCTTCATGGCATTCTAGGTTGCAGGAAGAACTGGGGTGGGTACTATGTTTTCCTATGTTACCTTGTTTGATTATTTAAAAGCAATCCTCATTTCATATCTCTCCCCAACTTTTTAAGATAGATTCCATGATAAATACGTTCACCTTCCCTGTGTACCATACTCTCAACTTACTGATATTCCTGAAATTAGCTACTGTCAACTATTTCTGTTGTGCGAGCGCAATGCTCACAAATCTGTCTTCTTCTTTGTTTTTTTTGAAGTAAAAAGTGATTGATCTCTTGTTAATGGCATTTGAATTTATGAGTGTTAGTTTAACTTTGTAGTTTTTAGTTTTACTGGTCATTTATGGTATATTTACTAATTTACATCATTTTTATGTTTGATGGGAATGAGTTTGCTCCTTGCCCTCTTGTGAGATCTGTTCTAAATCTATTTCCTGAATTCAAGCATTAGAAAACCTCTTTGGCAGAGATAGTTTGAAAAGTTCTAAATATTGGATGTTTCTGAAGATGATATCAACTTTCAGGAATGAATATAAAGTAATGTTAAACTTCTTAATCTAACAGGAACCTTTGCTCGAAGACTGGCACATGAATTTCCCACATGGCAGGTACATTCCTGTGAATATATGTTTAGTTTTTATTTTTCATGCTTCAAATTTCAAGGCTGTGAAGAGATTTCATTTGTTCGATACTGTGTTTTTGTTTTCGTGTCTTTACTGGGAGAAGTCTCAGTTATTCTTCCTGTTCTACTGAGGTGTACACACTCTCTCTCTCTCACGATTTTCCCTACCTGTATTCTTTCTTCCACCGTTTCTTGACCTAGGTAATTCGTATTTTGATACCAGATGTGAACCTCTTCTTTCCTTTTCCCCTTTTCTTTTATCAAGCATTACCCTTGAACTTGTTTCTCAACTGGTACTCAAATGCTATACCTCCCCGAGGCCCACTCCAGTTAGCTAGTTGCTGAAATTCTGTGCAATTCATGATTATGATCCTGCTTAACCTTGGTGATATTTCCTTAAGCTTTATAAGACAAACTTTTTGTTTCTAACTTGGTTGGATAAGCATAATCCTTTCTGGGGGGGGGGGGGGGGTAGTTATTTTCAGCTGTCTTTCTATTTTCTGTGAACACTGGGTTTTTGTTCCTTTTTCCTCCAGACTTAGTATATGTACACTATTGGAAAAACTTGGATGAAGTAAACTTCTACCGGCGGATATGCTCATTGGGATAGCTGAGATATTCACCATAACGATAATTACTGTTGATTGCATTATGTTTTCCTTAAAAATCATTCATGTATATTGTAATGGTTTCTTAGTTGGAGCATGGTATCACTAGCTTCATTTACCTTGAACTGATTTCAATTCTGCGGTGTACGTATTGAACACATCAAGTGAAACAAGCAATTGACTTTTCAGATGTTAAATTTATTATTGCGTGAACAGTTATGGCGACTTTTATTGATTTGATTGACATCTTGTTACCCCAAAAGACAACAAATAATATGCTTTTATTGCATCTTGTAGCCAAGTCTTCCTTGGTTGTCACCTTATCACTTTGGGGCTACTTGTTGCTTTCTTTTTCTGGTTGTCACCATGCAACATATGCTTCCTTTTTTGAAATTGAAGTGATGCCCTGTACATCACAATACACAATCAATCTGGTGAAGAGGGCACAATACACAATCAATTTGGTGAGGAGGACCATAATTTTATGATAATTTTGTCATGCAAATCTTTGAATTCCAATAAAAGACAAGATTTGGGTTTCTAGGACCAGTAAGTGATATAAAGTTAGTTGGGCACCTTAGCTGAATACGTCACCAAGGAAGTATATTGTTAACTTATAAAAGAGAAGAAAATAACAACTAAGCTATTGTATCTATTGTATGATCATGAGTTGGCAAGCACAAATTAGGGAGAAGCCTAGAATCAAGGTTATTTGCCCGCTCTTGCACCATTGCTCTTCTAATTGAAGAATTAGCATCATTGGACTTTATCCTTATGTCTGTGACTTAAGGTAGTCTGCTTTTATGCGGACGGTTCTTTCATTGTATTGTACTAATGTGGAAACCTATGATCCATGGACACGGACACGGGAATTCTAAAAACAGAAATGCTAACCACACAGAGAGTATGTGGACAGATCGTGCACATACGGCTCGGTGGGGCCTACTACGGGGTCCCCAAAAATGATCCAAGCCGTCCATTATCTTTAAAATAATTTTTAAGTCATCACATGAAAAATTAGCTCAATCGAATATCTCTAAATACTTAATCTAATCTTTCAAATTTTCGCTTAGACTTTTAGGATTTTGAAATCTGAAGAAACATTTAGGTAATTGGATCAAACACTTGTAGGTATCCGATTGAGTTGATTTTTAGCGCGATGTCTTATAAAATCATTTTAAAGCTAATGGATGGCTTGGATTGTTTGTGGGGACCCTATCGTGGGCCCAATAGAGCCGTATGTGCACGATTTGTGCACATACAATATGTGTGGTTAGCATTTCTGTTCTAAAAAAATGGGGACACGGATACGGCGGGGGACACACCACGTGTGTATTTATATAAATAAATAAATATAGTTTGTCTCAGAAATTTTTTAAAAATTATAATTTGGACCCATTTTTTTTTAAAATTACAGTTTGACCCCCAAATTTTAAAAAATTACAGTTTGGCCCCTTCCTTGTCCCCCCGTGTCCCCAGCCATGTCTCCCTCTGTCCCCAGCTGTGTCCCCATAAAAAATTTAAATGAAATTATGGGACACCATGTGGCGTGTCCCCGCGTGTCCGCGCTGTGTCCCCGTGTCCGACACTGCGATACGTTGACCGCTAGAGGTGTCGGTGCTTCATAGGTGGAAAATCTTTCTTTCTTGAAATCCCAAGTAACTAAACTTTTTTCCGTCTTGGAGATTTCTGTGGCTATTTGTCCTTTGTGGGTAGGAGGAAAATGGCACATTCGGCCATGTTAACATATAAATTGCTACCACTTAAGATTGTTTAGACACCCCAATTTAGACCTTCTAAGTGTCTTTAAGCTCCCCAATGATGAAATAGATCGAAACATCCTTGAAAGCTAGAAACATTGCTGTGAAGTTGTAATGAGAGAGAGACGTAGAGACGTTGAATGGGAACCCAAAGAATTAGGGTTTATTTCTCATTACGTTATACTTATACAAATGTAATCAGTAATTTACACATTAGATCCTTATCTTCTAATCTACTTACATAAGAGATTAAATGTAAACTACATATAAACCCATAACTTAACACTCCCCCTCAAGTTGGTGCGAAGATATCAATTAAGCCCAATTTGAACACAATGGGGTGGAAACTCTTGCTACCAAGCCCTTTTGTGAATATGTCAGCTAGTTGATCTTCAGATCTCACAAAAGGCATACATATCAAACCCGCGCTCAGCTTCTCCTTGATGAAGTGCCTGTCAATCTCTATATGCTTTGTTCTGTCATGTTGAACAGGATTATGAGCAATGTTGATGGCAGCTTTATTATCACAGTAGAGTTTCATAGGACCAGTATCTGTAATTCCCAAATCACGTAACACGGTTTGAAGCCACAAGAGCTCACAAACGCCATGAGCCATAGCTCTGTACTCAGCTTCTGCACTAGACCTGGCGACCACTGATTGCTTTTTACTTCGCCAAGTAACCAAATTTCCTCCAATGAAAGTACAATAGCCAGAAGTAGAGCGTCTATCATCCACAGAGCCAGCCCAGTCAGCATCAGTAAATGTCTCCAATCGCAAGTGACCATGATTAGAGAATAGAATTCCTTTTCCTGGAGCTGATTTAAGATATCTCAAGATACGATAAACTGCATCCAGATGTGAAGCACGAGGATCATGCATAAACTGACTAACAACGCTCACTGCATAACTAACATCTGGTCGAGTGTGAGCTAAGTATATCAGTCGACCCACAAGTCGCTGATATCTCTCCTTGTCAGTGCACTCCCCCACATTGCCACTAAGATGATGATTCGCCTCAATAGGAGAATTTGCAGGTGTACAACCCAACATACCTGTTTCTTCCAAAAGATCAAGTATATACTTCCGTTGGGAGATAAAAATACCTCTATCAGACCTTGCCACTTCCATGCCAAGAAAGTATCTTAGTGATCCCAAATCCTTAATCTCGAATTCTTGAGCCAGACTAGATTTGAGATTAAGAATTTCATTCACATCATTGCCTGTCATTATTATATCATCAACATACACAATAAGGACAACAATCTTACCAGCGCCTCCCTTGATGAACATAGTATGATCTGCATGGCTCTGTTTGTATCCAAACCCCAACATAGTCTTGGAAAATCTGCCAAACCACGCTCTAGGTGATTGCTTCAGCCCATATAGGGCCTTCTTCAATCTACACACCTTCCCTTCAGCCTCAGAGGAAGAGAAACCCGGTGGTACGTCCATATACACCTCCTCTTCTAACTCACCATGGAGGAATGCATTTTTCACATCAAACTGGTGAATAGGCCAATTCAAATTGGCAGCACAAGAAAGCAAAGCTCGCACAGTGTTCATCTTTGCTACTGGTGCAAATGTCTCCTCGTAGTCAATACCATAGGTTTGAGTAAAACCCTTGGCAACAAGTCTTGCCTTGTATCTCTCAACTGTACCATCAGCATTCTGCTTAACAGTGAAAACCCACTTGCATCCTACTGATTTCTTCCCTCCTGGAAGTGATACTAGCTCCCAAGTGCCATTCTTTTTCAAAGCTGTCATCTCTTCTACCATAGCTCCTTTCCACTCAGGTATTATGAATGCATCCTGCCAATTCTGTGGAATACATATAGAAGAAAGAGACGAAACAAAGGCATGGTACGAGGGAGATAAACGATCATAAGAGACAAATTGAGAGATGGGATGTTGAGTACATGACCTAACACCTTTCCGAAGAGCAATAGGAAGATTATCAGACTCAATAAAGGGAGGTTCAATAGGAGAAGATTCATTACCAGATAAGTCAGCTGAGGAATCCAGAACTGGAGCAGGGGATTGTAATTGACAAGGTGGCATTACACATGAGGACTTTCCTTTCTTCTGTCTAGTGTAGGTCTTTAAGTTAGACCCTTTCAGCCGTTGTGGTAGTTCCTCAATATTGTCACCAATGTCACGAGTTGCTCCTTCAGCAGATATTGGTTCCTCGCTAAATTGTTTCCTCTCCCCCTCACCATGATTATAAAAAGAGGTGGAATGGAGGGAGAGTAAAAGGGCACTGTTTCCCAAAAAGTAACATCCATAGAGACATAAAACTTTCTAGAGTGAGGATCGTAACATTTATAGCCCTTTTGGGTAGGAGAGTACCCAATAAAGACACACTTATGGGCTTTAGGACCTAACTTGCCTCCAGAGGGATGAGGGGCATGAACAAAACACACACAACCAAACACTCGCGGTGGGAGAGTGGTGACACGAGAACTGTGAGGAAGACACTTAATAGGAGTTTTGAACTGGAGAACACTAGATGGCATCAGTCAAAATCGCCTCTCCCCATAAAAATTTGGGAACATTCATGGTGAATAAAAGAGAGCGAGCTACCTCAGCAAGATGACGATTCTTACGTTCAGCAACTCCATTTTGTTGTGGAGTGTCAACACAAGTCGTCTGATAAAGAATGCCATTTTCTTCTAGGAATGCCCTAAAATTCCTATCTATATACTCAGTCCCATTGTCACTACGGAGAATTTTAATATTCGTATCAAATTGAGTGCGTACCATGGCATAAAAAGATTTAAAACAAGAAAAAACGTCACTTTTTGACTTAAGTAAATACACCCAAGTAACACGAGAATAACAGTCAATAAAAGTGACAAACCACCGAAAACCTTTAAGAGAGGTAACAGGGGAAGGACCCCAAACATCAGAATGGATAACTGTAAAAGGAGACACACTCCGTTTATTAATAGGTGCATAAGATGAATGTTTATGTTTTCCAAGCTCACAGGCTTCACAAAAAAACTGACTCCTAGGACAATGCTTTATTAAATAAGGAAAAAGTTTCTCTAAAATTCCAAAGGAGGGATGACCCAATCTACGGTGCCACTGATGTAACATAGTAAGAGCTGGACCCGTATCTGCTTGCAGAGCAAGACCACATGATATTGGTGGACGAGGTGCAGACTCCAAAAAATAAAGGCCACCATGTGATTTACCACTGCCAATCACCTTCCCCGTATCCAGTTCCTGAAAGACACAATGAGTAGGAAAAAAGGTCACGGAACAATTGGCAGAACGAGTAAAGCTACTAACTGACATAAGATTAGTGGCAAAGTTAGGAATATGTAAAACTGAAGAGAGAGAAATAGAGGGAGAATAACGAACGGAACCCTTCCCTGAGATAGCAGAGAATGACCCATCTGCTATTCGGACCTTATCCTTACCAGAACAAGTAGAGTAAGAATCAAACACAGAGGAACACCCAGTCATATGATCTGAGGCACCAGAATCTATAATCCAAGGAATAGTAGAAGAGGCAGTAAATGCATTAGCCGGGATACCTGTATGAGCAAAATGGGATGAAGTAGGAGCTGTTGTGGAAGAAGAAGCTATAGTAGATGGAGAATTAGCCCGAGCCATAAGGCGCCTGAGAGTTTGTATCTCCCCCTGAGAGAAACCACCAACATGATCAGATGACGCCTGAATCCCAGAACTGAACCCAGAATCAGGCAAGGTGCCAACGGTAGACTCCGAAACGTGGGCCTGAGCCCGAGCGCGTACCGGACCACGACCATGGCCACCACGTCCACCCCGCGCCCACGAGAGGGCTTGCCATGTAGCTTCCAACAAAAATCCCTGGTATGACCAGTGTTGTGGCAATAATCACACTGGAGTGACGCACGATCAGGAGGCCCGCTACTAGTACCAGACTAGGACTTGCCACCCTGGAGAATAGGCCCACTATCAGAACCAAAAAGACCCGGAGTAGCAACCAGAGCAGAACGATCAGAAATGGGAGGGTGCAACATAGCACCCCTCCTACTCTCCTCCTGCTGAACAATAGAATAGGCCTCTCCCAAGGATGGAAACGGAACACGACCCAATACCTGCACTCTAATCGGATCAAGCTCCAGATCAAGACCAGCAAGGAAGTCATAAACACGCTCTTTCTCCAACCTTTTTAGCCAATTAGCAGTATCCACAGCACAAACAGCTTGAAAACCCTGATAATAATCAAATTCCCCCCAAGCTCCACTCAAGTCAGCAAAATACACAGCAACAGAACGATGATTTTGCTCCAATGTACGGAGCCTCTTCCTCAACTCAAAACACTGTGCATCATTACCTTGCTGAGAATAGGTCTGGGCTGCAGTAGTCCAAATCTGATGTGGAGTATCAAGCAGCAGGAAAGTATGGCGAATATTAGCTCTCATAGAGTTAAACAACCAAGTCATAACTAACGATTTTCGAGATTTGAACTTCTTGAGTTCGACCGCCTCAACAGGTGGAGTAACAGGGCCCTCAATGAACTCTGACATCCCTTTGGCCTCAATAGCCAAGATAAAAGTACGAGACCAAATCAAATAGTTGGTACCATCCAACTTAATATGGCAAATGTCCAAAGAAAAATTATCTAGAGTCCCTACACGACTCAACTCATCATTTGTACTAGCGGAAGTCTTTTGTTTATCCTCCGACATTGTAACAAACCCAGAATAAAAAAAATTGATTAATCTGACCCAAATTCAAACAGGTGTAAATAACTCTTCCCAAGCCAAATAAAGACAGGAGACTGGTGTAAATAACTCTTCCCAAATTCAAACAGGTGTAAATAACTCTTCCCAAGCCAAATAAAGACACCAGATCTGATCCAACTTCCAAAAAACACAAAGAAACCTGAACTGTAGGCAACCGAGTGTTGTACAACGTCAGAAAAGGTAAGAACCGACTGGGGTAACGTCGGAAAAATCTGGAGTGGCGTCGTACGGCGTCGGAAGTTGTTGTACGGCGCCGGAAATGACTGTCCAGCGTCGGAATGGCGTCGTACGGTGCCGGAAATGACTGTCCAGCGTCGGAATAGGTCGGGATCGATTGGGATGATGACAAACCTGGTCGGAAATTTCAGCAAGAGCAAGGGCGACTCCGGGTAATGATCGGCGAGTCTTGGGCAAGGCCAGACGGCGTCGGAAATGGCCGGCAAATCTCCGGCGAGTATGGGTGTCGTCGAAAAAACAGGCAGAACTCAAGATCTGAGTTCGTCGGAAGTCACAAATCGACTGGGTCCTCAAATCACAACGTCAGAAAGGGGAACAGGACTGTTCGTTGATTGCCGACAAGACTCAACAAGGTGAGCCAGTCGCTATTGGTCACTAGATCTTAGCTCTGATACCATGTGAAGTTGTAATGAGAGAGAGACGTAGAGACGTTGAATGGGAACCCAAAGAATTAGGGTTTATTTCTCATTACGTTATACTTATACAAATGTAATCAGTAATTTACACATTAGATCCTTATCTTCTAATCTACTTACATAAGAGATTAAATGTAAACTACATATAAACCCATAACTTAACAATTGCTCCTTCTGCTTTTCAAAACAAAGGAATAAGACTCTTCAAAACAACCTTAGCATACATTATCATTTAGTACTTTAAAACCCCTTTTTATCAATATAAGGCGGGCCTTGGTCCAATTTTAGAAGAGGGAGATAAGTCCGTTTTATCAAAATAACTTATTTCCCGATGTGTTGAGGGTAGAATAGGCACATCTTTTAAAGTACAAATGATAATGAAATGAAACCAATTGGGTTTGAAAGTCAACTCAACTAGCTTTTCAACGCTTAAATCACGTGCGAAACGGAGTTTGGAAGTGCCCGGGGCAGCCCCACGAAGTTTGGTCTGCTGTGCAGTCAAACTTGAGCGCTCAGGTCAAACCTAAGCGCTCAAGGACTTGAGTGCTCAGGTCCACTCTTGAGCGCTTAGGACCACTCATGAGCGCTCAGGTCAAAGATTCTCTACAGTTGTCAGGCAGGTCTGTGAGGCATCTTTCTGCAGGATGCTATCCTGCACAACAGCTTAGCAGGCGCGTTCTATTGCTTCCAGACCACATTTTGGGTCTCCCAAGCCTTGACCAAAGTTGAAGATTGCCCAAAAAACTCCTATAAATACATACCTTGTATTTGAAGGAGAGGGGGGAGCCATTTGGTAAGAAAGAGATTTTGTGTTTGAAAAGAGCGAGAAAGAAACCATTTTCCTGCAGAAAACTTTGTTTTTAGAGAGAGAGTTGAAAAACAAGCTTTCAAAGTCAAGTTTTCAAATCAAAACACCACCAAAGGCCTTTCCACACTCCAAAAACTTTTCACCGATTCAAACACCTCAGATTTCCCAAACAAAACATCCATCAACCTGTTTTTGAAGCATCCATCCACCAAGGAGCAATCGTTTCAAGCAAAACAAAAGGTACAAAACCTTTTAAAGTAACTGTTTTCTCAATCTGAGGGGAGCCACTGGGCTCAAGTTTGTTCCTCATATTGACTTTGAGCTCAGTAGGCCTTTCATGCAAATCAAAACAAGAGGACAAGACCTCTGCACTCAGAAACATTCTTGAGCACTCAAGTCCATATCCTTGGGCTTTCTGGTCAGATCAATACTAGATAAGCCCAGGCTGTATTCTGTTTAGTTTCATGACTTTTGACATTTTGTTTAGTTTCTGAAAACATTCTAAAACCTCCTATTTCCTCAAATCTCAATGGTTATTTGCTTTCTCTTTTCAAATCACTAGTTCTTTTCAAATCACTAGTTATTTTCAAATCACTAGTTCATTTCAATACTTGCATCTTCTGATCACTTTTCAAAACTGTCCTGAGCCTCACACCTGAGCGCTCAAGACCAGTTCTTGAGTGCTCAGGAGTGGAGGTAAGCGCTCAAAAAGGTTTCAACACCAACCTCTGTTTTATTCACCGTAAATATCATTTTCAGGATTGTTATAGTTTCTGGGTGTCCACTGGTCCCTCCAGAGCCTAGATTAGTTGTTTCAGAGCTTGCTTGCAGGCGGACCTGATTCTTGAGCGCTCAGGTCCATAGCTGAGCGCTCAAGAGTAATGACTGTAACAGTCTTCTGTTTTTGTTTCATATTTCGTCGTCTCATGCCTATTATAACTGTACACTGTTCACATGCATACACATAATGTGTTTATAGTTTTTAACCCCCTTTATTGTTTCCCCTTCCCTATTTGATTAAAGTTGAAAGACAAAAATGGTTTTAAAGTCCCACAAGCACTAAGTAGAGACCTACCCCCGCGTCGGGCGAGAGGGGTGCCGTAAAACTCTTCCCCTCTCGTAACCTAGCTCCCGAACCAACGTTGTCTCTGGTTATGACGGACGGTAAAAAAGAAACAAAACCTTTTTCCAAACAAAAAGCACGGATGTCATTCAAGTTCGGTTCCTCGGGTGGCGACTCCGAATCAAATGCGCCGTTGCGTTTTTCCTCTCAAAAAGAAAAAGACAGCGCTCTCCGGGGCGGGAAGCCCACAGATTGACCCAATCTGAAAGAAACATAGTCATGTCGCCACTTATTGAGCTATGCTTGGAAATATATGTTAAATACTAGAGACTATGCAGGCCTTTCATATGTTAGCTTTGAAATTTGATGAATGGTTATTTTAGTTTGTTACTTTGTTCGCCACCTTCTTGATCTCAGATTGTGATTACACAGTTTCTCTTGGTAGACCTGCGGTGCCATGGTGATTCAGCAGCAATCAAGAAGCGGGGTCCCCATACTGTTGCATCAACTGCTCTTGACATCTTAAAGCTTGTGCGTAATTCTTGCCATCAGCTACTGCAGATATGCATTGATTTATTCTCCCTTTGTTCTGGATTAGCAGGATCTAAAAGAAAACACGCTCTCAAGTCTTTGCATCCCATGTCCATGGGCTATCAGCTTAGGCATATCATATTCTTTTTGAGTCTTGCTCTTTTTCTATTTGTTCCCTCCATAAAGTTTTTTTTTTTAAGGTAATCATGGTTGAGTTTCATCAAGTCATCATTGTGGTGGATTTTTTTTGTCTGTTTGCAATTATTTGGCGACTGAGTCGTTTGTTAACCAATACGATAAGCTGTGCCATATTGGGGACACTATGGATGTTATAACTTTAAATTACCTAGATTAACTCAGATAGAGAGTAGCACCTACATTATTTTGCTGAGTTATTAATTAGGTAATATCTTGAGGTTCCGTGACAGAGTATCATGCTGTATAGTTATGGCAATTGACAAGTGCTCATGTTTTTCAAGAGAGTATATGTAAAGCATCTAAGTCACAAGTTTGTCAATGGGGTGCGAGTGCGGGAGCACAATAGCAACAATTGGAAACTGCCTAGGATGAGCGTTTGAGAGTGACAATATATTCCCTAATATATAGGAGTTGTATACTTTTTGTGTTGCTGTGTTCAGATTTCATTTTTTTCAAAATAATAATAATAGTTTTATGATTTCAGTTGGATCAGCGGAGAGGCCTATGTTTTTTATCCCCTACTTGTAGGTTCAACTCTCATCGTCATCATTTTTGAACTTGATTTTTAATATTCTCACTATGCGCAGTGCATAATCCACGTTGCTCAGGCAACAATACAGCCAGTCATGTGGCTAGATAGCCTTGTGTAGAAGAATCCGTGCATATAGTTGAAGTCCATGGACTAAATATCCCGCCCCAGGAAAACTGGATTCCCAAATTCCAGGGGAATTCCCTGAAAATAAAGGTATTCAGAGTTTTGAGTGTGGGTGCATTATCCCAAGAATACAAATTGTAGAACGAAGTAGAGCATTATTACTTTTAGTCTTCCACTATGAAGGAAGGTTCATGTTGTTTTCATGGAAACATGCTTGTACCTGCAGATTCATTGAATTCTTACGTAGTTTCTCTTACATCTCCACTGCAATATGCATATGTATATTTGCTCCTCTAGAATACAAAAACCCTCTGATGTGGGGTTAGAGAGATCCCTGCTGGATGATTACATGTAAAAAATTGACAACACCCCTTTTGCTGTATGGAGTCTATTGACGAGTTCCTAAATTGTTTTTTCTCTGGAGTAGCTTGGGAAGCTTAAACTGACACCTCGAGTGTTAGTTGGTCACAGCTTTGGAGGAAAAGGTATTTTAACAGTCGTTCTTTATGTAGTTAACAACGAGCATGACAGATTTCTGTTACAACATAATATATTTTTACAGAAGCCAAGTACTTTATCTAAACCTATTTTTTATGCAGTTGCCTTGAGCATGGTGGATCAAGTTGCAAAGCCACTGGCACGACCTGTCAGAGTAAGTATGCAGATTTCTTCCAAATCCACAAAGAGCTTTTGAGACTTCAAATTGCTTTAGATAGTTAACAACTGGATTCGTAGTAAGAGATTAGAGAGAGAAGAAAAACGACTTGTAAAGAGGAGACAGTAACTTAGTGTTCTCTCCCTCGTATGTGCTTTTATCTCCTCATGTTTTCTATCTCAGTAGACACATCAAAATGGTTTTGGTTGGATTCAAAATCTACCCTTTAGACAACTTACCCATCGTACAAAAACTCGACATTCCATAAAAACTCATTTCTCTTCAAATCCACCCATTTCCACAGTCACAGTTTCCTCTGACTGCCGCATGTGTCCCACCCCTTGTTGCCACTGCCGCCATCCCCATGCCCATCCATTTGCAGCAAAAGAAGCCACTCCCCAGTTCTCTACCGCCACGCTCATCCCCATCCCAGCCACCTTTCTTGACCGCAAATGCAACCCAACAACCACTCCTGCCCCTAGTTGCAGGGATCGTGCATAATGGGGTCGCTCCCGACACAGGAGGGCAGATTTGCGCTCCCAAGGAAGATTCATGACTGGAGCACGAGTCTCTCTAGATGGGAGTGTGATCCGAAAGAAGATGGGAGCAGGTCGAAGATGGAGGGAGAAGAATGAAGGAGGAGAGAGAAGATCAACTATAAAACGCAGATCTCTGATTCTTGTTTCTTTTTCTTTACCTTGGTTTCCTTCTTATTTTGCAGAGAGGATACGAGCATATGAGAACAAGTTAAAAACTTAAAAGAGGAGAGAGAGAGAGGGGGTGGGAGGCCTTCATTTTCTATCTAAGTGAATGAGAGGGAGAGGGAGGAGGAGAGAGAGAAGGGAAGGCCTTTTCAGATCTGCAGTAAACATTTTAAAAAAACAGAAGTGCTAGGACCACCACACTTTTTTCCACCGCACGGCCACCACATGTCGTGTGGGATCCACTCCGGGCCCCAAAAAATACAGAAAAATATCCATAAATCAGCTCCAACAGATATCAGTAGTGGTGGTCCTAGACATTGTGTAAAAAAAAGAGTTGCAGCCTTTTGACTTTTCAACTTCATATGCTAGTCTAAATAACCCTGAATTTTTGGAGTGTAACATAAATAACCATTACGAAAATGCCATTTATACAAAGTGATAAGGATGGCAGACAATCCAAGAAAGCAATCTCAAAAGGTTATTGATATTTGAGAGGAAGTGCTTAGGGTGTTAATTAACCCAGCACAAGTATTTATTATGAAGTGTGTGAGTACAAAGCTACACAAAATCTAAATTACCCTCACTCACTAATACTAATACATAACTTGAAGTGTGTGAGTACAAAGCTACACAAAGTCTAAATTACCCTCACTCACTAATACTAATACATAACTTGCATCTTCTAACACTCCCCCTCAAGTTGGAGATAAATATCACTAAGTCTCAGTTTGTTACATAGCAACTCTAGCCATGGCTTGAAAACCGATGTAGTAAATATGTCAGCCAGCTGGGCACTACACACGAAGGCAGTAGCTTCCCACCACTATCTAAATTGTCTCATGCAAGATGACAGTCAACTTAAATATGCTTAGTCCTCTCATGGATGCAACGTGAATTGTTGCTTGATTATCACAATATAGATTTATAGGCAATTGCACACTGAATCCTACCTCCTCAAGAGCGCACTCATACAATCTCTCATGTCTTGTGAGCCATGGCTCTGTACTTTGCTTTTGCATTGTGAAAAACGCAATAATCCTATGTGTATCTCCTGCTAGATGGTCCTCCTGCTTAATCGGAATCAATAAAAGTCTCAACACGTAAGTTTCCTTTAGCTTAGTATAACAGACCAAGTCCTAGATGTGCCTTGAATACTCCACAATTCTTGAACCTCCCGATGTGGAAGAGGAGAAGCAGACAAGCAAACTCACAATACTAATTGCAAACGACGTGCAATGGTAAGATAATTTAGCTTACCAACCAAGCGACGATACTAATTAGGATTAGAAAACAACCTTCCCTGATCAATTCAAAGTTAGACGTCGGGATCCATAGGGGTCTCAACAGGTTTAGTCCCCAACAAACCAGTCTCCTCCAGAATATTCAACACATACTTTCGTCGAGATAAGCTAATACCATCTTCGGATTGCGCCACCGCTATATCCAAGAAGTATCGCAAATTTTCCAAGTTCTTGGAATTAGAATGACACTGTAAAAAACCTTTCAACTCATCAATGCCTTTCTGATCATCATCTGTAATGATGATGATATCATCAACATAGACAATTACTAATACCTTTCCCTGGTTAGACATGGGAGAGAATACATAACGATTAGACTGACATCGATTCCTACCAAATTGCAAAACGACAACACCAAACTTGCCAAACCAAGCTCTAGGGGACTACTTAAGACCGTGCAATGCTTTGCGCAATGTTCTAAATGGCGCTCGGCGCTAGTAGGGCAGAGACCCACCTCCAAGCGCCAAGCCGCCTAGGCGGCGCCAAGCAATTTGGCGGTTTTTTTTTTTTTTTAAACAAACTATTATCCAATCAAACTATATTCCATGTATCCATAATGCAAGTTCAAAGTTCTACATAACCATAATGCAAAGTTTAATGTTCAAACTTCAAAGTACAAACCCAAATAAAATTAAGTAGTAGCAAGTAGCAAATAAATTGAATAAGACAATAAACGAGATTGGAGATCCCTAATGCCAAGTTCAAAGTTCAACTCCTTCCTCTATCTCTTCTCCTCCATACCCCTCCAAAACTTGATCTCCATCGGACTCAAAGTCAATCTCCTCATTTTCCTCCTCTTCGGATTCATCTTCCGATACAAAATCTTCTTCATGTAGCTCTCGTGGCTCACGTACTCCAACATTTCTACCACTTCTTCTTGGCATAAAGACTTCATCCACTCCCATAGTGGTGGCAAGTAACTCATATGTAAGTCCCGAACCCGGCTCAACTTCATCATCATCACCACCTTCAACAATCCATCATTGTGCATAGGTTGCTTCGCTAGCAAGTAGGACATCTTTCTCCTTCTTCCTTGATTTCTTGTTGATGAGTTTGGCATTGAATTGGACGTACACTAGATTGCTCATCCTTGTTGCATCTAGTCTATTCCTTTTCTTTGTATGTATCTATACATAAAAAAATCCATGCCATTTCTCCTTTAATAATAATTTCAAGCTACTAAATTACTATAAGAGCGAGAGACAAAGAGAAGAGTATATGGACTTACCCCCTCAAAGGTGCTCCAATTTCTCTCACACCCGGATGAACTTGAAGTCAAAGCGAGAATTCTCATAGCCATTCTTTGCAATTTGGGTGTAGAGTTGCCATAATTAGACCACCAACCAACTAGTCATGGGAAAAAAAAAAACACAACTTAAAATTCTATTTGCACTAAGTTGCTAACTTACTACTAACATTACTAGTAATTAGTAAATTAAATGAAGAACTAAAAAAGCCATAATTTACCCGGATCATAATTGTCATTGTTTGCTTCACATCCCTTCGGGGCCACAATTTTTCCAAACATACCCACTTTGTTCTTGTACATCAACAACTCTTTATTGATGACATAATCTTGGGCATCCACATCTTCCGGATAGAATCTTTCAACACATTCAACAACCGCCTCCATGATGCTTGAATCATTTTGAATGGTTTGATCCTTATAGAAGTAAAAAGGATTCAACAAATAAGCCGTCAAATGTAATGGACTATCTAGCCGACCTTCAGATTTTGTATCAATGACTAGGTGCATGGCAACGTGCAAGGCACGTATATCATGCCCGTTGTGAAGATCGGTTTTCTTTGTTCCTCATATTATAGATCGATGTAGTTTTTGACCAACAAGAAACCACACATACATATATATAAATCAGCAGAATATGACAACTACCATTTGGTTGAAAAAAAGCTGCCCGAACTTTGTCATGAGCAGCCTAAACCACCAATCTTGGTACTTTAATAACTTATACAACATTAAGATAAGAACACAAATAACAGAAATCAGAAAGAGCAGATTGGACACAAAAGGGGCACTTCCAGGATCATCCAAGCCCTGAACAAAATATTGAGCAATCCATCTTGATGCAGACACCACATCCAAACCTGCTCTATTAAACACAAAACACATAGGCTGAGCTTTTTGAATCTCCTCTGCAACTCTATGATTAGAGCCCCCACTGAGACTCCGATCAGACCTACACAAGTTAACTAAACCTAAAAAACAGTGCAACACATTAGCCACATCAGCCTTTGATAGATTTGAACAAAACATCATTCCGAGCACGCCATATAGACCACATAATAAAAATCGAATCCTGGATCAATTCCTTATCAAGAACATGTTTTAGCCATTGAACAAACCAGTCCACAAATCCCAATGCAGTCCCCACAGTAAAGTCAAAACCTAAGTGAGAAGCTCTCCACACTGTTTTTGCAAAGTCACAATTAAAAAACAAATGGTCAATAGTTTCCAAATCCTGACTACATAGGGAACAAAACGGGTCTACGGCGATGTTCCGCCTAAGCAAAGCATCCTTAGCTGTATGCAGAAGTCATGGTTTGGATAAAAGGAAAATCAATGGTCAAAAGGGTAATCTTCCTAACCAAAAATCTTTCACGAGAACCGTTACTTGCAGCTTGATTAAATCAATGGTCAAAAGGAAAATCTTCCTAACCAAAAATCTATCACGAGAACTGTTAAACATAAACAAAGGCACATATACTGCCATCTCCACTTCTAATCTTTTGGGACAGAGTAAGAGTAATAGCATACCATCTCATCAGCCTCTCTAAGTGTGATTTTCCGTCCATTCTGCATGTCGTTCTCCACAATAACTTTCAAAAGGCCTGGAAAAGGAATCCAAAGAAGTTACAAATTGGTAGTAAGCACCACCCCAAATGGACAATGGATCCATATTGAGTTAGTAATGATCATGATTCAGTACCCATAAATAGTTGTTTATGGTTAAGTACCATGTGAAAAAACAATTCAGAACGAGATATCTTATTTGAGATATCAAATGCTAGATGCTTGAGGAGAATATGAAGAGACAAATGACCGCTGAAGATTTATGGCAATGTCCTGTGGTTTCTAGATGGCTACAACATAACTCAAAATTTATGATCGAGTTGTTCCAGCTAAAGACAACTGTTTTTGTCCATTCCATGTTAATTTTCCCGGTCCCAAGGAGATCACCAGGCCTCAAGTTGCAACCGTTGATGGTATGATATGCAAATTGTTGAGTCAATGCCTAATATCTATGGCATGAAAACAAAAATCAAGTAGCAAATTAGAATATGGCCCGCATTTTAAGAGCCGAGATTTGTTTTCATTCAAATCATCGCAATAGCACCGTTGATGGAGGAAGTGTGAATGTGCCAATATGAAAACAAATACAAATCTACAGAGAGTTTGTAACAGTTACTTTAAAGGTAAAAGAGTTGAAAGTATCATCAGGGACTATTGATAATCAAAAAGTTAAATTTTGTTTATTACCACCAAATAAATACTATATGTCACACAGTTTAAGATACTTAGACAGGTGAAATCTCACATCCCCATGAGCTAATTTTGGTCTAAGCATCAGCATAAGTCAATATCTTTCTCCATTTGACAGCCAAAAAAAAAAGCTAATGCAAGTAGCTCTTGCTAACTAAATGAAATTTATTTCTTCTAAGGTAAACAAGATTGCAAATCGGAGAAGGCAAAACCCTCATAGGTGCTTGAAGTTGCTCTTTGTGACAACATGGGAATTTTCTTCTCCGGTAGGTTTAATGCGAACCTTGCATCAAGAAGTCAGATTGATAAGGATGATATTACAACTCATTAAGAAAGCACAATAATTTGACTATCATTTGGTTTAGGAGAAAAACTTCAATGAGGCCCAAGACGTAATTGTGGCAGATTATTATCCAAACAATAACAAGAAAGAACATTTCAAATCCCTTGTGTATAATAGACAGATGGCCAATGAAATGTGAGACAAACTATAAATGTCAGTACACAGCAGTAAAATAATACCTCCAAAGAAATGTCTAAGTTCTTTGCTATCTTCTCTGCAAGATATGGCAATGGTTGAGGGTCCTGCAATTAACAGCATGCATGAATTCGGCACGTCAGATTTGAGGTTTTTTCAAAAAACAAAAAAAAAAACAAAATATATGGTTCTTGGAAACATAATTGTGAAAACCAACGTTTTCTAGAAATATAAGCTACTTGTTTGGAAGTATCACAGGCAAAAGGTTCGATAGCATCTGAGGTCACAATTCAAGGGGGTACTGTTGTACCTGAAAGAACTCAAGACACCAAGAATCATCACTTTATCACTTTTCTCTTTTCTCAAACATATCATATAATCATTTGAATGAAATAATTAGGATCTTGGTGTAAGAATCCCGGTACCATCTGTCTCTGGTCTTTAACCTAATAATCAACACATTAATTTTTAATACTTAATCAATATGATTTATAATATCACGTATATGGCCATAAAATAGGTCAGTAGGTCACCAAGAATGAAATGAACTACAAATCCCTCAATTCATCTAAAGAGGCACATAAAAATGCATCCAACCCAGAGAAATTAGCACTAACAAAGACATGCAAAGAGGGCAAATCAGATATATCAAAACAAAATCAAAGAAACCCCTAGATCTACAACCAGAAAGGATTAACACCCACTGAAAATATTTATACCTTATGCGATTTCTGGTAGTCGAGGATAGTCCGATGCTTGAATATGGCCTTAGCAACCTCAAATCGACCATAACTTGATGAATCCATAAAGGAACACTTGACATTATGAAGGCTAGCGGAGGTAGGTCGAGATCCATGGCCTAGGGTTTAAGATTTGACGGTGGGATCATCCGTGAGCATGAGTTGAACCACGATTTATGTAAAAAGAAAGGACAATAAAATGAACGGTAAACAATAGCGTAATGGTTAAACAAAAACAAAAACAAAAACAAGCAACCCCTGAAATCGAAGTACCCATTCGCCGAGATGCGGAAAATATTTTTACTGCGCACGAAAATCATTTGGAATAGTTACGGATCCGTAACATCTGGTGAGGGCCGGTGACCGAGTCGACCGTCGTTAGTGGCAAGGGTGATGGCCGAGAGAAGATCGATGCCATGAAAGAGAGAGAGAGAGAGGCCGTGGGAGTCGGTGAAGAAAATCGCACAAGAGAGGCAGGGAGGCGAAGGAGGTATTATGTGAGGAAAAAAGGTGTATTACGTGGCTGTGTGTGATCCACCCACCTGGGCCGGCAAAATTACCATTATGGACAACTGGCTAACACTGCATGTTTAGAAATTGAAGGGCAAAATCGTCCAAATTGGACAAATTGGCTAGCGAAAAATTGGATCCAACTCTCTCTTCTTATAGAGGAGGAAGATATCTAATATCGGCTTGTATTGAGCCTCTTTAGACATGCATGCCTCTATGATCTCTTGTTTCGCCTTTTGTAGTTCTCCATACACAAAGCCCATTGAGGGACGGTCCCCATCAACAAGTCGAAGCACTTTCACTAGCGGAGCAAACACTTTCAAGCATAGACTTACACCATTTCAAAATGATATACTAAGCACGGTAGCATATGGTGTTTTCCCTTTTGTGCTACTAGGACCCTATTTACTCTTCCCCCATTCATCGCTAGTAACCATTACCTTCAAGGCTTCTTTCTTCTCCGCCAAACTTTGCAAAATCAAGAAAGATGTTGCAAATCTAGTCACACCCGGCCTCACTGTATCTCTCTTTTTGGTAGCTTTTCTCATCAATGCCAAAGTCGTATGGTGAGCATAAATAAATATAGTAAAGGCCTTTGCCTTCTCTATAACTCCTTTGAATTTTGGTAGCTTACCAATTCCTTCAAGCATAAGGTTTATGGTGTGCGTGGCACATGAGCTCCAAAAGATATTAGGCCTCTTGACCTTCAATAACTCCGCCGCGGCCATGTTATTTGATGCATTGTCCGTCACCACTTGAACTACATTTTTTGGCCCAACCTCTTCAATACACTTGTCAACATAGTTGAAGATGTATTCCCCCGTGTGCGACTCATCCGAAGTTTCCTTAAAAGAAAGAAAAGTAGTCCCTTCCTTGCAATTGACGCACAAATTCATGATGCTTCTCCTCTTTCGATCGCTCCAAGCATCGGTCATAATAGAACAACCCGTTGAAGCCCACTCTTGTTCTTGGCTTCTCTCCACTTCCGCCTTCAACAATGGCTCCCTTAATTTGTATTGGTTTAGAGGTTGGTAGCCCACGCCAAATTGACCAACCGCTTCACAAAATTGTGCAAAGCTATTATTGTCAATAGCATGAAATGGGATACCGGCTTCATACACCCATCGAGCCAAAAAACTATCCACTTTCTCAGTTCTAGCCTTCAAAAATGTAGCACTTATGGTTTGTTGTCCCATCATCTTCTTCCCGGGATTGATATCCAATACATATTTATCCATGGGACCTAGAGTATGGGGCCTCTTTCTTGTCCCTACAAGTTCAACTTCCTCATCACCATCTTCTTCTATGATAGTCACTTCCTCCCTAATCTCCTTTGCCGCTTGAAGCTTGTCTTTTTTCTTCTTACTTCCCTCTTCAACTGCCGCTTTACACTTGGCTATATCTTCCTTACTTGCATTAGGACAAGAGGAAACAGACCCCTTAATTTGAGCTATGTGTTTTTTTAGCCAACTAATCCCTGAACTCATAATCTTACCACACAATTTGCATTGTATTTTATCTAAATTCGTAGGATCCACTAGTATTCCATACTCCCATCCCATATCATTTGATGCTCTTCTAAGGGCAGCTGAATTATCGGTGGCGGCATTAGAGGCCACCGAAGATACATTTTGAGATTGAGACATTGGTTGAGACATTTACAATAGGCCTACACATTAAAAACAATATTAACAGTTACTTGCAATATTAACAGCAACAATCCTTCTAACAATAATCCCACAAAAAAAAAAAAAGAACAGTCAACAACAATCAGCAGAACAAAAGAAAAATCCATCTGTTCTTTACGTGGTTCCCTTCTAAGTTTCTAACAACAGTCAACAGAAGTTACAGAACAAAAGAAAAATCCAAATTGGGCAACAGTCTATTCTCACTAGTTTAGACATCTATCTCTGAGATAAATCTACTTTATTTAACAAAAAGAAACCCAGAGAAAAACTGGGCAGTCTAGAATGACAGCATTCCCTCCATCACTACTGTATTGACTGCCAACAGGCAACAGTCAACAACAGTCAGCAGTCAACAGACTCAACACTCAACAATAGTCATGGAAGAAATAGACGTGAGAGAAAAACCCAAACTGGTTGGGACCCATTTGGTCCTCCTGGACTATCGAAAAAAAAAAACAGACGAGAGAGAGAAACAGGACGATCGAGAGAGACTGAGAGAGAGAGAGACGAGAAAGAGAGAGAGCGAGAGAGAGACTGAGAGAGAGAGAGAGACGAGAAAGAGAGAGCGACTGAGCGAGAGAGAGACGAGTAAGAGAGAGCGAGAGACACATACCGGTGAGTCGGCGACCGACGCCGACGATGGATGATGGAAGATCGACGATCAGATGATGGAATGAGTCGCCTGGAGTTTGAACGGAGTGAGCTGGAGTGAGCTGGATGATGGCTAGGGCTTTGATCGACTGGAGTGAGTTTGGGAAGAAAACGTAATTACATATATATATGTGATTTTGTCAAAATTACATAAGAAGCCCTTTTAGTTTTATTCTATACATTTAAGGCCGCCCAAGGCCTCCAAACACGCCAAGGCCGCCAATCCCACCTAGCCCGCCAAGGCCGCCAAACACCGCCAAACCTCCCTGGGCGCCAAATCAAACGCCAAGGGGCATTGGCGTGGCGGCGGGGTGCCTCCAAGCGCCTAGGCGGCCGCCGAGGCCGCCATTTAGAACACTGGCTTTGCGAAGACAACACACTTGATTACGCTCCCCTCTAAACAAAAAATCTGGGTGATTGCTCCATACATACTTCTTCCTAAAGATCCCCACGAAAGAAGGCATTTTTAACATCTAAATGAAATAATGGCCAACCAAGATTGGCCGCGAGAGAGATAAGAAGACTGTGGAAATTTTATATCCATCTCAAAACCAATTGGCAATGAGAGGAGAGGCCATCAAGGCTCATATACTAGTTTTTGAGGTGTTAATTAACCAATGTTGGACAAATTCTAACAGTCCCACGCACATGCGACCTCTGACTCGCACGTGGAGAGGTCAACAAAGGATCCATAACATATGGATCACAACAAAACAAAGTGCAACTATGGCACATATAAAGGGGAAAAGCCTCTAAAAACCTAGCTCTGATACCATGTTAAAGTATCCACCTCAAAACCAATTGGCAATAGGTGGAGTAGCCTCTAGATTTTATTAACCAATCTTTGGTAGCTTAGATGATCGTTGTGGGATAAAGTCTAACGCTCCCCCTCACGTGTAACCCAAATGCACGTGGAGGTACGAATTGAGGAGACTAGGAGATTTGACTCGGGCTTCGGAGACTCGACCACGTGAGGTGAGGCCACCCAAGACCAAAACCTACCATGTTAGATTTCTTGGAGGGTTCTAACTAAAACCAATTGGCAATGAGTGGAGAGGTCCAAAATGTTATTAAGTGATCACTCATTCCACTCCCAAACAATGTCAGACTCTATTTCCTTAACATCCCCCTTCACGTGTAGCTGCATTTGAGGTCTGTCACGTGGAGCCTCTTTTTTGTTCTATCATCGTGCAGCCTTTTTGCTAGTCTGTCATTGCGGGTGTGGGTTGTGACATTTTATTTTTAAAATGTGGGGTGGAATGAGTCCCACTCTGATATCATGTGAAAACTTTATATCCATCTCAAAATCAATTGGCAATGAGAGGAGAGGCCACCTAGGCTCATATACTAGTTTTCGAGGTGTTAATTAACCAATGTGGGACAAATTCCAACAAAGACAAACGGAAACAAGCTTGGGAATGGGAGAGAGTCTCCACATAATCAAAACATATGTCTGAGTATAACCTTTAGCAACCAGGCAAGCTTTATAGGACGTTGAGCAGACTTCCTAATTTGTATTTTCAGATTAGTAGAAAAATCTGATTTTTTTGAAATTGTCAAGCATAAAAGGTGGAGGTTCTTGTCAAGATGGATTAGCAGAGTAGTCTAAAACCAGAGCAATGATGATGTCTAGCAAGGTAGTACACAAGTAGTCTGATCCTTAGGGTGCCGAGAATATGTCTTCCAATTAGTCTTATCCTATAATCCACCAAGGTCTTGTTACTTCTTCTTCTTGACGGACTCTTCCATATGCTCTTAATTCTGACTAGGTAAAAGGAAAGAAGACCCCTTGGAGTCTTGGTGGTGGGGATGTCGAAATGTTTATGCCATCCACCTTTGTAGGACGACTTTGAAGTCATCTCGAATAGTCCCAACTTGACTCGACCAGGTATCCCCACTGCCTGTGAAAGCCTTGCTATCTTCCTCCATGTCAATGACAGAGAGTCGAACACCTTAAACAAAAAGAATAACCCGACTCAAATCACACATCAATCAGATCTGTCCCATAACTAATTCAATCAGCTATCCATCTCTCAACTCGAGGAAATGTTAAAAGAGTTAAAAGATTTTTGCCTGGAACTAAATTTTTAGTGTAGCAAACCTCCGAGGAGATTTGCTACACTAATAAGTACTGATGAGATCCGATTGTTGGTTGATGTATCGGGTTTAAGTTTTAGGATTTTCAGATCCTAGTTTGTTTTGCTGTTTGGTTTTCTTTGTTTGTATCCTGTTGTCCTGCTGCTGTTTGCAGGTCTAGGTCTTAGTTTTTGTTGGTTTTCTTCCTTGTTGAACCCTTTTTCAGAGTCTGTATTGTATACTCTGTTTGTTTGAGGCTTGTTTGCTTTATAAAAGTGGTTAATTTACCCACACAAAAAAACCCTCCAAGGAGATGTCCCAAGCATCAGGTTACTTCAGAATCATCAGAACCACCTTAAACTGCTTTAGAACTCGATTTGGAGAAAAGACTTCATCAAAAGACTAGATTATGAAAACTATACAAATTAATGTTGTATGCACGCAAAAATTTCTCTTGGACATCAGTCCTTCCATCCTCAATCATGATGTGATTTTTTGAGATTGTTATTCTTTTCAGAAAAGTAGAAACTAAAGAGAAGGAGATCACATCTGGAAACTTTGTAGAAAAATATAATGAGCAACAAGGAAGCGCTGATACAAAATTATATTTTCTGGTAAAAGAATAAAAGAAGAGAAAAATGATGTGCAGAATTGACAGGGAGAGTAACTTAGAGTTCTCTCCCTCGTCACTACAAAATGTATTCAGAAAGTTCTAAATACATATGCCCTTAATGAGATAATATATAGCTTAACATTAGTTGTGAATAGGAGCTTAAAGGCTATATTATCAATGTAAGCTAATGATAGTTTGGACATCGACTCAGAGGCATAAACACAAAACAAAAGGAAAAGTAATACAAAAGGACTTCAAGTTTTCCTGATCACGAAAAAGACTTTTGCGTATAATAGGTTCACTTCCTTATTCTCTAAAAACAAGCAATGAGCAAGACACATAATAAGCACAATAAACAAATAAGCACCAACTAAGACCGCAATACAATCAAAGGTCACAAACGGGAAACCCATATACTCTAGGTGTTTCTCCTTTTTCACAACATTAGGATCTTCTTTCTGAATGTTATTCTGGTCTTCCCCTTATTTTCTGTATTTCTTGTGTCCTTTATATTTTGCCTGACCTTATTTTCAGTAATTGCTTGTCATTCTGTAGGTTTGGGTTTTAGATGCAACTCCTGGAAAAGTTCGAGCTGGTGGAGATAAAGAGGATCATCCTTTTGAATTGATCTCTTTCTTGAGGACATTGCCCAAGCAGGTGAGTTTTATTCCTTTGTTGTACTAGCATTCTTAGGTTGTCCTCTTGCTTTTTGCTAGACTTTTCTATTCCTCTTTAGAATTTATTGTGCCTTGAAGGTCAAACACAAAATTTGAGGGTAGGATTTTTCTTGTTTTATGGAATGCAACTTAATACTCCAATTAAGCATGACAACTATGGCGATTGAGTCATGTGGAGCTGTTGTGGTGTTCTGCGATTTGGAGTCACTTAGAGCTTAGTCAACTTGAGGTGGAGGAGAGAGCCAAGACAATCATAATATGCGAGAGTGGTTTATGCAGTAAGGAATAGTATCGTATGTTTGAAGTGGTATAATCATGTCTTTAATATTTTGTTAGGAACCATGCAATTACAGAATATGTGGTTTGGAGTATTTAGTTTCCTGATTTGGGTTGGTTTGATTTCCCTTTTTTATATCTACTTGGTCAACAAGAAGTTTAGTTTATAATATTATGTTGTCCTTTTTACTCTCAGGTTTACTAGGATTTCCAGTACTGTAAATTAGGTTCTAAGCCGTAGGTATATGCAGTTGATTTTGAATAATGAAAAATATTTGTTAGCGAGTATCTCTTATATCGTGTTTGTTGTTACTTATTAGAGGGAGTACCTCAAATTCAAGCAAGTTCCTGGATTCTTGTTGCTCGACCTTTGTTGATATGCTTCTTTGTATCAGTGGTGGTGGTTGGTTGGAGATGTAGGAGATGAGCTAAGAGTCGGTTCTTTGGTTTGGTTGCCCTATGGCCTGTTCTTTACAGGAATTACACCTGATGTCAATCTCCTTTTGGGAGTGGTGGCTGGCCCTCGGTGGCTGACAAGATGCTTCGGGTTGAACCTTAATGAGTCAGTTATGCAGTAGAACGTGTGTCATATGACCTCAGGGGTTGCCCCAATGCAGGGGCCTCGGGGCGTAGATATGGAAGGTCAACATAATCTCAGGCTATAGTGAAGTAAGAGGTTAGATATGGTGTGCGTTCCAAGCCATTGTGTTTTGGTCAAATGTCTCCCTCCTTCCCTAGGACTGGGAGTGCAATTTTGTTCACCCTCCTTAAAAGAGGGTGAACATTACCCTCTTTCTTATTGGTTGAAATGGTGTGGACCCCACCACAAAGTGATGTCATGCTTACCATGCAATACACTTTTTGGTAAACATGACATCACTTTGTGGTGGGGTCCACATCATTTCAACCAATAGGAAGGAGGGTAATGTTCACCCTCTTAAGTGGAGGGTGAACAAAACTCAACTCTAGGACTGGGGTCTAATGTCCTCCCATCCAGGAGTTTCTAGCCCTCAGACGAATTCATAAGCTCAAGCTTCCAATCCACAAGCCTTTCAATGCTCCCAAATGAGGTACATAAGTTCTGGTCGCAGACAAAGTACTGATGTCATCTTTTCTATTTGTTCGTCAAGCCCATGCAATCGAGCATCCCTTGTTGAGGATATGTTGGCGACATCTTCATTGTCTTTGGAGATACCCTTGGCCTAAAACCTTGTTGAAGCATCGCCAAGGGCCGTATTTGCAAGGTCCAGGCTGGGAATTAGTCTCTATGCGCTTAGCTGTTGAAGAGATCCTCAAGAGGATGGTGGTGTTCGGACTTCTGAGAATTAGTCTGCATTCACTTAGCTGTTGATGTCTTGATTCTCAAGAGGATGGTGGTGTTCTGCATGGCATGCAGGCATCACCTTGTTTGGCTGACATTGGGGGCCATTTAATTGGTTATTGATTGATCAGCCATGTTCTGCCATGTGCCGAACAACAGTCTTGGTGCCATGTGGCAACACCACATGACAGGTGGAGCACCAAAGTGTGATGCAATCATGAAACACTGCACCTCATGTGGGCGTGCCACAGGCCGTCAACCATGGGGTCCTGCCACATGCTGTAGCCAAATCTCTACATCACGTGGTCCAGTCCTCATGGACTTTGATGGCGCGTGTACATATGATTGTGATAGGCCTTCCATTGAGGAGCTGCGTCTGTTGGTGGTTAAGGCGTTGTTTATTGGAGAAGGAGAAGGAGATAGTACTGATGGTAATGAAGAAAGAGTAAGTGGTCTAGATATGCTACTTTACTTCTTCTTTGTGCTTTCTTACAGTCTAAAAGTTTGGTATGTTTTCTTTGTTAGCAGTTCTTAAACATAGAAATTAGGAATGCAAAAACTCCAGTTGAATGGACTGTGGACAACAGTTATCAACTTTGAAAATTTGTTAGTATACCAGAGTGCTATGTTAACATTTTTACTGCTTTGGTGGAAAGGAGATGAAAAGATTGCTCTTTTTGTCATGTGTAATTTATTTTTTCTTGTTGGTTGGTTAACACTGTATCTTCGTGTCATCAGTCAATTCTATTTAGTTATTAGTAATTCTTTTGTTAAGGAAGGTTGCTTCAAAGCGGGATGTGGTGGTTGCACTTGAGAGACATGGGTTTTCGAAAGATGTGGCACAGGTATGTCTCTATCGCAAATGGATTTGCATGCTTATAATCTAATTGGCTTACTCTACGTCTTGATGCTGCTCTTAGTAAAGGGTTTTAGTCTTATTAGTCTCATATTGGTGTGCCCAACTCCGCTGGAAGATTTCAGTACAGCTTGTATTATAGTTTCTTTAGTTATGCTCCCAACAACAAAACTGGACTACAGCTTCACTTGATTTGAGTTGTTATACAGACAGTTTTGGTGGCCCTTACCTTTACTCAAGTTGGAGAAAAGTGAAATACTTAATCTGAATATATCTTTTTGTGAACATAGTCCCCATCCTTGTGATGGGAGAATCAGAGAACGACTAATGGTGGTTGAAGTATGTTTACCAGATTCTCTCACACTTATGATGTAGGACCTTTAGGGTCATGAAACTAGAATTGGAGGGGGAGACAGTTCCGTTGTCATACCAAGAGTGGGTTTTGGATAAGATAAGGTCGTTCGCCTCTATGTCTCTGGTGCAACTCACCAATCAGGCTATACTTGACAAGGGGGGTGTCACTGGAGAAGTTGATAGGGAACGGTAAATGGGCCTTTCAATTGTGAAGAGTCAGTTAAAGTGTTTTCTATTTTTGTATAGGTATGGGGTTGGTGGAGATAATATAGGTTGAGGCTTTGCAAGTTTATTTTAGTGACAAGTTAGCATTTCATAATGACTTCCTAAAGCTGCTATATAGGGTGCTTTTCAGCATTATTTTTGGAAAACGATGGTGATGAAATAGATTTTAGGTTTGAATTTCAGAGAGGTTGCTGGACTGCTGGTTTGACTTTGTGAAGGGTTTTCTGGGTGAAGGCTTAAAGGAAGTTATGCCATTGGCAATAATTATTTTTGAGCAATGAGAATCTAAAAAAGGTTGCATTTGTCGAATATCAAATTTTATGCGCAGTGGTGTGGTTTCTGCATATTTATGGAGGAAATTCTGTTTGCATTTATCTCTTGAATTGGTTATTACAATTTTCAGCATTGCTACTCTTCGATTATTGAAAAGTGTGTCTTCGTTTGATCATTTCCAACCTATGAACACAATCACTCAGTTTAACAGAGTTTCTATTTCTTCTGTATTTCTCATTCATAGGTTTACATGTACCGTACCTTTGTGATGCCAGGTTAAACTTGCGATGCACAACTTCCTTTCGGCACTTGTGAATACATTTGCATTTCCGTATTAATGAGTTTCTAACTCCTTTGATGATATCAATTTTACATTCTTGTCTTTATTGTTTTCTACCTCCTTTTGCTGGCATCTATTTCTTGTGTACCCCTTATAATGTTGTCACTAGTCTCAATTATTTTGTTCTTTTTGGATCTGGTTTTTGTTGCCAGTGGGTGGTAACTAACCTCCGAGAGAGCAGCCCTTCTGATTCATCACCATCAAGTTTCTCATGGGTGTTTGACCTCAATGGAATAGCTGAGATGTATCAATCATATGAAGAAACAAGTTTGTGGTATGCAACACTTAAATTACACCGCATGGTGACAAATATGGTGTCTTTTCTCGTATGAAACTATTTTTTGTACTTTCTTGCCTCAATATCACGGGATGCATTCTTTTAGATGGTGTAGTGTTGCGAGATCTGATGTTTCTCTAATTCTAGATACAAGGCTGATGCTTGCTGCTATTCTGAAAGAAAATTATAAATACATCTCATTCCTATGGTTAACTTGTCCATTAGTCTTGAAAATTGTTACAATGTGCTTACCAACTACTCCCTCCGTCCCATAAAGTTTGGCACTTTAACTATTCCAGCCTTATGAAAAAATTAACTGTATCTTTTAATCCGTAATGTTTTTAATGAGCAATATGGATCTTGTTTGATAGATTTTAATTTGTTCTATTAAACAAAGTTCAAAAAATTGCCTAAAACATTATGGATTGAAAGATATATGCAATTTAAAAATGGCACGCATTCCTGAAAATGCCAAACTTTATGGGACGGAGGGAGTACTAGATTTCGACAAGTCAAAACATTTCTCAAAATGTAGTATTGTCTATAATTAAGATACACAGTGAAAACTAGATTTCAACTAAGTCTAAACATTTCATAAAATCTCTCATTGCCTGTAATTAAGGCAACTTAAATCTTTTTCCTTATCTCTTTTCTAGTCCCCTCTCTCTCTCTCTCTCTCTAAGATATTTCAAAAATAATCTTAAATATTGAAACGTTTATCTCCCTCACAAGACCAGAACATTCACCAAAAACCTAACAAACTCTTCGAAAAGAAGAAAAATGATGACTACATGAAATATTAGTTCGACGATCTTGATAATTTTAGCACTTTCAAGAACGCTAAAAATTGTCGAAAAATTGATGAAGCTAAAAAGAATTAATAACTATGAAGAATTTGTCTATGAAAGGTGAATTATCAACATATTATCAAACTGATAATGTTAATCAGAAGTAGTAATTAAAGAAAGGACGCTAGAGGTATCAGAATGGACAGAAAAATGGAAAAGACCCATCGGAGGATTTTTTGTTTTGGTTTATGCATGTGAATCAGGGTTGACAATTTTAATTGGGTCGAACAAACCAATCTACAAAACCATGCCAATCTCATTGAAGAAGTGGGCCATCATCATACCCTTCATAGGAAGCTGGAAATATTTGTTTGCTTTTAAGAACAAAAAGATGTTTGGAAAGAACATTGTTCCTTGATGAGGATTTAATACGTGGTAGTTTGTGTTGAATAGCTTTATATACATTGTTGGGCCTATTTCCTGACAGCTTAAGCTTTTTGGCTACTCGGAACTTAACAGTGTGTTCTCTTGATTGAATCTTGACCGGTTGAGGAAGCATTAGCACCGTTGATGCAGACACATTTTTTAAATATGAGAGGAGGTGAAGGAGAGGATAATAGTACAAGCATTGATGCACTATATTAGAAAAACACATCGTATTTGACTTACTCTTCATTCTTGTTTTATACTCCATCCCCATTCGTTTGTCCCTCGTCCTATCCCAACCCCAACCGGATAAAAAACTAATTATAACTTTTAATTGGTAATACTATTTATATGCAATATGGATCTTGTTTGATAGATCTCAATGAGTTCGTTTAAATGATGTTTTCAAAATTACCTAAAAGATTATATATTGTAAGATATAATCAATTAAAAAGTGGCACGGACTCCCAAAAGGGACTAAAGAATTGGGACGGAGGGAGTACAATATTGGTTTCAGGAGGGGGTAACTTTTTTTGTGGCTTGGATCGCCTGCTAGCAAAGGTGGTGGTTGAGGGGATTTTGGGGTTTAAGATTGGCAGGGTTGGTTTTGCAGCAATTGATATAGTTAAATAGTGCAATAGTTTCAATGTAAATCTTCCAAAAGAATATACTCCCCAAAATTTGATCCTGCAAAAGACACTAATTATATCTTCTGTATTTATGGTGAATTACATACATACGCAAATCCATAATGTATAAATAAGGGCAAAATTAACCTACTACATACAAACGGGATTCTAATGTAATCTTTGAATCTAAACTCCCCATGAACAAGGTTTTTGCAGTTTGATAAAAAAAATAAATTTTAGATTGAAGAAGGTAAAAGAAATATGCTAGACAAAGCAGACTTCATCCCTCCCGCTAAAATCATTATCTTCAAACCTCGCAAAGTCTTGCACCATCAAGGGTCTTCCTTGCAGGACTTCTTTTTTCCTTTTTAAAATTGCTTTGTCATTATATTTTGGCTGTAGTACATGGAGCTTTTTCATCGGTTCTTCGATTCATCCAGGAAAATAGTGGAAGATGTACCTCGAGGTGTGCATGTTAACTTTTTGAAAGCAGAAAGGAGCTTGCACAGGTGGGCCCTTGAAGATCTTCAGAGGATTCACGTTGCCGAGGAGTTGGCTGCTGATGAGGGAGGTGGAGTTGAAATGCATGTGCTTGAAGATGCTGGCCACTGGGTATGTTTACCCTCTTACTCCTTAGTAGAATATTTATGCTGTTTGGTAGAATATTGTTAGAATTGTTCCATGCATAATCCCTGTAGAAGCTAAGTGTTCTCATTCATTTGGTTGTTGTGGGTATGTCAAATTCTGAGAATATTATATTGAGTAGCCCATGTCATGGCTCTGTTTAACCTAGTTGTCTACGTATATGAGTAACTCGGTACGAGATTTTTTGAAAATTGCGGAGCGAGGTTGGGGTAGGTGGGGTTGTTAAGGCATCCAGCTCGAAACTAATTGGCAAAGAGTAGAAAGAATGGCGTGGGCAATATAGTTTTAGGGGTACTATTTTAGCAACTACGGGAAAGCTCTAACAATCCTGTGCAAGTCCCACGCACGTGGAGAAGTAGATAGAAGAATTGGAAGACATAATTAGAAACATGACTTAGGTAGGCAGAGTCACTTTCAATGGCTTAGAATCGGTTGAGTAGCCTATGTCATGGCTCTGTTTAACCCTAGTTGTCTACATATATGAGTAACTCAGTACGCGACAAATTTTTTCAAATGCGTAGCGAGGTTGGGGCAGGTGGGGCTGTTAAGGCATCCAGCTCGAAACTAATTGGCAAAGAGTAGAAAGAATGGCATGGGCAATATAGTTTTAGGGGTACTGTTTTAGTAACCACGGGAAAGCTCTAACAATCCCGTGCAAGTCCCACGCACGTGGAGAAGTGGATAGAAGAATTGGAAGACATAATTAGAAACATGACTTAGGTAGGCAGAGTCACTTTCAATGGCTTAGAATCAGTTGATATTGAGCTCTGTTGCAATCACAAGTAATTTGGTAATTGGTTCCTTATCTGGCTATCTGTTACTGTCAAAAAACAGAAGAAAAAATATGAAACCAACTACCAAGTTACATATAATTGCTACAAAGGCTGAAATCAACGTATTCTAAACTACTGAAAGTGAGTCTTACTTATGACCTAAAGCCTAGCTCTCATTTCATGCATTCAAATCAAAACTAGTCGGCAATGGGATCATATACTAGTTTGGGAGGGAATGTCTTAACTGCAGGACAAGCTTGGTAAGCTAAGGAATATGAGTGAAGAGTAAGGCACAATGTATGAACTAGTTGACCAGTAGAGAATGCTTCGTAAGAACTAGAGTTGGCCCCCCTCTAGATTTAATAGACTTCGGTTTGGCCATTTGGGGCTGGGACAATAACCTTGGTGATCTAATCCACATGATTTTTCTTGTCATAGTTCACCCAGGGTTAAACTAGATACCACATAGCGTCGCAGTTCCTATCACTACGTTCATCAATGCAAGAACCGCGACCTTCACGGCCATGACAACAACGACCATGAGAAGACATCCTTTGTCGGAAAATAAAGTAAAAGACTTGAAAAATGTATAAGTGGAGGCAATCACAGGGAAGCTAATGAGCATAATGGCTGAGAGTAGACATTAACAACAGGCGATAAGGTCTTGCTGGCAATGTTTGATCTTTGGACCAACAAAGATGTGAGTTTGAGGATGACTAAGAATGCGGAACTAACGACTCTATTAGGATATCAAATTACCAAATTTTTCATGATTTTTCCAGTGGATGAGATTGGTCGAGTGGTCTCAATGGGAGATAGGATTGCATGTGTTCATGATTGAGCAAGAATAAGTTTGGGAAGCAGTGGAATTTTCCAGCAGTGTGAAAGGAATAGCATTCAACCTTGATAATGAAACATATAGATATAGTTGAGGGAAAATGTCACTGAGTTCTGCCACTTTATACGTCTGTTCTGAAGGTGAAGTTTGAAATCATCTCTTTCTATTCCAACCTAAGAGTGGGCTAAGGCCCTTTGTTTCAAGGCCTGACTGGTTGAGTAAAATAGGGACCCTGTATGTTGTGTTGGTATCCAACTCGCCGGAGAGCTACTTCAATCTTTATCTCTATGGCAAGTTTGGGATTGACAAGATCTTGAGAAAATTCATTAGCCTTTCCAAATAAATTGACGTAAAGTCACATCTCAAGTTTCATCCGCCACTGATGGTTGGGCATGAAAGGTCTAATGCCGAAGAAGAATACGAGGCACTCAAAGTTACTACCTCTGAATTGCTGTAGCTTTCTTACTTGCTGACCTCTGTAACAGTGTCATTTCACCATCACTTTCTCCTTCACCGTGATAGTTCATGCTAGCACTATAGACTTGTAGACCACTTTTGTGTTCCATGCCTGATCTAAGCGCATAGAATTTAACTACCACTTCATTTTTGACCTCATCATCACGGGAAAATTGCTCATTCGACTTGTGGCAACAATCAAGTGGCAGCCATTTTCACTAATGGATTGCCTGAACCAGCCTTCCATCAGTTTGGCGGCCTTTCTCTTGAGCTCTTAATCGGTCATTATCAGCTTCATCCAATCAAATTTGCTTGGACTTGGGTACTATTGTCGTGTGCCCATTGTAGATTCTTCGGACCATTCAACCTCTGGTAAGTAACTGTTTTCCCAAATCATGATCCTTCTGGGGTTCTGCACCAGCCATATCATGACAAGCCAAGAGAATAAGATAACTCAAGATTAAATTAACCAACGGAATAATAATGCCACAAAAATCAGTATCTTAACCATCAAATGCGAGTGTAATCAAGTACTATTTGCCCACAAAAAAGGGCATAAGAAAAGGCTATTACGGTGCAGTTCAAGCCCCTAATTTGAGAAAGAAAGACTATTCAAAAAACCTCTTATGGTCAACAGATAATCTATTTGTGTCTTGCTGCAGGCACTTTGGGATGAATAGAGTAGAATCATTGAAACAAAAACGACGTGTAGTGCTCCAAATAGGGTTTTTTTTTTTTTTTTTTGGGGTGTGGAAATAGGCCAAGAAACAAACAAGGATATCAGGCTCTCATCTGATGGCTTCAAATCTTTTTAATAAATCTCCATAATGATCAACAGAGCAAGACCTACTGGACTTATATAGTCACTGGACTACAGAAGCTGGCGTCATGCTGGCATAATCATATGGCACATGTCACTTGCAGTTTTTGAATTGTTCATGACTTATGGGGTTGGATCCTGTTGTTCAAATTCCAAATAAAGTTGAAGTATGAAACTAGAGTGAGGTGAGCCAGAGAAGCTAGAAGAAGTGCATAGGCAGAACGAGATTAGAGGAGTAGGTTTAGGGCATATAATAATTAGTCCCTTCACTTGGCACTTGCATGCAAATAACCTCAATTTTAGCCTCTCATAAAATCTAGGTGATGTACTGCAAACAAGGAGCAAGGAAAACCAAGATTAAGGAAGCATTCACATCAGGGAACTGCTTAATTTTAGAAAATATTTCGGGATCAATTGGAATAATGTCTGCTTATGTTTGTAGTGCTACTAGAGTCTTGCTTATATTCACATAAGGTCAAGTATGTTGCTGGTTAGTTTGCAATAGTTTTGCAGGTGAGGGTACTTTTGTAATTTTGTGGATTTGCATCATGTTATTTTTGGGTTTTTAATTGTGAGCCCTATTTAGTATTGGTTAAGAACTAGCAGGCCAAAGAATATTAGGGTTTCCTTTTGCTAAGTAATCCATAGGTCTAGGAAATACTCCAAGTCTCGGGACATACGACAAGCCAGGGACACAAATGGGACACGCCACATGGTGTGTCCATTGAATTTAATTATTTTTAATCAGGGGACACATCGACATCGGGACACCCTTGTCTCAATTTGGACACCGATAGAAACATGACTGTGATCAATTTATAATATAAAAGCTGGAGTATGATATTTCAAAAATATGAGGGGAAAAGCACAAATAAATGAATTATGACCCGAAATTCCTCGTTAAACTTGTAACATCGGAAAAGGAATCAATAATAATTGTTAAGATTCTATTAGTTTTGGTTATTTCCTTTCATATGGATATTAATTAAATATCTATCGTAATATACAGATGAATATTCAAAAAAATTGCCATAGCTGTGTGTGTCGGTATCCGTGCTTCTTCGATATCAATGGAGTTAAGTACATATAGGGAAGGAGTCTGGATCATCTGAAGCTATATCGTAAAGTTGATTTTAAAGTCTTAAGTTGGTCCACGTGGGACAGATTATATTTGCACGTTTTACCTGCTTACACATGATAGAAAATGCTTTCTATTCTAATCACAAAGTGAAATCCCTCCCATCCAATATCCCTTCGTCTTCTCTCTCTCTCTTGCTCTCTCTTCGTTGAATAATCCTCAACCGGAAAATCTGTCTCTATGTGCTGAGATCCAGTTCAAAGTATTTGTAAAGATGTTCCCTCATCACTACACTTTTTAACTACAAATCATTTTTTTTCCTGAAGTTGCCCTTGAAATATGAACATTACACATTCGTCTTCTTTCTAATAGAATTCAAATATTCGATGTGATTATGTTTGACAGAAAAGATTTTGAATGACCCTAAAAATGAAAGTCACCAAGGATTAAAACCCACTTTATCTTCATTAGTTTGCATATGAATCCAAAGAAATTTTAGATAAAAAGCTCACAGTTCTTAATTGTTAGTGGATGTGAGATTGATGAGAGAGAGAGAGAGATGGCAAGTTCTTAATTGTTTTGGCTTTCCTTTGTCAACTTCAGAAATCTAACAGTAATTGTGAAGTTGACCCTCAATGCGAAATCTTTGAGGTAAGGATCACCTATGTAAAAGATGGATACATAAATGGTCAGATGATTTCTACTTCACACTTAAAGCCTTACTAATATACTTTTGAAAATCTGGACTCTTGGAATTGTCACAGCCTCAAATTTTTTTTGGGGCAAAGTCCACTTTGACCCCCTGTGGTTATCGCCATGGGCGGATACCCCCCTCATGGTTCAAAACTGAACACATAACCTACCTATGGTTTTGAAAATGTGCGGATAGACCCCCTGCCGTTATGTTTTCCATCTATATTAATGGACACAACATTAAAAGACCGATATACACTCATCATGTCCCTTGATTCTTCTTCTTTTTAAATCTAACCGCACCATCCTCTATACCAAAAATTGAATCCAAACCGTTGATATTGTAAATTTTGATGAGTACTACATCTATACCAAAATTCAAGTCAATCAAAAAATGAAAAGCTCATGGTCGAATCGATTTTGTTATGAAATTAAAATTTCAAATTTGAATTTACTAAAAATTAGATCACCGAGTTATTGATGCTTGATCGAGATGATTTTTTACAGAGATATTCTATTCTTAATTTAATACATTACGAACGACTCAGATTACATTCTAGAGGTGTGTTAGATACACCTCCGTTAATATGGATGGAAAACATGGAAAACATGACGGCAGAGGGTCTATCCGCACATTTTCAAAACCACAGATAGGTTATGTGCTCAGTTTTGAACCAAGAGGGGGTATTTGCATAGGGGGTGAAAGTGGACTTTGCCCTTTTTTTTTTTTAAGTTGTGTGATGCAATTCTACCATTAGATCTGATGTTATGCATCGTTCTAGGATTGAATCCTTGAGTTTGTTACTTTGCATTTTTATGCAAAAGCAACCCTAATTAGAGTTCACGGGTGCTGAGAACAGCACCCAAATAGCACCCAAACAGACCTGTTTCTATCTCGTCTCTCCTATTTAGTTTATCTCCAACCCTAATCCTTCCATTCTCGATGAAAATTGTTAATGCCCCTTATTGTTCTACATCTCTATGTTACATGGGACTATTGTGGGACACGTGATATATGGACATTTTGTCATGCCCTCAATTCTTAACATAAATAAATAATCCTTTTTCAATAAAAGATCCTCGCATAACATAAATAATACCCAAAAGAGTTTCCACGTGTTTAACTTTACAAAGCAAGTCCCCAAATTTAAGAATATAGAACATTGGCACTCCGGCCCAAATTAAGCTCAAGTACAAGTACGGACAAATCCTTAAGTTACAAACAATTTTAGTCAAACGAAATTCTGGAGTAATTAGTTACAAGCTCATCTTTATCAAAAGAAAGTCATTACAAAGATGATAAGGTAACTAAACAGTATTAGCTTCCAAAAGTCTTCCACATCCAAGCACACAATGCATGCAAGCTATTGTCCAGCATTTGATCCTGAAAAGAATGATAGGTTGAGCTACACTAGCCCAGTAGGAAAATCTTTACCAATTCTATGTGTAAACATGAAGACGAGTGCAAGGAAAGTAGACAAGAGGATATAGCTCAATCAATGGATAACAATCAACACATAGGCATGCCAACATTCACTACGATCGTTCTAAGACATGCCATTTTCACAATTCGCCTCATAGTTCACAAGACTCAAGCAACTCTAATGATTCCGACACGACTCACTATCCCAAATCTCCACTGTCAATATTTCCACCCCTTGTGTTATAGTATGACACCTCGAGGATTACCGTATTGCCACCCCTTGTGTTACAGTGAACCCTAACAACTTGGATCATCGTATTACCACCACTTGCGTTACGGGACCCTCTTAAGTCTTCGTATTACCACCCCTTGCGTTACGAGACTCCCTATCCCAACTTCTGACTCTCACACCTACCTTCTTATTCAATGAGCAAGTTAAGGTTTCCCGCAATCACGTTCTTACATGAAACATCATACAATATGCCAACATTGCCATAAATGCGCCATAAACATTCACAAGTATTCAACCAATCAACAAGATGCATTTCAACGAGGTTTTAATCAAGTAAACCCTTATTCGTTCCTCACTAACGGAAAGCCTACGAAACAAGGATGACATCAAATAATCATAGGAAGTCAATTGAACATGCATAAGATAGGTTAGGAGGTGTCCGAAAGGGTTTAAAAACGATCGGGGGCTCAATACGGTCGAAAAAATACAAAACAGCGAAAAGCTGTCTAGAGGAGTAAGGGGTATCGATACCCCTAAAGTGGGTATCGATACCTGAAGCTGCTGGACTCCAGTTAAGAGAGGGGGATCAATACCCCTTGTAAGGGTATCGATACCACGCTGTTTTGGGACAATTTTCTACAGTTTTGACAGACTTTCAAGATACAAAAGGAGGACGATCAAGGCTCGATTTTCATACCTCAACATATAAACACATAAAAGAGGCAAAGAAGTCCCTACCTCATAACAATAGCCAAGATCCAAGCGATTTGAACGAGCCCTAACCTCCACAAACTTCAAAATCGACGAAAGCTTCCCTCCAAGCTTGACCCAAGGAATTCCGAGCTCAATAACGCGATTGGAAGGCCGAAGGGAGGTTGATCTTTGAGGTTTTTGTGAGATGGAGTGGAGTTTTGAGTGAGAGAAGGAGAGAGAGAGAATTCGGTAGAGAGAGAGAGAGAGAGAGAGGGAGAGATATGGAGATGGTTTTATCTCCTACACACACACTATATATACTCCTATATTTTTAAATCACACACACTCCCTCCTGTCTCTATTCTTTCACTTCAATCCTCAATTCAAACAATGACCAAATAAACCATATTTTTCCCAATTAGGCATTTAATAAACATTTTGATAATTAAAATTATACGGGTCTCTACACATTTGAAACTTATTTGGTATTAGTTTATGGGAAACATTCACAAGCCAACCAACATGACATTTGATGGAAGTTGAAGTTGGACACCATATTTTCCCATTTCTACTTGGATGGCACGCATGGCTTTTGGTTTATTAATTTCCTTTGTCCGCATTCGTAGGAACTTAGGAAGGTACTTGATTTTACCATTTCTTCGACGCTAACATGGTTTGATCTGTTGGCAGGTACATGCAGATAACCCCGATGGTCTCTTCAAGATTCTCTCTTTCTCGTTTCAGGGTATATATAAATGAGAACTTCGGTCTCGTCCTTCAGCTTTAGAAATAACATACTGCGAGTTAAGTCATATATCAATAGTTTTTCTCATAGTTTTGCCAGTTTCTTCTCAATCTTTTTGTATGTGTTTACAACCCTATGTTTCCAATTTTTTGCACCAGAAATCAATGTGGTTGCTAGATTCAGAAAGCACCTATTCTTGTATCAATCGATATGGTCAAATGAGAGCAAGTCTTCAATATCTTGTAATATTCAGATTTTAGATTACAGAATCAAATTTGTATCTTTCAAAGGTCACACTACTCGCCATGTGTGATGGACAGTTATCATTCACTCGGTTCTATTATGACTACAGTATGAGGTCTCTCATAAAAACATTCAGGGGCTACCAACCTTCTCCTTTGTTTCTTAGCTGATTGGAGCTGTATTTGTGACTTTTCTAGTGACTCTTAGGCTCCATTTGTTTGGGCGTAAAAATTTCCAGTAAAATGTTTTACTACCTATTTTCCGGTGTTTGGTTGTATAAAAAATGAGGAAAACAGTTTACATCGAAACAAACAGAGCCTAGACATTCTTTGATTGTGTCACAAAAATGTTACTTTTGACCTTGTTTTGAGCAAGTTTTAGCATGCAGTTTCATTCTTACAAGCTCCAATTATGAAAGGCGACAAACTTTCTCCATCTGAATGCCCTCCGAATGATAGTGAGAGAGTTCAAATGCAAATGGTTCATATTCATCTAGTGTTGATACTTGATAGTCTAATATATAGGCTCAAGTGTCAAGTATGTACTCTACTTGATATTGCCTAGGTTGTTCTGTACTTAGGAGACACCTCACACCTGAGTGATTCTGGTTTAATTCATTAGAAAGCTATAAAGACCCAGGGTCGTAGCCAAGATGGCTGTGGGCAATGGCGGCTCCAGGAATTTGTAGTAGGGTGTTTAGAAAATTACCTTAACTCTATTTCCTAATTTGTTACCAATAATATATGCGCAAAAACCTCATATATCAGTATAAATAGTGCGGGGGGGAAAACATAACCTGTATTCTAAAAAAATTAACTACAAGGCGAAATGAGGACTTAAACATATATGCTCCCTCCGTCCCTTTTTTAGAGTCCAGTATTCAATTTTGGGCTATCCCTTAATAAATATCCATTTTGTAAAGTTAGTGGGTAAAAATTGGTGTATTTTTCATTTTGCCCCTAAAAGTAGATTCTATTTTGAAAAGTTAGTGAGTAAAAGTGTAGTGATGATGTCTCCATAGAAGGTAAGTAGGGAAAATAGGGATAAAAGTTTATGTGAAATGTGTAATGATGATGTCTTCTTAACAAGTTGGAGTTACGAAACAGGACACTTAAAAAGGGATGGAGAGAGTACTATATTTTTAACGGAAATTCTTTTTTTTTTTTGAAGTAGTCGTATTTGCGTAGTAGACAATGTTTCGAGAATGGAGGGAGTTATATTTTCCGGATGTCCTAGACGAATTCTCATATTTTGTGCAAATGTTTAACCGGCATATTAATCTAGTAAAACCCTTTTGAAAGAAGTTGTAGCAAGTACATTGCACCCGACCTTTCGAAAATATGTTGTTCGTTAGGATGACATGATGAGATTTTCTATCGTAATCTTAAATTCGAAGGAATATTATTCTAGTTAACGGAGTTTTGCAATGTAGTTGAGTTTTAAAACTTTATTTGTAATTCCATAAGCTAACGAGACAACAAATAATTAAGTAGTTGTTGTCAGGAATGCGAAATTAACACATTTAAACCATCAACAATAGAGATGGAGAGAGAGAATGCAGAGTATAATACTAAAACCAAAAGATTCTTTGTTTTCTCTCTTTTTTTCAATTTTTTTCCATGTGAGCTTTATTTGAGGTAATGTGTTAGGTATTCAAATATGAATTACCTTATTTTCCATTTGACCCCAAAAAAAAAAATTTTGAATTACCTGGATTGATTGGGGTGTAATTGGTTGTGATTGAGTGTCCAATTGGTTGAGTTGGGTGTTCAATTATTTTTAGGTTAGATGTTCAATACTACTAGAATTGCGTGTTCATTGATATTTGAATTAGATGTTAAAAAAAGGCTAGCCCATAATTTTACATCTATTCTAAGAATGGGTGTTCATTTGACCATTCAATGTTGAATGTACAGCCGCCCATGGCAATGGGTTACTCTCATTGGATTGGTTCTCATGCGGCCATGGGTTCAAGAAGTGCGGACATCCCTCGCTCCCGTTTAAATCCCATGATCTGTGAAGGGCTGCAAACGAGCCGAGCCGAGTCGAGTTTTACCGTGTTCAAGCTTGTTTATTAAGTTTTTAACGAACCCGAGCTCGAGCTCGAGCTCAGTGAAAACTTAACGAGTCGAGCTCGAGCCGAGCAGGCCTTGGCTTGACTCGAGCTCGAGCTTGTTCACGAGCCTTAACGTACCAATGAAAAATGTATATATATCCTTGCATAGGCGTAATACAACCAAAATTATTTTGATTGTGAAGGTATATATCTTTCATTTTCTTATACTCTACATGAAAATAATCTTAATTTTAGAATAATAATAACATGTAATATGTTTTTGTAAGAATTCTACATCAGGGTATTAAAATGCTAATGCTAATTGTAGTAATTAACGTAAAAAGTCTACTAACCCCGGTTCGCGAGCCAACTCGAGCCGAGCTTATCCTAGCTCGAGCTCGGCTCGTTTACAAAACGAGCTGAAAAAATCGGCTCGAGCTCGTTCATTTAACTTCCGAGCCGAGCTTGAACGAGCTATTAACGAGCCGAGCTGCGAGCCGCTCGCGAGCGGCTTGGTTCGTTTGCAGCCCTTCATCTGTCTATTACCTTTTTCGGCCTCGTGTAGGGTTTCAGGTCTCCCTTAGCCCCATCACTGGTTTGGAATTCCTATGGTCACGTGGTAGCTATGCATGATCACCCCCTTCTCCATCCTTTTCAAGTCGCAAAAAAGAAAGTAAGATACTCCTACATGTCATGCCGTCATGGACTCATGGTATATGGTTGCAAGCTCTGATTTCATTGCTCGATATTATAAATTCGGTTTCGAGGCCCTGAAAATTAATAGAGTAGAGATAATTCTCCAGCCGTCGCCTTCTCCAAGAATTATTGCTCTTCGCAGTCAAAACAACTCAAAACTCATACTCGTTTGCTTGAGTGAATGTAGCAGAATGACAAATTTGTATTGAGAACATTTCACATATTGCGCGTTCCGAAACATATACACTCGAGACAGGTATTCTCAAGTAGCGTTCAATTGAACACCCAAAAACAATTGAACACTTGGCCTACAACCATATTACAGTCTATCAATCCAATTCATATTTGTACACCTAATACATTAGTTCAAACAAAGCTCACAATTATAATTCAGAATCTACTAGGGAAAGTATTCTGCTCTGCATTCTCTATCCATGTTCATTACTGGTAATCTAAACATGTTAATTTCTCCAACAATACTACTCACACAACGATCCAAACACAACTTACACAACCTCTCACATACATGTAGGGCCCACACATGGTAGATCCAAACACAACTTATACCACATGTATGTGAAAGGTTGTGTTTGGTATTGTGAGTATCATTTTTGTAATTTCTCTCGTATTCATGACTGCATATGTTTCTTTCTTGTTTGATTAGCTTCTAGAATTATGGACAAAGCTTAAAAAAAATTCAACTACACTACAAAACCCCGTAAGCTTGAACAATATTCCTTCGTATTCTGGTCTACCATAGAAAGGTAATTTCTGAACACCCTATTACAAATTCCTAGAGCTGCCACTAAGGCGCGCACAGATGAGTATGTAGTACGTGCACATATCTCTCTTGATGTATACTAATTACATAATGACTGCAACTTTGAGTCCGCAAAACAAAATCTAAGTGTACCTAATCTTAATCAGCTACAATTCTGGGGCGATGCTTTCTGTCTTCACAATTCGAACAGAGTGGCCAAAAAAAAAAAAGAGAAATTTTTTAAGCTTGTCAATTTTCTATCCTATCAATTATGTTTTCATTTTGATTCTCTGAACTAACTTCTCCTCCAGATATCATGTTGATAAAGTTCTTTGTGGCTTGGCCAACGGCACGTGAAGTCTTCTTTGCAGCCCCAGCAACAACCGGCTGCAAAGATATTGGGGGCAGGTTTGCCCTTTCCTGAATCATTGCTGCTTGTCCACGCAAAAAAAGCAATTACTTAACACTCGGTTATGTCAAAAGAAATAGAGATCTGACCAATTCATAGAAATGGACGGAGTGGAGTAGAAATGCGAATATACGAACCCACAGTTTGTTGCCGAGCAAAGGAACCAACTTTCCGAATTCCAGCTTCGGCTGCTTGCACAGCTTGAGCAGATTTGCTGACCCCATCCGCTATCTCTTGGCTGAATACCACATCGAAAAAATAGAATTACAACCGAAAGAATAATAACCTTTATGACTTAAAAACAAGAGTAACAAAATAGCTAATATTGTCAAAAAAAGTAAGTGCGACAAGCCGACACCAGGAGTCGGAGATGCTGAGAAGCAGCAGATCATCTACAGGAGGTGGGAGACTGTGTATGCCAATTGTGGAATTTTCCAAGCATACAAGTCCTCCGTTGACCCATGTATAGCTCATACGTTGTCCATGGTCTTCTCCACAAGTCCCAAGAAATGAAAACCAATATCCAATATCGCAATAAGACATTAAAGGATACTCATCTTCCTTCAGGGCAACCACACTGTAAAGCCCATCCCCGTGGCCCAAAAGTTCAATGAGAATGAAAAAAAAAAAGTGGAATTGGGGTGGAATGCGCGTATAGACGAATTGCTGAATTGTGCAAGACGTTGGAATTCCAGAACATTCATCTTATGCATATATACCATTAAAAGGGCACTTCAAGTTGATGTGAAAAAAGGAAAGGATTGTTCAGCTATGTAATGAACGGAAAAGAAGGAAAAGAAAAAAGTGAAAGAATGAGAGCTAAGCATTAATAGTCTCACAAATGCCTTCGAAGAATATAACCAGGAAAGACCAACAGATCGTCTCGATGAACCAAAGCAAAACACATCACTACACGAGGGCAAACTTCATTTTACCCCGTAACCCCGGCAACTCGATGGAAATGAGCACATAGGCCCCCATCATTTGTGTATTAAAAAGCACTGGTAACAAGTCAGTCAACAGTACTTCTAAATGGATGTAAATACCCTAATCTAGTTCATTTGTTATGAACTACCCCGTATACAAGTATATGTTGATAGACCACGCATATAGTATTGCACTTTCAGCCCGCCACCCCCATTGGCCAACCCCCACCCGCAACCTCCAACGCTGAACCAACTCACACATGGAAAAGGGGTTCTCTTAAGCCCTTTGCACGAAACTTAGTTTTGTGTCATACTCGTCCACCAATGCTTTCTAAGCAACAGTGTGCGTCCACTAAACTATTAGAAGTCCCCATGTTCTCAAATTGGCTCAATTGCGGCTCCATCCTACTCAGGTTGTGACCAGATGGCACTTTAACCTGACATCTCCTTAAGTTTACACAAAATTAGTAGCTCCGCAAATTTGATGGCATTTGTTTCTATCAACCATTTCACACAGCAAAGTACCTGCTAAGCCTGCAACACCGCCAACTCCACAACCTGCCTTCTTTTGACGGTGGTTGTGTAAGGAAGGAATCATGCTGGCCAAGAACGCTGACATCGCTCACAAACCCAACCGCTTGGATTCAAGATTGGATCGGGTTCCTCTGCTACAGGAAAAACGAAAAAAGGAAGAGAGTCTGATACCAATTGACTACCTCCACCTCAACTAATTCCTTCCACGGTTTCTTTACCCAGTCCTTAATGATAGGTTTCTTCAGATACAAGAGAAAATAAGACTAAATTGTATTGCTTCATATGAACGGTCTTCTAAAAGTGTGCCTAGACGCTAGGCAGCCACCCAATGCCTAGATTTTAGGGTCTAGGCATTGATTAGGCGTTTCTGTGCATTAATCGGGATTTAGTCGGGCATTAACCAGCTAGGCAGCGGGTCTATTTCGGAATTTTAAAAGGTTTACAATTAAATGTGTAATACTAAGACCTACAAGGGGTTAATTGTTATTTTAAAACAAAATATCATCATATACCGAAATTATATGTTAGATACTTCTTTCTCTTTTTTGATCAATGTTAGATACTTAATTTCATTGGTTTTTGAACATTGAACTTTATATTTGACAAGTTATTTGCTAGTAGTTAGTTTTTTTGGTGTTACTTTAGTCTTATTTCTTTTCTTCCTAGTCTACATCATTTCTTACTAAACCACTGGGGGAGGTGGGGAGATATTTTTCTAAAAATTTTTAAAACTACGAATAATCTCTAGGCCCGATTAGTTCCCGACTAGTCGACCTCTCTTCCACCCGACTAGCACCTAGCTATTTTTAGAATGCCACGATGGTTTATATAGGGTATCCCTATTGACCTTACACAAACCAATAAAAGACAATAAGGAGAAGAACTAAATACTACGTTCACATCCCCCTCAAACTCAGGGCATAAGCGCAAACAATATCGTGAGTTTGCCAAGTAAAGAGAGAAATCGAGCAAACGTGTGAGTATTAGTAAAAAGTCAGCCAATTGAATCAAGCGCAGAACAAATGGTAGGTCAATAGTGCCTGAAGAAAATGGTGAACGAAATAACAATCAATCTCGATATGCTTTGTTCGCCCATGGAAGACAGGATTGTGGGCAATTGAAAGCACTCTTGCTATCGCAATAAAGAGAAGTGGGAGAGTCAACCAAAACACCCATATAAGATAAAAGTCAATGGAACCAACTAATTCCAACATAGCTTGAGAGTTGAGACATAACACGGTATTTAGCTTTAGCAATATACTGAGCAATAACAAATTGTTCGCGTTTTTCTAGGAAATGAGAGAATCACCAGAAAAAACCCAAAAAACTAGAGGATGATTTTCGATGACATGTCAGTGATGTCACCGGCCCAATCAGCATCAACATAGTCCCGAACAATGTTTTCAAAGGCGTTTTCTGGGCTCGCCTCTGGGCGTTGGGGCAATGCCAAAACGCCTCAGGGCGTGAAAATTTAGGCGGTGAACCACAAAGGCAGTTGCCTAATTTCGTTAGGCGCACCGAGGTGTACGCCTCAGTCGCCTTTTATGCCCCGATAGGTGAGGCGTAAGCCTTAGGAGAGAAATTTTTCTAATCTAATTTTGGTAATTTTGTAATTCAACACCCCCCCCCCCCCCCCTCTCTCTCTCTCTCCCTGCTTCCTTGTTGAAGTCGATCATCATGTGCTCTGTTTTTCTTTAACCAATTGTGCTCTGTTTTTCTTTACTAAGTGACGAACTGATGTGCTCTGTTAATAACTAATAAAGTGATAAGTTAATAAGATAAAATTAGTTATTAACTGATAAGGTAATAAGAAGTCATTAATTGATAATCTACTTTATGCTATCTTTTTGTATTAATCTATCTTTTATGAAATGCGCATTTTTTTGTAATTTTAAGTTATTTTATTAATTCAATAATTTAAAAAATCAAAAGGCTTATGCCTCAATACCTCAGGGCCGCCTCGCCCCATGGAGGGTCAAGCGCCTCGCCTTGCGCTTTCGCCTCTGAAAACTTTGGTCCCGAATAGTCAAACTTGAAGTAGAGGAGAACAATAAACACTGGTAGATAGTGCAATGAACGTAGCACATGATACATAGAAAAGAAGCACCACGGGTAGAACGACGAATGGACAAAATTGGCTAACAACTTCGACTGCATAAGCAATATCAGGGCAAGTCACAGTAAGATACAAACAACCAACCAATTCGCGATCCTCTCGAGGATTATCAAATGAAACACCATCAAAAGTAGAGAACTTGGCATGCAATTCCATAGGAGTATCAACAACCTTGTCATCAACAAGATTAGCACGATGGATGACGTCATTTGCATACTTGGTGTGCGATTAGAGATAACCTTAGGGGATGAAGCCACCTCGATAAAGAAACAATGCAGAGGACTAAAATCCTTCATTCAAACTTGCAAAATAGAAGTCATTTCACATCACTAATGGCAGCAAAATCAAAACCCGTAATAATCAAGTCATCCATATATAACAGTAGAGGAACTAACCCAGAAAAAGAGGTAAGAGGTTTGAAGTCAATCTGTAGAGTAATAGAGTGAAACTGCTCATACCAAGCACGAGGATACAGTTTGATACCGCATAAAGCACGACGAAAACGACAAACAATACAGTAAGTAGAAGAAAGTCCCAGAGGGGGCGCATACAACTTCAAAAAGGTATCCATTAAGAAACGCATTCATCACATCCAATTGAAAGAGAGACCATTTGTGTACATCTTAGCAACAGAGGCAAAAGTCTCCTCGTAATCAATTCCATTATTGAGCAAATCCCTTAGCAACTAAGCAAGCTTTATACCGCTCCAAAGAACCATTAAAATAGATTTTTACTATTTATATCATTTGCAGCCGGGCAGAGGTACCGAATCCCAGGTTTGTGTTTTTGCAAGAGCAGTGAGCTCGTCTTTCATGGCATGGATACAATCAGGATCATTACAAGCTTTTTTATATGACTTAAGTTCAAAATAAGTATTGATACGAGAAAGAAGGAACAGTAGGAAGAAGAACAACAAGTGTTAGAAATACAGAGACAAGGGGACAATGATCATGATTAGGATAATTGTGATCAGATTTCAAACAGACCAGGGTCCAAAGAGGCACGTTGAGCAGCAGTAGAGCACGGAGGTGGAGTTGAAGAAGCTATACGATGACAAGAGTAAACTATAGGAGTGGGCCAAAGAAGCGTAGAACTAGAGGGAGCAAAAGAAGCAACATAAAGATCAGATACTTCGGGAGTAGAGATGTACACCCCAGAAGGCACATCAGAAGGAAAGCATCAATAAGAACCAAGTCCTCTTTAGCAACAATTGCAGTTTTGGGTGGAAGGGACAAATAAGGCAGACGCTCGAGAAAAATAACATGCCTAAACACATACACAACTCTTCGTTACAGGATCATACCAACGATAGTTGTTCTGATTTATGTCATACACCCAAGAAAACACAGAAGACACAAGAAGCAATAAGCTTAGTGTGGTCCCTCTTGGGGAGAAGGACAAACTACAAAGCAAGCAGAACCCAAATCATGAACTTGACTGTAGACATGCTCATATAGAATAGTTTTAGCAAATTAGTTCAGGTTGATTTCACTATTCTAGCTTTGGTTAGTGGCTTGGAGATTAGGATGGTTTATTGCATAGTTCTCAAGGGTACATTGGCATTAAGCTTTCCACCCAATCCTGTAGAACTACCTATGTCTAGAATAATATGTTATCCCTTTGTATATAAATTTCAGCAAACTGTGACCTTAGATTTTATGCAGGCATTAGGCATCAACACATTTAAAGATAAATCTAACCCTTGGCTGATATCTTACCGTGACAGTGATCTGTGATGGGCATAAGAATGAACGAGAAGATGACAAAATAAAATACAGTTGAGAATGCATTGCTCCCAAGAACCCACTTTTAATTTGTTTATCGTACAGAAACATCTTTAGAATTAGGAAGCTTTCCCACCATAACAGTATCTTTAGCAATAGGGACAGAATAATTATCAACAAAGACTAACAGATTACATGATATGGAAATGATGAAATTTCGGGATATAAGTAAGATGTGATACCATGATAAAAATGGCGACCAACTAGCAGGATAAAGCAAGAAACTATTCAGTATTCATAGCTTTATAGTTAATAGGATGATTTAGAGCAGAAAAAGAACTGTGGAATACAAATAGGAGTCCCTAGAGCTCATGAATGGTGATCACGAAAGATTGGCAGGCCAATAGATTCGCCTGTACCAAGAGTTGCCTCTTCACAGCTAAGAGAATTAAATAGCAAATATACAGCTTCGAGGATCTTTCACTTTACAGCCTTGAGCCCGTACCTCTTTGCCTTAGTTATGGATGAATTGACCAGACAATTTCAGGAGGATATCCCTTGGTGTATGATGTTTGCAGATGACATTGTCCTCGTAGATGAAATCGCTAGAAGTGTTAATACAAAACTAGAAATTTGGAGGGAAGCATTGGAGTCAAAGGGTTTTCGAATAAGTAGGAGTAAAATTGAGTATATGGTGTGCAAGTTTAGTGGCACCAGCAGTGCGCTCGAAGAAAGAGTGATGATCCAAGACCAGGAGATACCTAAGAGTGATCATTTTAGGTACTTAGGCTCAATTATTAGTAGTGATGGAGAGATTGCCGATGATGTGACCCATAGGATCCAAGTGGGGTGGCTCAAGTGGAGGAGCGCTACTGGTGTACTTTGTGACAAGAGGGTACCCACAAAATTGAAAGGAAAATTCTATGGAACTGCCATCAGACCAGCGATACTTTATGGGACAGAGTGTTGGCCTATTAAGAGACAACAGGTGAACAAGATGAGTGTAGCGGAAATGAGAATGTTGAGGTGGATGTGTGGTAAGACTAGGCGAGACAGGGTTAGAAATGAAACGGTTCGTGAGATAGTAGGTGTAGCACCTATAGAAGAGAAGTTGAGGGAGAATAGGCTAAGGTGGTTTGGGCATGTCTACCGTAGACCAGGAGATGCAATAGTAAAGAGAGCGGATAGGATAGCTTTGGGTAGCAATGCTACGGGGAGGGGTAGACCTAAGTTGACATTAGATGCTGTGGTGCGCAAAGATTTGAGTATAATAGATTTGTGCGAACAAGGGGCCCTCGACAGAGCTCAATGGAGAAAACGGATTCATGTAGCCGACCCCAAGTGATTGGGACATAAGGCTCGGATTGGTTTGGTTTGGTTTGGAGACACCACATATAACCATAAATCAACATGGGAGACTTTTGTTGAGGTCAATTAGTTTCAGCAATAACAGGTTATAACATTCCTTCTACAGAACAGATAATGGGTTGTACCAAAAGCAAAGGACCTCTAGAGAATTAAAATCATCTCTATAGAATTCCTAAAGCAAACAACATTAAAGAAGTTAATCTGTTACCTCAGGTCACTCAATTCTAGAGTAAGATCACTTATTTCCATGCCGGAGAGGCGGATAGCAGCCATTGTACTAGGAAGCTCCTCACGAGCAGTGTCTGCCAGCTTTGAAAGAGATATTGCAGCTTTACCCATTGCCTGCAAAAGAATAAATAAAATAAAATAAAATATCTGCTTCAAACCATGAATAATCATTTACTCAAACAAAAAATAACCGTGTTTGGACCTCATTTTGTAACAGGGTAAGAAGAAATAGGACCTTAATTTTCTTGTACTTTTTTTTCCCATAAGCCCCCTGCAGGTCTTCTTTCCTTTTCTCCATTAATTTTCTAGGAACATTTGAAAAGCTCACCACTCCACACACATTTCCACTTTAAATCAAAACAAAAAAAAAAAACAACGAAGAAGCAGGAAATGAAGTGAAGCAAGGCTGATGAAATATTTACAAAATATTTCAGGATTTTCACATTCACCACTTAAAACATAGCCACTCAGATATAAAAGGAGTATATAAAAGGAGCATGTCAAGAAGTAGAATTCAAGAAATTCACTTGGAGATTTAGAAGTAACACTTAGGGATATCCAAAAAAGGTCTTTCAGGTTAATTTCAGTTCTTTCTGATGCTTATATAGGTTCGCGAGTTAGTTGTATGTTATATAATCAGGTTTTACATGTAAGGGAGTGGTATTGTAGTAATTCCAAATTTTCAGGACACGAACTTATGTTTGATCCACAAGTCATATTACAGTTCACGTTTTGTTTCCAAGTCTTATATCTGGTTTCGTTATAGTCTAGACTATTCTAGTTCAGTAAAAAGTTTCTAAATTTCTTTCTACAGAATTTTATCCCTAGTAGGAAAAGAGGTTGTATCAAACAGGAACAAACGAAGTAATAGAAATCCCAATCCAAGTCAGGCAGTCAGCGGGTAACATACCATCAATGGAATTGATGTGTTGTAAAGAGTAGTAGTCGCTAGAAGGACTCCAAAATGTCTAATATAACTTTCTACATAGACGAGCTAAGGTTATGCGAATTTTAGTTTGTACTTTTGTGAATATGCCAAACCATTGAAGGATGAAAGGCTTCTTTCCAAAATAAAAACCAAACAAAAAAGGATAGAAAGCTTTATATTCTCTTCTAACAAACTTATACACCCTTCAAGCAAGCTCTAACAAAAATTGTGTCCTCCCATACTTCTTGGCCTTCTATTTAACCAAAGAAAAAACAAAAATTAGCCCTTCTCAACAAGAAGTAGAAGAAAAGGACTTCAAAATTAGCAATTTACGTATGAGCAAAAGAAAAGGACTTGAAAAATATTTTCACAGAAATAAAACCTGAAAAAGTTAGCTATTGACCTTTTTTTTTTTTTTAAGATGAGTAAGCTATTGACCTGAGGGTGCCTCACACACACATTGCTCACTTGGCAGCAAGTTAGGGTTGCAGACTAGGGACGCCCACCCTATCCACCCTTGGGCATTCCGGCTCGGATGCCATGCTATGCGGTCTTAGGTAGAAGTAGAATGCAACCCCAAAGGCTAGTTACTAAGGTGAGGATGCCCTCATGCATATATGTTGCATATAGCTCACGTACCAAAGTGACAACTAGATTTCCATAATATTTTGAAATTTGAAAGAGAGAAAATGAGAAGTTGCATGTCTTTTTTCCTATCTGGTGTTAATCGGTATTAAGTCAGCTCGCACAACTAACTACGGATCCACAGGTTTAGGAGCATGGTACTAAATGTGTAGTGGCTAAGGACCTTGACTTTTCTAAGGATCCACCAACCGCAAAATAAGCATCCACAAGTTTACGAGCCTGATACCAAAGATAAGTAGCGGCCAAGGATCCTTTTGACAATTGCAAAGGAAGTTTCCATCACCCTAAACAAGTTCAATGTTCTACGAAATCACTGAGTATTTAACAAAATGTGCAGCCCAAGTCCTGCTTTAGATTCTTTTCATAGGAGCTGTTGTTTAGAGAATGAGAAAGAAGTGTTTAGGGTGTTAAACAACCCTAACACAAGCAAACTTTATTTATATTATGTGGTGACTAGTTACATAACATAGACAACCAATGTGGGACGTAGTCCAACTCTATTCTAACACTCCCCCTCAAGCTGGAGAATAAATATCACAAAATCCCAGCTTGTTACATAACAACTCTAAACGTGTTTTAAATAAAGGTTTGGTGAAGATATCTGCCAATTGAGCTCCTGTAGACACGAAAGGGGTAGCCAACATGCCACTATCTATCTTCTCCCGAACAATATGACAATCTACCTCGATATGTTTGGTTCTCTCATGAAAGACTAGATTCGAAGCGATATGTATTGCTGCTTGATTATCACAATACATAGGAATAGGTAATTGTACGTCAAACCCCAACTCTTCGAGCAAAGCTATCAACCATACAACCTCACAAGTAGTATGAGCCATGGGATACTCTGCTTCAGCACTGGACCGAGCAACCACAGTTTGTTTCTTGCTCTTCCAGGTAACTAAATTTCCACCAACAAAAGTACAGTACCCAGTTGTGGACCGTCTATCAGATGGTGATCCCACCCAATCAGCATCGGTAAAGGCCTCAATCCGCAAATGACCATTTGAACGATAAAAGAGGCCGCGTCCAAGATGAGCCTTGAGATACTTCACAATACGAAGACAAGCTTTCCAATGTGGGAAACGAGGGGCTGACATGAACTGACTTACCATACTGACAGCAAATGAGATATCAAGCCGTGTATTGGTGAGATAATTCAACTTGCCTACCAAGCGACGATAACGGTCTGGATGAGGAAATATCTCCCCCTAATCAACACACAATTTGACGTTTGGATCCATAGGGGTCTCTACAGGCTTTGCTCCCAATAAACCAGTCTCTTCTAGAATATCTAGTGCATACTTTCTTTGGGACAAACTGATCCCTTCCTTGGATCTTGCTACCTCAATACCCAAGAAATATCGAAGCTTCCCCAAATCTTTGGTGTGAAATTGACGCTGTAAAAACTGTTTTAACTCATCAATACCTTTCTGATCATCCCCAGTAATAATGATATCATCCACATACACAATCAACACTACTTTCCCCCGATTGGACTGAATAGAGAAGACAGAATAATCAGAATGGGAGCGACGCATACCATACTGCAACACAGCATCACTAAACCTGCCAAACCAAGCTCGAGGCGACTGCTTAAGACCATAGAGGGCTTTGCGAAGGCGACACACTTGAGAACGCTCCCCCTAGGATAAAAAGACACTTGACGGTGTTTACTAAACTCACAGACTTCACATTGCAAGTCCTTAACATTACTACATGATGGAACCAGACGCTTCAAATTCTGAAGAGAGGGATGGCCCAGACGGTAATGTTGTTGATAGGGAGAAACGGACGACTGAAGAGCAACAGACACAGGACAGATGTCATCGGTAAAATAATATAGGCCGCCACGTTCAGTACCCCAACCAATCTTCTTCCCCGCCTTTAGATCCTAAAACACACAACCATGAGAAGAAAAGGTGATGAGCAGTTTAAGGATTTCGTAAGTTTACTAACAGACATAAGATTAAATGGAAAACTAGGAATATGGAAGACAGAGTCCAAAGTAAGAGATGGAGTAACAGAATCGGAACCCAAACCAGTAATTTCAGAGGTAAACCATCAACTAAGGTAACACGGGATGATGTACCAACCGACCGACGACTAGAAAAGACTGTAGATGTACCAGTCATATGATCAGAAGCACCCGAATCAATAACCCAAGGAGTGGAAGAACAAGAAGAAGCAACACAAGCAACAGAGGAACCGGTCTGAGCGAGCGTAGCAGTAGAGGGTGAAGTCTGATGTGACACCAGGCGTTGATACTCTTCAGCAGAAATAGTTACCACAGGGTCGGCGGGGTGAGGAAGTGGCTCAACATCCTCAAAAATAGCAGCCTGATGAGCCTGAGGGAACCCATGGAGATCATAGCAAGAATCCACGGTATGATTGGTCCCCCCACAATAAGTACACAATCGGGAATCACGACCATGACCACGGCCACCACCACCGCCCCCTGACATGCGACCACCAAAAGGTCCAAAACCACGACCAAAACCACCAATACCAGAACTCAAACCACGACCAAAACCACCAATACCAGAACTACGAGCACCTATACCAGAATCACGACCACTAATCCCAGAATCATGGCCGCGACCACGACCAAATGAAATACCAGAGATACCAGAGACAGCGGAAGCTAGTGCTGAACAATCAGAGGGTGGCCCAGGCACAGAAACAGAAGACTGACGAAGTTGACTAAAAACCTCACTGATAGAAGGTAAATCTCGAGACCCCAAAAGCTTATTACAGACAGGACCATAAGTAGTCGATACACCGGATAGGAACCGAGCAATCTGCATACACTCACGCTGGCGCCGCATGACCTGAACATCAGAGGAAATCGGTTCACATATATTAAGCTCCTCACAAAAACCACGAAACTTGGCAAAGTAAGCCTCCAAAGATAAATCACCCTGGGATATCGAAAAAAAAGAATGATGAAGCTCATACGCCCGACGGAGATTATTAACACCAGAATACATCTCTTGAGCCTGTGTCCATACTTGTTTAGCTGTAGGTAAGAAGATCAACGTACTAGCAATCTATTCTTCCATACTATTCCACAAATCAGACCGAATATTAGCATCCACAGATACCCATGCCTCATATGTGGAAGCAGTCGCTGTGGGTGGATCGTCAGTCAAATAATAATAAAGTTTCTGACCCACATAATAAACCTCGACGGCTCTAGCCCAAAGAGCATAATTCTTACCATTCAAAAGGGTGGAGGTAATGGACAACCTCTCACGAAACCGAGAAGAGCTAGCCAAACGATCAGTACCAACAGAATTAGAAGCAGACTCAGACTCTTTTCAGACATTATACTGGACAATAGAGAGACAACAACGAATATGAATCAACTATTGTAACTGAGTAAACCACCACCACCAACTACACATCAACCACCAGTAAACCCAACATCAACATCCACGGACCAAAGCTTTAACAACAGGACTACTTATCATCAACAGATACCCATTACCTCATAAGCCAGAAATACCACTGAATATCACCAACACAGAGAGATTTGCAATGGAACAACCTGAAACAAAGAACATCGGGGACAGTTGCATCACTTACAAGCATCAACGAACCAGATTACAATCTCGGCAAGGCTCAGGAGTACCGACAGGACCTGGGTGAGATCCGACAAGACTGTTGGGCCACGGATGAGAGGTAAACAGGGCTGGGTAAGAGACGTGGAGTCAGGCGAGGGTCGCCGAAGTCTCGCCGAAGTCAGGCGAGGGTCGCCGGAGATGCGTCGGTGGCTGGCGAGGGTCACGGTGGCTGGGTATGTCTGGATCTAAGTTTTTGAGGGCTGTCGAAACTAGGTAAGGGGTTTGGGGTTCAGGCGAGGGTCATAGGGTGCAGGTGAAGGTCGCCGGAGGCTGGCGAGGGACGCCGGTGGCTGGCGAGGGTTACGGTGGTTGGGTTATGGCTGGATCTGATTTTTTTTTTTTGGCTGAAATATGGTGGCTAGGGTTTCCCAATTACTGTTCACAGATCGTGACACTGTTCACAACAGCTACAGTAGTCAATTTTCTGGGCTAGGGTTAGAATCTATGGTGGGTTAGGATTGCGTTCTGATACCATGTTGTTTAGAGAATGAGAAAGAAGTGTTTAGGGTGTTAACCAACCCTAACACAAGCAAACTTTATTTATATTATGTGGTGACTAGTTACATAACATAGACAACCAATGTGGGACGTAGTCCAACTCTATTCTAACAGGAGCTTTAATTGTAGCAACCCAAGTCTTATTCTATATTTAGTGGTGTTTATGAAAGTAAGACAGCAAACATTAATCTATTCACTACTAAGCATACACCTGCATTTGAAAGCGGTGAGAATTTCAAGCACAGAGTTCCATGATTTTTATGTTTCATCCTCTAATTAGAGAACTCATCTACTTCCCACCATTAACCTGACATGCTGCTCTAGCGCAACTATAACCAGATTTGAAGATGTTAGAGCGGCATTGTTTCAGATTTTTGTTCCACCAGCCTGAAGTTCACATGAAGCTCTTTTACTGAGTTTCGTAGAGTCTAAACCAAAAAAATTTGGGTTCGAAATGTTCCCACAAACTTAAGTATATCCTGCAGTACTTTTTGTGGTGTTTGGATCATTAGTAAGTTGTTTCTTAGACTTTAAACTTATCTTTAATGGAACTTCAAGACGCCAAAGTTGCTGGTTGATCAGAATTCATTTCTGAAATAAAAGTTGATGACTTCTTCTCAGCCTTTTGTTTCATTTTACTTGCAAGCTCTACTGCTCTTTACCAAACCTATCATAATGAAACGGGTATCAAAGCAAACCTAAAACAAATGTAAACAAAGCGTGTCGCCTTCTGCTTTATGCCCAAGTGCCAAAAAGGTGAAGGTTTGTACACACTCTCCAGTCCGCAAAATGAAGCTTAATGTTTGTGCAACAATCAATGAACCACTGTTGTCAATATGTAGAAACACTGGTTTTATGCACTACCAGTTTAAAACATAACCTGTAAAGCATTGGTTATACTAAACCCATACATATATGCATCACACGTTCACACCGTACCAGTAACAAATCTACATCCCAACATATACTTGGTTTAGACATGAGCACAGAAACGATAACTAAACAAGATGTTGCATTACTCACATATAGTGTTGGTACTGCTGCAATAACAAGGCTCACAAATGCCGCAGATGTCTGCATCAATAACTTTTCACTTTCATTATTAGTATTGACCCAAATTACACACTGACATAGGACAAACTGGAACTGAAAAAATAAAAATAAAAAAGAAGAAGAAGAAGCCATCTTTCAATCAAAGGAACAATGATCAACAATCAAACAGAAAATGAAAATTACCAAGAAAACCACCATAACCAACATGTCATCATCTTAGAAAGTTTACTGTGTACCCACTTTCAAATTTTACTTGATCTTCCTCAATGGAAGCATTCTTTCTTCTTCTTTTTACCTCCTTGCAACGAGCCACTTTAGACACCCCTACATGTTAATTTCCTACAACAACCAACAAACCACAGGTGTCGGGTAGGTTAAGGCATTTCCACCAGGTTTAAACTTATGATCTCCAGATTCATAGTTGATCTTACATATAACCTAAACTGCTGGCGTGCCCTAATGGGTTTAGAATGGCGATATCTCTTTCCTTATTTCAATAGCTTTTAATTTCTATCAAACTTTTGCATGCAATTTTTGTAACATAACAAACAACAAATAAGTTAACCTAGGACAACTGTTGACCATCTCTAACCCACTAAGTCTTTGTATATTGTACAAATCTCTTGCATATTTTCAACATAAAATGGGAGAAAAATAACACACAATGTAATCGAGACTAGCAATTACGCGATTTTTAAAGAAAGGTCAGTCTATCAACAGCACGCTCGACGCACACATTGCAAAAAAGAAAACACAGACCTTTGATACATGTCATGTGACTCATGTCACACATACTTCTATTCACTTTTCTTTTCTTTCTTTTTTTTCTTTTTTCTCTTTGATAACCGGATGTTCAGACCAGCTTGTCTGTATCAATTAATTATGGGGGCTGACGTTAAACGACTGGGAAACAATCCAGTAGCCCAAGGTAGGGAATACTTCTATGCTTTTCAAAAAATATTTCACACACAATTTTTTGCTATGTGGTCAGCAATCCTTACAAGAAAAAGGGGGTAATCAAATCTACCATGTTTCTTAGTTACCCCCCACCCACAAAGTAAGGAAAAAAAAAAAAAACTGAATTTTACCTAAAGGAAAAAAAAACGAATGGATTAAACAGTTACCGTGCAAGCAATGAAGGCCAAAAGGAAGAAAGCCTGGTCGCTCAGGCTCAGCTTAGCCGTTGAAACCAACGGAGGGACATTAGGGTTTCCCACTTCCACTCTCCACCCATTCTCCTGTCGTGACTCAAGGTTAGCCGTCAAAGCCTCTTCTTCTGTTTGATTTTTCGCAACCGATTCGCAATTAGCATCGGAGGATTTCGGGCCAGCGGAGGAGCAGAGCGTGAGCAAACGACCAGATTTGGGTTTTTTTATGGAAGTGAAACAGATTATGGGACTTGAAGATGAAGAAGAAGAGAAGGATTTGAGATGGGGATTGGAGTGATTTCTTGAAAGGCTGTGAAACTGAAGTGGAATTAGAGTGAGGCAACGAGCAGTGAGGAGAGCGGGTTGCATGATGCGATGGTTCGTTGGAATGGACGAAAACTGGAAATGAGAAGTGAAGTGGCAGTGCCATATGATTATGCATATACTAACGGTTGAGCAGGTGCCAAAGGGGCCGAACCAGTCGAGTCGGATCGAGCTGAATTTTAAGAAGGGTCCGGCTAATGTCTGCCTTATGGGCGAACGCTAAGAATGGACTTTCTCGTTAATCGACGGAATTGTATTAGAGCAACTCTAATCAAGATGTATTTTGCATCCGGATGGATAGTTATTTTAGATGAAAAAAGTGGTTAAAAATTAATCGGATGTAAAATAGAATCCACCCCTTTCCAAGGGTGAGATATAAAAAAAAGATGGATAATTAACTAACTTTCCTTCTACCTTAATTTTCCCCAACTTTGTTAACCCTAATTCAAGTACTACTTCCGTTAAAAAATATTAATTATAGTATCTAGTAATCAAGGATTTTTTAAAAAAATTAATTCCAAAAAAAAAAAAATTTACTTCTGTCCAATTTTTTTTTTTTACTTGTCATCCACTTCAATTACACCATTACTTCATCCATTTACTTCCATCAACTCTCAACTACATCATTTACTTTAGTCATTACTTCCCACTCTCAACTACACCATTTATTTCAGTCATTTACTCATTCACTCTCAACTACACCATTTACTTAAGTCATCTATATATAGACCTATCCCTCCCATTATCCATTCTCACACTCAAATCTATATATAGTCTTCTCTTTCAAAAAAAATTCATCACGAGCAGTTTAACCCAAAAAATATTACTGGGAGAATTTGACGGATCTTCCTCCGATGACAAGGAGATTGCAATGGCGCAACTGATCATGGCCAGGCAATACCGAAAAATGCAAAGAAGACGCCAACAAGGAGGTCATGTTGGTTCAACAAGCGGTCGAGCCCGGATCCCCCGTGACAGAGTTGCTGCCGACCAACAAATCAATGTTGATTACTTTTGTGAGTATCTGCTCTATGACGAAAAGTTGTTTCGCCAACGTTTTCAAATGAGTCGACCCTTATTTCACAAGATCTTTTGTCAACTCCAGCAACATGACATGACGTTCGTCCAAAGGAATGATGCAACAGGAGCTGCAGGTCTTTCTAGTATCCAAAAGATGACAACAGCTCTGAGGATGATGGCATACGGGACGCCTGCTAATAATCTTGATGAGTATCTCAAGATTGGGGAAAGTACAGCAGTTGACTCTCGTCAAAGCTTTTGTAGAGGCGTTGTCTCCATTTTTGAAGCAAAATACCTGAGAAAACTAAATGAAGCAGATACTGAAAGGCTCCTACATGTGGGTGTGGTGGCAAGCTTTCTCCGGTTGGATCTTGTAGCTTGGATTGTTAGGGTTTGCACGGAGGTGGGTTAGCCCTGCACACGAAGCAACCGCGTTAGTGCCCAAGCCCGGAGCATGGTGGTCCGGGGTAGGCATTCCGACGCTCTAGTCAGTCAAAGGGGAAGAAATATCGAAGTGTCGTTTAAGGTTTAAGAAAGTGTTACCTCCTTCTAGAGGGGAATCCCCCCTTTTATAGCCACAGGGAGCGCAGAGTTCGGCCCATGTAAACCCATCACGTGCTATGTGATGAACCCGCCAATCTCGGTCCCAGATAGACTTTCCAATCTTGGATCTATCTACTCCCCCACCTTCCGCTCCTACAATAAGGGATGGGATAAGACGCGAGGTCGCCCACTCCTGCCCATCTCTTCCTAACTTCCTCTTCAAGTTAGGGGGCAGGAGGCCCGGCGAGCATGGGTTCCACCGGACAGATGGCACGGCTTTAACTAAGCTCCTACAGGGGAATCTCCTACCCATTCGGTAGGAAACCGCCGAGCCAAAGTATATTCTTCCTTGGATCAACCACGATCAAGTCTAACCAGATTCGGATAGATCCGGATCGGCCACCGAGCCTACTTGCCGACTCACGGATGGTAAGTTCACTGGTTCGGCAAATAGACGCGACGTAGCCTCCGCCTTGGTCCCTCCACCGGACCACGTCCGCCACAATAGCCCATCAACCTCTTCCTCCCTTATGAAAGGTGGGAGGGGTTGACCATCTTAGCAAAACTTTCTACGGGGGGGGGGGGGGGGGGTGCTGAAGCAAATTCACCGAGCAACTCCCGCCGGGCCATTGAGGGTAGATGAAGAGTCTTCTCGAACCCCGGGGTAATGATGTATCTGCTGCAACGGGGGCTGATGGGACCGTTGGGAGTCAGGGATCGAACGGTCCATTTTGAAACTGGAACTGCGTGGGGTACCACGTGGCGAAAGGGGAAACGACGCAGGTACGGAACGGAGCAGGCTTTCTACGTGGCACGATGAGAGTGGGCGGGGCGGCGACGCTTCGGTTCCTATGCTCGACCCTTAGGGTTCCGCCCTCCCAACCCATCTGCTATATAAGTGGGGAGGTGGGACAGAAAATCACTTTTCTGCTTTCGCCTCTTCGCTCTACAACTCCAGCCTCTGTTGCCACTTCCTTCGCCTCCACTGCACCGCCACTCACCGCTGTCTAGCTCCAGCATTCCCAAGTAACTCCGCCATCCCTTCTAATTCGTTCTGTAAGTACTTCGAGTTGCACCACCACCCACAGCCCCATTTTTGCTCAAGAACACTCTTCGCTTGAACAGCGACGACCTCTCATGGCCGCCCGCGGCTGTAGCCCGCCGATTGGACCGTCAACAATGGCGGTCCTCCTCCGTGCCTGGCCTTTAGTTTCAACACTTCTTGAGAACCCACAACTTCCGCCGAGGAGGATCCCAGCGGACCTACCTCGGCAGGGATCGGATGCACACGAGTAGCCGTGCTGAAGTAGGAATTCTTACCCCCCCCTCTTTTTCTTATTCTGTCTAGGTCTTCAGCATGGTGGACCCAAACACCAACTCGCCGAGCATCGATCCCGATGCTTACCCAGACCTCCAAGAGACCATCCGTGACCTCGGCAGAGGGTATCGGAGCTTCAACGAAAACTCGAGCAACTTTGCCCGGCAAGACGGAGGTCCAATCATCCCCGGCATCCACGTCCCCCTTCAGGTGGATGACAGATCCTCCAGAGACATACTCTACGGGCGGAGTGACTCCCCCGGTGAATCCACCGAGGAGGACACGCACGGCCCCAACCCCGAAAAGGCTGGTGGGGAACGAGCAGCCACCGGGGCCCAGGCCAGCACATCGACATCAGCTGGTCCGCCGCCGAGCACCTCTGACGCAGAAGGAGGTGCCCAATCCCCCCCGTCGAGGGACATTGACCTCATCCCCCCGCTACCAACAGGTCTCGGACCCATGCCGTACAACCACTTCTACGGCGACGGTCCAGGTGGTTTCACAAAGGCATTCCGGACGAAATATTCGATTCCAGATGACGTCCTGGTCAAAAGGGTAACCATCGAGAGGATTCCCTTCGGCGAAGACTTCATCGTCCTTCCACTCTTCGCCATCATCGAGGGAGGGGTAAGGTTCCCATTGAGCCCCTTCCTCTGTTACTTCCTGTCAGATTACCACCTCGCGCCGATCCAGATCGCGATCAACACCTGGCGCATTCTTTGCTCGGCGATAAGGTTAGCCGAGCAAAACCACATGCCGTTCACCCTTGGGGACTTGATGCTAATGTACATGGTATCAAGGAACCCCAAGTACGACAGGTACTACCTCACCACACGCCAACATTTTGATCACCTGGTGGACCGCCTCTATGACACTGAAAAGTGGGGGGGCATTCTGGTCAAGGTGTCTGGCAACTTCGAATGGGGTCCCATTAACCCCCAACTCGACGATCCCTTTCCAACCAGGACGGGTTCGGCAATTAAGAGGCCTTACAGAATTCCTCGAGTGCGAGGGTTCCCCGGCTGCGGGGATAAGCCCGGTACTCACCTCCCTTTCTGAACTTACTTCCATATACCTTTTTGTACATCATATTGATCCCCTTCTTCTTTTTGTAGATTGCTCCGCACCGAACAAGGGACTCCTCATTACAGGCAGGTGGCCTAATCTGATTGCCCTGCTCCGGTGCCCAAACCGAGACGCACCGACCCTCCTTGGTTACACACCATCTTACGTCGGGTTCGTTCACCGCAAGGACAAGGAAAAAATGGTGAGGAAGACGGTCGATTTGGTTTCTGTTGCCGGGCAAGCACTGCAGATGCAGTACTTGGCCCAAGATCTCTCATCCTCCAGGCTGCCACAGAGAGAAGAAAAAATAGAGCAAGCTCCCATCGACAAGCCGGAGCCCCAGAATCAACCCACTTCCGTTGCTGCTGAGAAACCCCGCTCCCGCCGCCGAAGAGAGAAGCAACTGACCGCCGAAGGAGAGGACCAGAGGGCTGAGAAGAAGGATAAACTCGCCGAAGAGGGCGCGGAGGTCCTTAACACTGGCCGCGTCGAAGGCAAATCCTCGGAGCTCTTCGTTCCGAGCTTCCAGTGCCCTGATGGGCATGTGATCTCCATCGGCGACAGCCTGGAGGAAAACCCCCTATTGGCCATGACCCTTCTGAAGGGCTTGGCCCTCCCAAAAGACATGGAGAATCTACAGTCGGCCAAGGCCAAGAACATGGCCGAGCTCTGCCTCTTCCTTGCTAAGGTATGGATTTCCCTCACTTTTTAAAAGTTCGCTTCCCTTTCTAGGTGTTAATTCTCTTTTCTTGCAGGCCGAGCAATGTGCCAGCAAAGCCTTCAATGACATGGATGTCCTACTTGAAACCAAGAGGGCCCAACGGGCAGACCTGCAGGCAATGAGGAAGGAGGTGAACGAGGCCGCCGACAAGATCGAGGAGCTGGAGGCAAAAGTTGCTGAAACCTCGGCTGGGCTTGAAGAGAGGGACCGCCTGTTGCTGCAACTTAAGGAAGTTGAAGCCGAGCGGGACCGACTAAAGGAGGAGAAGCAGCAGATGGAGGATGAGCTGCCGGCCAAGCTTGAAGAGGCCAGTGACGCTGGTTATAACGAGGCCGGCGACTACTATCAACAACAGGTGGAAGCCCTTGTAAAAAAGGCCTTCAAAGACGGAGAGCTGAAAGGAACCAATGATGCTCATGCCTCCTCTTTCCTCCGCGGATACCAGGTTGGACTTGACTACGCCGAGGTTCCCAAGGTTGATCACCGAAGGGAGCCTCCAGTGGTGCCACCTGTGGATTTGCCGGGGCACCTGCTTCCATCCGAGCAGCCCAATCCAACCGCCGACAAGCAGCCGAATCCCGCCGAGCAGCCCAATCCTACCACTGTCGAGCCGCCGAAGCCTACCGACGGCTCCACCGTAGCTTAGAATTTCTTTTGCATATTTCGTAGAATTTGGGGCCGGCAAAAAGTAGTTTGTTAGTGCCGAGCCCTTGTTTTGTAACGGACTAATTTCTGTAATGAAAATTTCAGTAGTCTGTTATCTGCATTTCCATACTAATCGCACTTCATGCATGTTAAGACCACGTATTGCACTTCATGCACATGGTTTAGCAATTTTTCGCCCCAGCTTGCCGTACCCAACCCCTGATCCGGGGGAAACACACCATCGAGGTTGGTTCCGCCGGATCAAAAGGATCGGTAGAAGCTGGGCATGCCCCCTTCAGGATATGGCATGTAACGTCTTGCCGAACAGAATCTGAAAAAACGTGCATCGGCGCTTTCATGTCTCAACGAGCATAATAGTTCCGCCGAGGGTAACAGAGCACGCACTAATCGAATCAAAACATGTTCTATTGAAACAAACATCTCAATTATTACTGAAGGCTTAATACAAATAGCCGAGGCGTAAAGCCAAAAGACATTAAGCGTAAAACTTCCGAAGCAGCTGGGCATTCCAGTGATTCGGAATCGCCGTGCCATCCATCTTGGCGAGCTCATAAGAGCCGTAGCCCACCTTCTTAACGACCCGGAATGGACCCTCCCACTTCGGTATGAACTTCTTCAAATCCTTCTTTTGGACTACCTGCCGAAGGACAAGATCATCCACATTGAAAGGGCGGTTTCGCACATTCCTATTATAACTCCGGGCCAACTGTTGTTGATAAGCCGCGTACTTGATGTGGGCAGTGTCTCGAAGCTCGTCAGCTCTATCTGCTTCGGCGGCCAGCATTGCATCGTTCGTTGGGACATCAAACGTTGCAGTTCGAGACGTGGGTCGAGTAATGCCACAGGGAGTACGGCCTCGACGCCGAACGCCATGGAGTAAGGAGTACGACCAGTGCCACGCTGTGGTGTGGTGCGGTAGCCCCATAGGACATCGGGCAATTCCTCCGCCCACTTGCCGCGCTTATTGGTGAGTCGGCGCTTCAAGCCGGCGGAGATAGCCTTGTTGGCAGCTTCGGCCTGTCCATTCCCTTGAGGATAAGAGACGAAGGTTGTTCTCATCTATATGTCGCGCCTCTTATACAAAGCCTTAATCTCATCGGCTACGAACTGGGTACCGTTATCTGACACAATGGCGTACGGGACGCCGAACCTGGTAAAAATTTGTTTCCAAAGGAAACTCTCCACATCTGTGGCCGCGATTGTTATGAGCGCCTTGGCTTCCACCCACTTTGTATAATAGTCCGTAGCAGTAATGATGTGCGTGAAACCGCCAGGAGCCTTGGGCAACTTGCCAATAATGTCCACCCCCCATTGAGCAAAGGGCCAAGGGCTGGTAACGGGCTGCAAAGGTAGTGCCGGCTGGTTGAGAAGGGGGGAATGCTTCTGACAAGACTTGCACTGCTTGGCAAACTCTGTAGCCGTATGTACCATTCTTTTCCACCAGTAACCCTGGGAAAGGGCACGGTCAACTAAGGACTGGCCGCCGGTGTGACAACCAGCGCTGCCACCATGCAACTCCTTGAGGATGCCGGGAATCTCCTGCTCGTGCACCACACAGAGGCCGGGACCAGTGTACGATCGGTGATACAGAGTGCAGGAGGAATCGATGAAATAAGAAGCAGATTGACAACGGATCTTGTGGGCCTCTTTGCGGTCGGCAGGTAGTACGGCATGCTTCAAATAGGAGACGAGAGGGTCCATCCAGCTGGGTGCCTGATGGATGTCCATCACTTCCTGTGACTCAGGCTCGAAGCTCGGTGATGGGACCTCGCCGAGGACTATCGTTCTTTCACCTCCCTGATCGGCACAGACGGCACCCAGACCGGCAAGTGCATCGGCATGAGAATTGAGGTCGCGACCAATATGGTCAAAAAATACATTCTTGAACGAACCAGCCAAGGTGACGACTTGGCTCACATACTTGTTCATACGTGCATCTTTGGCCTCGTAATCATCATTGAGCTGATTAACAACGAGTTGGGAATCGATGTAAACCTGAACTTCGTCAGCACCCATATGCCGAGCCAATTTGAGCCCGGTAATGAGAGCCTCATACTCCACCTCATTATTCGTTGCCGAAAATCCAATGCTCAACGAATGCTCGTGCAAGGTTCCGCTCGGAGATACTAGAACAATTCCGGCACCAGCCCCTCGGTTGTTAGACGCTCCGTCAACGTGGAGTCTCCAGGCATGCCCGGTGAACATGCTCGCTCGATGTGACGGGATAGGCCGCTTCGTGATATACTCCTCGTGAGCTAGATGGCTCGATCGAGGTCCAGGGGCCGGCACGGTAGAGTCTTTGGCCAGGACCTCGTCGCAACCGTTGTTGACTTCCACCCCTGGAGAGAACTCGACGACAAAATCAGCCAACACTTGACCTATGATCGCCGTCCTGGCCTGGTAACGGATATCAAAATTTGCCAACTCTAGGGACCACTTGCACAGCCTGTTAAAGAGATCCACCTTCCACAAGACCGTCCTCAGAGGGTACTCGGTAACGACCACAATGGTAAAACTCTGGAAGTACGGCAAGAGCTTTCTCTTCGCCATCACCAACGCTAGAGCTAGCTTTTCTATTGGGAGGTAACGGGTCTCAGCGGGCAAAAGTGCCTTACTAATGTAGTAGACAGGCTGCAGGTCCGTGCCCGTCGCACTCTTGGAGATCTCCTACCGAACCAGGACGACACTAATGGCATGCTCGGAAACTGCAAGGTAGAGGTGGAGCTCATCCCCTTCCTTTGGCACAACCAGCAAAGGAGCTTGGGACAAACATCTCTTTAGCTCGGTGAGTGCGTTATCGCAATCCGGTGTCCACACAAAGCTTCTTTGACTGCTGCCCTTTATTGACTGAAAGAATGGCCGGCAAATATCCGAAGACTTGCTGATGAAGCGGTTAAGGGCGGCAGCCATGCCAGCGAGACGCTGAACCTCCCTCACCGTGGCCGGAGCCCTGATTTCTTGTATGGCCTTGATCTGACTTGGGTCGGCCTCAATTCCTTGCCGAGTAACTAAATGTCCAAGGAACTTGCCAGAGCCAACGCCGAATGCACACTTTTCGGCATTCAGCTTCAAGCCAAACCTTTTGAGAACGTCAAATATTTCGCCAAGGTGGAGAAGATGATCGGCTGCGTCCATACTCTTGGCAACCATATCGTCAATGTATGCCTCCATTACCCTACCTAGTATCCCTTTGAACAACATGGCTATCATACGCTAAAACGTAGCCCCGGTGTTCTTTAAGCCAAACGGCATCACCAGGTAACAGTAGGTACCACTGGGAGTGATGAATGCCGTCTTCTCCTGACCCTCCTCATCCATAGCAACCTGGTGGTATCCTCTATATGCGTCCATAAAACTTAGCCGAGCGTACCCAGCGGTAGCATCCACCAACTGATTGATCCATGGGCAAGGGTAGCAGTCCTTTGGGCACGCGTCATTCAAATCGGTGAAGTCGATGCAGACTCGCCATTTGCCGTTCTTCTTCCGGACCACCACTGGATTTGCTAACCATGTCGGATACTGGACCTCCTGAATTGCTCCGGCGTCAAGGAGGCGTTCTACCTCTTCATTAATTGCATCGGCGTGTAGTGCCGAGGATCGTCGCGGCTTCTGCACAACGGGCCTCCTAGCCGGATCAATGTTCAACGAATGTTTTATCACATCAGGGCTAACCCCTGGCATTTCATACGGAGTCCACGCAAATACTTCCATATTTTCTTTGAGGAACTCGACCATCTGCACCTTTTCGGCATCATCAAGAGCCGAACCAACAAGAAAAGAGCGAGTCCCATCCTCATTGACTGCAATCCGGACCAAGTCCTCCACGGCCCTATCGCTTGCCGGTCTTCCAACTTCGTCAGGCCCCTGCAGCGTCTCTTTCGTCCCCTCGCCGGGGGTGGTCTCATCTAGCAGCCCGGGTACCTCTATGCTCTGTACCTCCTTTGCTCTGTCATTTCCGCGGACAGAGTTTACAAAACACTTCTTGGAGGCCACCTGATTTCCCCTGATAGTTTCCTGTCTTCCAGATTCTCCAATGAATCGAACACACTAATGAAGTGTGGATGCCACAGCCCTCATGCCGTGCAGCCAGTTTCTTTCCAGGATTGCGTTATACGGGCTCGGCGAACTGACCACTATAAATTCCACATCTAGCTGCACCGAGCCAGCATATACCGGGAGTACGATCTTGCCGAGCGGATAGACCGGAATCCCAGTAAAGTCGATTAAAGGGGCGTCCACCGAGGTCAATTGATCCTTCGAGAGGCCAAGAGCCTTGAATGCCGAATAGAACAGGATCTCCGCCGAGCTACCCTGATCAACCAATACCCTACGAACCATTTTCCGATGGAAGTGTATAGAGAGGACCAAGGCATCGTTGTGGGGCAAGGATAACCCCTCCAAATCTTGCTCGGTGAACGTGATCTCCCATGTACTACGAGCGTCCATTTTTCGCTTTGAAGATTGTTGAATGATGACCTCAGACGGGGAAGGCCGTGGAGCTCGTTGGCCCGAACCCTGTTCATCGGCCCGTGAATGCAATGTACCACGCCGTCCAGAATTTGGGCTCTCGGCTGGATCCCTGCATTTGGTGACTTGGTTCGGTCGATCCACCGGTCCATCCTTCCTTGCTGGACTAGTTCTTCGAGGTAGACCTTGAACGGCTAGCATGCCGTCGTATAGTGCCCTTGTTCATTGTGGAACGAACAGTACACCCTCTAGTTCGGTTCCCGGCCATCGGTAGTTCTCAACTTCTCCGCCGCCCCTGTTGGCCATTGGAACCCAGGGAGCCGTCTGCACTCTCAGAGCACACGGAAGATTGGCTCTTTGAAGTAGGTTGTGATGGCAAGGTGGTCCCGTCCATCACTCGGTGGGCGAACCCATGTCTTTCCGCTTCCCTTGTTTCCGGCGAACCCTGCGCCTTCTTTCTTGGACACCACATTAACCTGCTTCTTCGCCTCATTTGCCGCCATTTTTCCCTGTTCGGCCACCGATGCAACATCGGAACCACCGATGTACTCCTCAAGTTCTATGTACCGGGCAACGGTGTGCATGAGTTCTGACATATCGTTCGGCGGCCGTAGCATCAATTCTTTGGACAGGTCAGAATTTCTATCCAGTTCACGCTTAAACGACGTAGCTGCAGTCTTTTGGTCACAGCTCTCAACCATATTGTATACATTATAGAAGCGCTCAGAATAATCCTTCAAGGACTCACCAGTCTTCCGCCGAAGGTCCGTTAAGGCTTCTATTGTCTTTGGTCTTCGATTACTTGCCACAAACCGCGCCGTAAACGAACGCTCCAATTCTCCGAAGCTGCTTATTGAACCTGGTTTTAGCTGCGTATACCACAGCATGGCAGTGTCTGGGAGGCTCAACGAGAACGTTCGGCACATCATTGCCTCGCTCAATTCGCAGAGCGCAACCATGGACCTGAATTGCTGCACATGGGTCGGCGCATCCGACTTTGCGTTGTATACGCTGAACTTTGGGACCTTGAAATGGGGAGGGGGAACCTCATCCGCTATGGCCTTGGAAAATGGGGAGACGCTCTTTGCCGAGGTTGCTGCAACCACTTCCTTCGGCGGAATGACCGTCGAAGGTGCGATACTTTTCTCTCGAGCGTCGTCCCTGGACCTCTTATGGTTCGGTGGGGTCCGAACCCCCCGGCCACCGACGCTTTGCTCGGGGGTTCGCCATTTCGACCCCGAGGCCTTCCTGTTCCCCCTTACCGGGGGTGCTTCCTGATGCTGGGCGGCCCGGTAAGTGGTTCTTTCACCGGTGCGAGTATTTACTATTGTTAAAGCCCCGCCACCGGTGCTGATCTCGCATCTCTCCTCCGGTAGCAGCCCCTGGCTGTCCTCCTCTTGGTGTCTAGACCGTCCGGCAGAACTCCTCGGCGATAGCCGATGCTGACCTTGGTCAGACTGTCTCGGTCAGTGCTGGGAGCGACTGGTAGAGTGGCCTGGTGACCGCTGTCGGAGTCGAGTGGCCGTTTCCCTTTCCTAATCTTCGTGCCGCCGTCCCACAGACCTGTTCGTTCCCCGGTTGTCCTGGTGATCTTGCGACCTAACAGGGAGAACAAGAGGATCTCCTGCGTCATTTCTTCTGTCTCCAAGTCGAGGAGTTCCTTGTGTCTGGTCCGGCCTTCCCCTTGACCTTGAACGAGCGCTTGACGCCATGGCGCTTGTCTCTGGAAATAATGCTCGGCGAACATGACCGTTTCCGAACGCACTGCTTTATTGATTGGTTCGGTGTCTGGGTTCCAGATGGACACGGCCGCTAGCGTCAATGCGACACAGTGGGCCTAGCCTTGTAAAGGCGGAAGCCCTAACAGTGTCAGCCGTTTGGGTCGGCTGGGAAGCATTCCTCCTCCGTCGCCGCTCCCGCGACCTGGAGACGGGTGGGACCCTCTGATGTGCCTGGGGCTCTTGTACTTGTGTCCTCAGTCGCAGCAGCTCCTCCGCCATGCTCACCGGGAGCTCCGGCGGGGGAGGAGGAACTGCGAGGCTTGCTGCCAAGCGGTTCACACCATCTATGTGGAACGACGCCGTTCTAATAGCCTGGTTACTAGGGGCAGGAATGATTGAACCCGCCACCCTGGAGTCACCGGGTCCCCCAGTGGGGGTGCCTGTTGGCCCTAACCCCGTTCGCTGGGAGGAGTGGCGACCCAGGGGGTTTGAATCAAAATGAGCGAGACCGAGAAGTCGTCCGTCCGTGCCAGTCATCCTGAACTGGGATAAGAGAAGAATGGCAAGAAAGCTTCACCACAAGATGTGTTCGTTACCACAAATCCCCAGCAGAGTCACCAATTGTGGTGGCAAGCTTTCTCCGGTTGGATCTTGTAGCTTGGATTGTTAGGATTTGCACGGAGGTGGGTTAGCACACGAAGCAACCGCGTTAGTGCCCAAGCCCGGAGCACGGTGGTCCGGGGTAGGCACTCCGACGCTCTAGTCAGTCAAAGGGGAAGAAATATCAAAGTGTCGTTTAGGGTTTAAGAAAGTGTTACCTCCTTCTAGAGGGGAATCCCCCCTTTTATAGCCACAGGGAGCGCAGAGTTCGGCCCATGTAAACCCATCACGTGCTATGTGATGAACCCGCCAATCTCGGTCCCAGATAGACTTCTCAATCTTGGATCTATCTACTCCCCCACCTTCCGCTCCTACAATAAGGGATGGGATAAGACGCGAGGTCGCCCACTCCTGCCCATCTCTTCCTAACTTCCTCTTCAAGTTAGGGGGCAGGAGGCCCGGCGAGCATGGGTTCCACCAGACAGATGGCACGGCTTTAACTAAGCTCCTACAGGGGAATCTCCTACCCATTCGGCAGGAAACCGCCGAGCCAAAGTATATTCTCCCTTGGATCAACCACGATCAAGTCTAACCAGATTCGGATAGATCCGGATCGGCCACCGAGCCTACTTGCCGACTCACGGATGGTAAGTTCACTGGTTCGGCAAATAGACGCGACGTAGCCTCCGCCTTGGTCCCTCCACCGGACCACGCCCGCCACAGTGGGCTACCAACGTGGTTTTCCTGGAATGCTAGGCAACTTGGATTGTATGCAATGGCAGTGGGACAAATGTCCAACTGTTTACCATAGCTTCTTCAGCAGCCGCATTGGAAAATCCACTCTTGTACTTTGAAGTAGTTGCATTGTATGATTTGTGGATTTGACATGCTTTCTTTGACATGCCTGGGTCATTCAACGATATCAACGTGCTTGATCAATGTCATCTCTTTGATGATCTCAGTGCCGATTGTGCCCCTCCAGCCCATTTTGTCGTTAATAGTACTTAGTACGATATGGAGTACTACCTTGCTGACGGTATCTATCCAAAATGGGCGACTCTCGTCCAGACCATTTCTCAACCGCAAGGAAGAAAGAAGCAACACTTTGCGAGGATGCAGGAGGCATGTCGCAAGGATGTTGAAAGGGCATTTGGCATACTCCAAGCACGCTAGGCAATTGTGGGAGGACCGGCGTGATTCTGGGATGAGGAGGATCTAGGCTACATCATGAAAACATTTGTCATTTTGCATAACATGATAATTGAAGACCAACGTGGTCACAATGCTAGTGATGAAACTAATGAACTTCTTTCTTCCAGCCCAATTCACGTCTCAAGAGATGTTACACCTGCATTGGTTGATTTCTTTAAAAATAACCGCAGGATTCGATCAAATGAGGCACATCATTCGCTCCGCAACGATCTTATTGAACACCTATGGGCCCGTAATGGAGAGGAAGACTGAGGTTCAAATGGTTTTGCTCTAGAAATCTTCTAACACATTTTCCGTGTCGTGGAAATTAGCTAAATAAAATGAATTTCATTTTCGAGTCTTGTACTTTATTTTCGAGTCTTTTACTTCTTGTACTTCATTTTCGAGTCTTGTAATATCTATTGCATTTTCGAGTCTTGTAATATGTATTTCATTACCTAAATAAAATGCATTTTATTATCAAAAGTACCCAACGATTACATCAAAGTCATAATTACTAAAGACTATTACATATGATAAAAAAAATTTACTACAATCAATAATCGGGAAGAACAGGAAAATAATCGCTCGAACTTGAGCTAGTTGTCCATTTAGCCAAGATTTCGCCCTTGCGATACTGGTAATAAGCCTTCATTTGGGGGTCTTGAACCAAATCAAAGTCCATTTGCATAATCTTATCTTCCATCTCTTTTTCCGTCATCGTTGCCTTCCTCTCCTCAAGCGCCCCCCTCCTCTCCTCATTTGCCGTATTCCTTTCCAAAGCCGCGACTCTCCTTGCTTCCATTTCAGCTCTCCTACCTTCCTTGTCAGATGTAGTTTGGTTGAATTTTTCCATCAAGTTTAAAAATTCACGTTCCTCAGTTTCTGCTTTTTTGGTCTTCAATAGTTTTGTCTTTGATGCCTTACATCCAGGAGGCCTCTTTCTTGGAGACTGAACACTACCTCCACTCGTAGGAGTGCTATCTTCCACAATATTTGTCGCTGTGTTTAGAACTTGAGAGAAATTAGGAGATTCTGTGTTTGGAATTTGAGAGAAATCAGGAGATAGAGGGACCGAACTCGTTTCCATTTGTGAAGATCTTGGGTCAGATCAGGCGGGGGTTAATCTGGCCACTTCATACTGTGTTCTAAGATTGCCCAGCAACAATCCAAATTGGCGTGTCTCTTTGCTAGATCAATCTATACACATAAAAAAATAATTCTATTAATTAACAAAATAATAATATTAATAAATTATTATCAAAATAACAATAATAATAATAATATCCTTGGTTTGTTACCTCATTTTGTTCTGTCATTCTACTTTGATGTTGTCTTTGAATTTGCCTTAAATATCCACGATATTTGCTGCAAGCCTGCTGGATGACTTGCCATCGAGACTTGATAGAAGCATCCATTCGTACATCGCCTTTTGTGAATTCGGTGTATTTTTTTGCAACCCAATCCCATAATTTAGATCGTGCTTGGTTGGTACCGACAATCGGGTCTTGACTATCGAACAAGTGAGCATGATAAATTGTTTCATCTTGATCAGAATTGAACGATTTTCCTCTCGCACTACGATTTCCCTCTGCCATAATTGATACACTAATTTTTTTCGAAGGTGTTTGTGGAGAAGGGAGAAAATTTTTGTAGTGAAAAATCTTGTTGAAAGCACACACATTTATAGGTAGGAAAAAAAAACGACCGTTGCTATATTGATCCGTTGGGCTGATCAATGGTCGGATGGGATATATTGGTCCGTTAGGCTGATCAACGGTCGGATGATCCCAATCAAAAAAAAGAAAAAAACAAACGGTCGGCTAATTACTTCTCGTCCCAATCCATTTCCCAACTTTACTCTCTCTCTCTCTCTCTCTCTGAACCAAAGAAGATCAAACCCCTCTCTCTCTCTCTCTTCGATATGATCTAGGGAAGAGGGACTGACTGAAACCCTAACTCCCCTATATCTCTAGTTGATTGTTCCCGTTGATCTCTATTTCTCTCACCAGTGAGATTCCTCTCTCTCTCTCCCTCTCTCACCTCTCTCTCTCTCTCTCACTGGGTTCCGACGTATTTTCGTCACTCCGACGCATATTTGCAGCGATGAGGGACAAATTCCGGCCAACATCCGGCGAATAGTGGTAACTCCGATCATCCATTTTCTGGTGATTACAGTTGGGTTTGATGACCTGTCAATTATAGCTGCAACCAAAAGGGGATGGAAATATCCATCTCTGCCATTTTACATCCTGATTTGTGCCATTCTGCATCCCCATTGAAGTATTTTTTTTACATCTGGATTGTATTATAAGTATAGAACCTGGTTTCCATCCCCCGTTGGGGATGCTCTTACCGCCTTACCTACCATTCGCTGCTAACTTTGTAAAATACTCAGGCCCCGTTCCGGAAACCTTCTTAAAAAATAAGTACTTATTTCTCATACTTCTTTTTCGAAAATAATAAGGGTCTTCCACAAAATTCAAATACAAAATTTCTTTCACATTTTCAAACTCAAAAATAATGTAAATGAAATAAATAAATAAATAAATAAATTTTTGCATCGTATTAAAGATCTCAATGAGATCTATCAAATAAGATCCATAGTGATAAGAAAATTATTTGCGTAAACACATGATTTTTGAGCTTGAAGTTGCCGTATACAAAAAATAAGACTGTTGCTATTGTGTTGGGCGCCGGCGGAGGGAAATCGTACCGGCGGCCGCGCCGGGCCGTCTCCGGCCACCGAAAACCAAGTGGGCTAGCGCGGGAATCAACGGCATCCGAGATGTGTAGGGTGCTTGATCCGAGCACCCCTTTTCCGTGTATTTCATATGTACACGGAAAAGGGGTGCTCGGATCAAGCACCCTACACACCTCGGATGCCGTTAATTCCCGCGCAAGGGCCCCCTTGGTTTTTTTTTTATAGAATCGTCGGACCAAATTTCCCTTCCCAGCCGGTATTTACCTATACAAATTCTACCAAAATAAGTGGACAGCTTCTTATTTTCAGGAGCACCCCTTCTTATTCAACAAAAAATAAGAAGTTAAACACGTTCTGGAACACAGCCTCATTGTCTGTCTTGCAATTTTTGTTCCAAATTTACCCTTTATTCTTCTAAAACTCTCCTACAAGTCCAAAACCACCCCTTATACTGTTCTGATTCCCAAAATATTTTTGGTAAAAGTAAAACTTTTTACTTTTCTAATTCCTCTTGTCGAGACGAATCATTAATCCATAAAAGTTTGGCAAAAAACTAATGAACGCAAAAAAGAAAATTGAAATAAAGACAAAACCTTCAAAAAGTTCTTTTAGCTTAGTGGAACTCCACCTTACATATATACAAAGCAATAAAACTATGGGTGTGGGACCTCAAAAGTACACCGCATCATGCACGCGACCTATTTCGGGGTCCACACAAATTATCGGAGCTGCATTTTGTGGGATTCTTGTTAAAATTAGCTCAGCTGGATATCGGTAAGGACTTGATCAATTCTTTGTTTAATTTTCTATTACAAAATTGAATGAAAAATCGATGAAGCCCTTATTCATATTCCACTGATCTAATTTTTTACAGGGATCCTTAAAATATTATTTTAAATAATTTGAGCGGCTTCGATCATTTGTGGGCGAGCCCAAAGTGGGTCTCACACAACGCAGTATACATTTTTGTCACTTGTTTGTTTTAGTTAAGTTTTTGAATTATTTATTCATCTCGAGAAGAGGCCCTGTTCTCGACAAAATATAATATAAAAATCTATTAATCTCTTTACATAAGGCCCTATTCTTTTAAAAAAATTATTTGGTATTTTTTATTTTTTTTTCTTATTCAATTTTTTTGTCGCATTTGTTAATTTTGTGTCAATCTTTTGTGGTTTATTAGTTCGTCTCAACGAGAGAAGTGCAAAAAGTTCAAAATTATGATCAAACTACCCTCTAAAAATCATCTTTTGAATATTATTTTTGTAGAGACCCGAATAATTTTAATGTTTGAAATATCGACTAAATGCTTAATTGAGAAAATATGGATTATTGGTGAATAATTGATTCGAGGACCATAGTGATAGAATTGAAGTTTGAGGGAGAAATGTGTGATTGTGTGATTTGTGAGTATAAATAGGGGTGGGTGAGGAGTAGGAGATAATTTCATCTCCCTTTCCTCTCTCCTCTCCACCGGCTCTCCACTTCCCCCCCCACCGATCTCTCTCTCTCTCCTCCTCTCACACTCAAAACTCCACCTCACACCCCGAAATCTTCGAGAAACAACTACATTCAAGCCTTGCAATCGCGTTCCTAAGCTCGGAAATCTTTGGGTTGAGTTCGAATCGAAGTTTCAAAGCTCGAAAGTCTAGGGCTCGTCCAATAACGCGAGGATCTCATCCATTGTCTCGAGGTAGGAACTTCTTGACCTCTTTTATATGTTTGCTTGTTGTTTTGGTGTAGAATCGAGCCTTGCAATGTTGTGTTTTGGTTGTCTAGCTTGTTCTGAAAATCTGCAGAAATCGCCTCTCGAGACCTCTCCGTATCGATACGGATTTCTCGCCGTATCGATACGGTAAGCCTTTGATTTCGGACAGTTTATTCCGTATCGATACGGATTTTGCCCGTATCGATACGGGGGGCCTATCTCCAGGTTTTGTTCCTGTTGATCCTTTGTTGATTGTTTTGGCTTCCGACTACTTCTAAACCCCTTGAAACACCTCCTAATTGATCTCAAGCTCGTTCTTTTGACTTCTTGTGACTTTTCGATGCTTTCTTCGTTCGTCGGTCTTCCGTTGACACAATTGAACATGGAACTACATGGTTAAACGTTGTTAATTGCTTATTGGTTGTAAATTGGAATATGTGACCATTTGTGATGCATTGGTGATAGTATTGGCATATCATACGACGTTACGTTTGAGAATGTGATCTCGGAAGTCATAGCTTGCATGTTAGTTGAGAATTGAGTGGTTTGAGGTCGAATGGTGGTTTAGGGAGTCCCGTACGCAAGGGGTGGTAATACGGTGACACTCTAGGGTTTCGTACGCAAGGGGTGGTAATACGGTAACCCTGGGTTTATGGGGATCACTGTGACGCATGGGGTGGTAACATGGTAATCCACGTGAAGTTGTATGGTAACGCAAGGGGTGGAAATACCAATGGTGGGAGTTATATGTGGTGTCGAGTTGAGCTGGGGTGGTCATCGAAGTAAATGAGTCGTATGACACACGTACTTAATCGGGGTTACGGATTCATTCACGAGTTGACTGATTATTCTGTGTTGAACATTGTTTCCTCATCTTTCTTCTATTGCACTAATCGACATGCGTACATATAATTTTGGTTAAGATTTTCCTACTGGGCTTTGTAGCTCAACAAAATCCTTCTTTTCAGGTACCAATGCCGGACTTTAGCCTCATGTGTTACATGCTTGGATTGTGGACAGATTTTGGAAGCCTAATGCACTTAGTTACTTTTTCATCTTGTAATAGTTAAGTTTTTGGGTCAAGATGGCTTAGTAACTAAGGATTCATGAACTATCTTTTGACTAGAACTATAACTGTACTAAGTTGATTTGGGCTGTGATGCCAAAGTATACTTTCTTCTGAATGGAGGACTTGTCTGTAATTAAACAGGTGGAACTTTATTTTGGGTTTACGAAGGCAAGCATAGCACTTTCTTTTGAAACATATTATTTATTTTATGTTGAAAATCCGGGTCGTGACAAATTGGTATCAGAGCGTCTAGGTTTAGAATACCTAGAGACCGTGGGGAGACTTCTAGTCTCATGGGTTCAAAATGTCACGTTATTTTTATAACACTTGTGTGCTTGTGTGCATCGTTATTACTTGGCTTACGTGGCATGACTTTTCAATACAGTAGAGTTGTTTTCAACCCGTGTTGGGATAATTGGAGGCTTTGACCTCAGTGAACGATGTTGTGATTGATGAACCCTCTCTTTCTTATAATTGTAGTAAGATGCCTCCGAGATTGCGTGTGCGTCGAGGTAGGGGTGGAAACCGGGGTGGCCGTGGTCGTGGCCGTGGGGTACCTCCCGAGGACGAAGTTAGTCAGCATGGGGATAATCTAGGTGGGAATCCGGGGGCTGCGGCAGGTCGAGGTGCAGGTGTGCCTCCGAATCAAACTCAGTTTGCTAGGGATCTCGTTGCGGCACTTGCGGCTGCAAACCTTTTGAATCAGGCTCCGAGAGAGAATGCTGAGGATAGGGCTATGATAGCAATGCGGGAGTTTAGCCGTAGAAATCCTCCGACGTTTGATGGAACCATTAGTGACCCTTTGGTAGCCGACCATTGGTTAACCCAAATCCGGAAGCTTTTTAGGGCTCTTAACATTACCGAGGATAATATCCGAGTGGGAATTGTGGCCGTGCAGTTGGTCGGGGAAGCTGGCGAATGGTGGGAATCCGTTCTAGAGTCAAGGAAAGATGCAAGGAGGGCGGCGAGGATCGCGGCTCAAGTAGATGAGCCAGACATTGAGAACTTGACTTGGGCGGAGTTTGAGATGCTCTTTGAGGAGCAATATTTTCCAGAAACGAGTCGGGATCAAATGAGGAATGAATTCGAGAAGTTGGAGCAAGGGGATATGACTGTGTCGGAGTATGCGGTAAAATTTCAATCTTTGTCCCGTTTTGCCCCGGAGATGGTGTCAACCGAGGAGAGAAAGTGTAGGAGATTTGAAAGGGGTTTGAGTGATACCGTGAAAAAGTTTGTGGTGGCACAACGAAAAGGGAAGTTTTCCGAGGTCGTGGAGTGTGCACGGAGCATTGAGACACCGCGAGAGGCACCTAGGAATCCTACAGCTTGGGAACCGAGACAACCTGCGGGGGGTATAAGTTCATCATCGGGGAGTTTCGGTAATCAAGGGAGGAAAAGGCAAAGGGATCAAATGTCGATTTCACAAGGTCCATCGAACTTTAGGCCTCCACCTTCATCTTCATTCGGGACTCGAGGAGTTTCCAATAGGCCTCCAATGGTATGCCATGAGTGTGGTCAGGCGGGGCATATTCGAGCTCAGTGTCCGCGTATTTTGGGTACTTGTTTTACTTGCGGGAAGTCGGGTCACTTTGCTAGGAATTGTCCGCGTGGGGACGGGGCTCGCAGTGAGTCAGGGTCAGTGCAGCAGTCGAGGGGTGGACGGAGTTTTGGGCGGCAGTCGTTTCGGGGCGCTCAGAGGCAGCAGCAGCCTCATTTTCGTCAGACCACTTCGGTTCAGGGATCTCAGATTGAGAGAGGAGCTAGTTCGTCCACACCTACTCAGGGTTCCGGTCATCGGGGTGGACATGTCCAGAGTCAAACTACTCAGGGGAGAGCTTTTGCCATTACGTCAGCCATTCCGCCTCCTGTTATTTCTCAGGCCCCAGAGACGTCCGTAGTGAGGGGTACATTTCTTCTGTTCAATTCCTTTGCTAGAGTACTATTTGATTCTGGAGCTTCTCATTCATTTATTGCTGCATCTTTTGCTTGTGCGTTGGAATTGGAAATCGAGAGTATCAATCTACCGTTGTTTGTTGACACACCTATAGGAGGTAGATCGCCGTTAGATCGTATTTGCCGGGATTGTGAGCTCACTATACGGGATCGTCGTTTTACTTTTGATTTTATCGTGCTGAATATGTCGGGGTTTGACCTCATTTTGGGAATGGATTGGTTGTCCACATTTCACGCTACTATAGATTGCTTCAAGCGTCGGGTCCGCATTTGTCCACCTGGGGGTACCTATTTTGAGTTTTTTGGGGAGCGTCGGGAACCGATAGAACCGTACCTGCGTGAATCTCGGGAACATGAGTCGATGTATGCCGTGCTAGCAAGTTTGACTTTAGATGAGGGCGTATCCGCGCGTGGGGAGTTACCTCTTGTCGTTTGTGACTTTCCGGACGTGTTTCCGACGGAGTTTCCTGGTTTACCACCTGAGAGAGAAGTCGAGTTCACCTTTGACTTACTTCCTGGTACCGCTCCTATTTCCATACCTCCCTACCGTTTTGCACCTGCAGAGTTGAGAGAATTGAAGATTCAATTGCAAGAACTGGAGAGTCTGGGATTTATTCGCCCGAGTACTTCACCGTGGGGAGCACCGGCCTTGTTCGCTCAGAAGAAAGATGGTTCTCTTCGCCTTTGTATCGATTATCGTAAGTTGAACCGCGTAACCATAAAGAATAAATACCCAATGCCTAGAATCGACGATCTATTCGACCAACTTCGAGGCGCTACTTGTTTCTCTAAGATTGACTTAAGGTCCGGTTATCACCAGTTGAGAGTTCGGAGAGAAGATATTCCTAAAACCGCGTTTCGTACTCGGTATGGTCACTACGAGTTTGTTGTTTTGCCTTTTGGCTTGACGAACGCACCGGCAACTTTCATGGACTTGATGAACCGTATCTTTCGTGCTTATCTCGATCGTTTCGTAGTTGTCTTTGTAGACGATATCCTTATCTATTCGCCTTCGGAGGAGGAGCATCAATCTCACCTTTCCATTGTCCTTGAACTTTTGAGAGAACACTGTTTGTATGCCAAGCTTAGTAAATGCGAGTTTTGGTTGTCCGAAGTCAAGTTTTTGGGTCATGTTGTTTCGAATGGTGGGGTGTCTGTTGATCCGGGGAAAGTAGAGTCCGTGATGAGTTGGCAACGACCGAAGAATGTATTCGAGATTCGTAGTTTCTTGGGCTTGGCCGGATACTATCGTCGGTTTGTCCTAGATTTTTCTCGCCTAGCGGCTCCTTTGACCAAATTGACTCGTAAAGGAACTCGTTTCGTTTGGAATGACGCATGTGAGAAGGCCTTTCAAGAGTTGAAGAAGAGATTGACTACCGCGCCGGTTTTAGTCGTACCCGAACGAGGAATTGGTTATTCCGTATATTGTGATGCTTCGAAAGAAGGATTGGGGTGCGTGTTGATGCAATTGGGACGTGTTGTAGCATATGGTTCGCGACAGTTGAAGACTCATGAGCGAAATTATCCTACCCATGACTTAGAACTTGCGGCCGTCGTTTTTGCATTGAAGAGTTGGCGTCATTATCTTTACGGTGAGAAATTCGAAGTCTTTTCCGATCACAAGAGTCTAAAATACTTATTTTCTCAAAAAGAGCTCAACTTACGACAACGTAGATGGATGGAACACCTAGAGGATTACGACTTCGAGTTGCAATATCATCCGGGAAAGGCGAATGTGGTAGCAGACGCGCTAAGTAGGAAATCGACCCAACTTGCGAGTTTGGCCGTCCGTGAGTGGAAAACGATGAACGAATTAGGCTCGTATGCGTTACACTTTGAGGAAGTTCGGGATGGAGTCACTTTGTGTAACTTAACCGTTCAATCGACCTTGTCGACCCGAGTCATCGAGGCCCAACAACATGACGGGGAAGCGGGAGAATTCCATACCAAGTTTCTTAGTGGCAATGCTCGAGAGGGATGGATGATTCACGCCGATCAAAGTTTACGATACCAAGGAAAGTTGTTCGTACCCGTTTCGTGTCGGGAGGAAATTTTGAGAGAATTCCATCACTCATCGTTAGCCGTGCATCCGGGAGGAACGAAAATGTACCACGACTTGCGTAGACAGTTTTGGTGGCCGGGAATGAAGAGAGATGTCGTTATCTTCGTGTCCAAATGTCTTACGTGTCAACAAGTCAAAGCCGAGCATCAACGACCCGCGGGGGAGTTGCAACCGTTACCTGTGGCCGAGTGGAAGTGGGAAAACGTGACAATGGATTTCATTACCGGTTTATCGAGGTCGCCGAGGGGGCACGATGCCATTTGGGTGATAGTCGATCGATTGACTAAGTCCACGCATTTCTTACCAATTCAAGTTACGGATTCGATTGAGTCGCTTAGTCGTCTTTACATTCGTGAGATTATACGTCTACATGGAATTCCTGTCTCTATTGTATCGGATCGAGATCCAAGGTTTACCGCGCGTTTTTGGCAAAGCTTGCAGGCCGCTCTTGGTACTAATCTCTTATTTAGCACCGCGTATCATCCTCAAACGGATGGGCAATCCGAGAGAACGATCCAAATTCTAGAAGATATGCTTCGGGCTTGCGTTATGGACTTTCGGGGTAGTTGGGAGGATCATTTGCCATTAGTTGAATTCGCGTACAACAATAGTTACCAATCTAGTATCGAGATGGCACCGTATGAAGCCTTGTATGGGAGACCGTGTCGATCACCCGTTTGTTGGACTGAGTTGGGCGAGGCTACATTGGTTGGGCGAGGCTACATTGGTTGGGCCGGAGTTAGTTCAAGAAACCTCTGAAAGCATGAGAGCGATTCGTCAACATCTTCTTGAGGCACAAAGGAGAACTACCGAACAAGTTAAATTGATTCGCCAACGTTTGATAACCGCGCAAAGTAGGCACAAGAGTTATGCCGATCGTCGTCGCCGACCGTTAACGTTTGAAGTGGGGGATCACGTATTTCTTAAGGTGTCGCCGCGTCGGGGACTATCTCGTTTTGGGCAAAGGGGCAAGTTATCGCCGCGTTTCATTGGGCCGTTTGATATTATCGAAAGGATCGGAGAGGTCGCGTATCGATTAGCGTTACCGCCGAGATTGTCGGGTGTCCACGATGTTTTCCATGTATCGATGTTACGGAAGTACGAGCCGGATCCGCCACACGTTCTAGAATGGTCTGAACTTGAGTTAGAAGCCGATGCGTCCTATGAGGAAGAGCCGATACGTATCCTGGATTCGCGCGAGCAAGTCTTGAGGGGTAAAACCATTCCGTTAGTGCGAGTCTTATGGAGTCATCTCGGAAGGGAAGAGTCGACGTGGGAAAGGGAAGACGACGTGAGGGAGAAGTATCCGCATTTGTTCCGAGTTGATCAATGTGAGTTCTAAGTTTAAACTCTATGATTATTGGCTTCTTGTTTGGTAGTATATGCCGTTGCATGAGCATGGTTATTTGATATGTGATTGTGATTTACTTGCGTTGTAAAATTTCGGGACGAAATTTCTTTAAGGAGGATAGATTGTAGAGACCCGAATAATTTTAATGTTTGAAATATCGACTAAATGCTTAATTGAGAAAATATGGATTATTGGTGAATAATTGATTCGAGGACCATAGTGATAGAATTGAAGTTTGAGGGAGAAATGTGTGATTGTGTGATTTGTGAGTATAAATAGGGGTGGGTGAGGAGTAGGAGATAATTTCATCTCCCTTTCCTCTCTCCTCTCCACCGGCTCTCCACTTCCCCCCCCCACCGATCTCTCTCTCTCCTCCTCTCACACTCAAAACTCCACCTCACACCCCGAAATCTTCGAGAAACAACTACATTCAAGCCTTGCAATCGCGTTCCTAAGCTCGAAAATCTTTGGGTTGAGTTCGAATCGAAGTTTCAAAGCTCGAAAGTCTAGGGCTCGTCCAATAACGCGAGGATCTCATCCATTGTCTCGAGGTAGGAACTTCTTGACCTCTTTTATATGTTTGCTTGTTGTTTTGGTGTAGAATCGAGCCTTGCAATGTTGTGTTTTGGTTGTCTAGCTTGTTCTGAAAATCTGCAGAAATCGCCTCTCGAGACCTCTCCGTATCGATACGGATTTCTCGCCGTATTGATACGGTAAGCCTTTGATTTCGGACAGTTTGTTCCGTATCGATACAGATTTTGCCCGTATCGATACGGGGGGCCTATCTCCAGGTTTTGTTCCTGTTGATCCTTTGTTGATTGTTTTGGCTTCCGACTACTTCTAAACCCCTTGAAACACCTCCTAATTGATCTCAAGCTCGTTCTTTTGACTTCTTGTGACTTTTCGATGCTTTCTTCGTTCGTCGGTCTTCCGTTGACACAATTGAACATGGAACTACATGGTTAAACGTTGTTAATTGCTTATTGGTTGTAAATTGGAATATGTGACCATTTGTGATGCATTGGTGATAGTATTGGCATATCATACGACGTTACGTTTGAGAATGTGATCTCGGAAGTCATAGCTTGCATGTTAGTTGAGAATTGAGTGGTTTGAGGTCGAATGGTGGTTTAGGGAGTCCCGTACGCAAGGGGTGGTAATACGGTGACACTCTAGGGTTTCGTACGCAAGGGGTGGTAATACGGTAACCCTGGGTTTATGGGGATCACTGTGACGCATGGGGTGGTAACATGGTAATCCACGTGAAGTTGTATGGTAACGCAAGGGGTGGAAATACCAATGGTGGGAGTTATATGTGGTGTCGAGTTGAGTTGGGGTGGTCATCGAAGTAAATGAGTCGTATGACACACGTACTTAATCGGGGTTACGGATTCATTCACGAGTTGACTGATTATTCTGTGTTGAACATTGTTTCCTCATCTTTCTTCTATTGCACTAATCGACATGCGTACATATAATTTTGGTTAAGATTTTCCTACTGGGCTTTGTAGCTCAACAAAATCCTTCTTTTCAGGTACCAATGCCGGACTTTAGCCTCATGTGTTACATGCTTGGATTGTGGACAGATTTTGGAAGCCTAATGCACTTAGTTACTTTTTCATCTTGTAATAGTTAAGTTTTTGGGTCAAGATGGCTTAGTAACTAAGGATTCATGAACTATCTTTTGACTAGAACTATAACTGTACTAAGTTGATTTGGGCTGTGATGCCAAAGTATACTTTCTTCTGAATGGAGGACTTGTCTGTAATTAAACAGGTGGAACTTTATTTTGGGTTTACGAAGGCAAGCGTAGCACTTTCTTTTGAAACATATTATTTATTTTATATTGAAAATCCGGGTCGTGACAATTTTGCAGATAAAAAATAGGAACAAGGGAATATTTCAACCGCAAGCGGTGAATCTGGTGGTCAAGGCCTGGGAGAAAGGGATTTCTTTCCTTCTAAAACTCAAGGTTCAAAACCTTTCAGGTGTTATTAACTCCATTGAGGTCAGTACATACGAATCATTTGTTCCAACTTCAAGTCGGGTCCCCACTAGTGCACGGTGAATTTATGATCTTCTAGAATTAGTCGACTTACACGTAAGATAACTCGGACACATGGTTATCAAATACAGTAAAAAACAAGGGAAGATTTTAGATTAACCCAAAAAAAAGAAGGGAAAATTGAAAGAGCAGCTTGTGGCGTCTTTTATAGGAGAAAACTTTTCCTAGTGGAGATTGGTGGGAACAATAATGAGGGGTAAAAATGTCATTCTTGTGCAACATGTAAAGCAGTTCTACATTTCCTGACATTGAAATGACGTTTGCAGTTAAAAAGTTAAAATGCCAACGCGTGCACCATGCTAACATCAACCCTACACCGCGGACGTTAGCTTTTGCCTTTTAAAATATCCCGTTTTATCTGGTAAGTTTCTTAAGGAATTTGCGCTTGAGCTTAAGACTGGTAAAAATTTAACCAGACCAACTTGGGATGAGATAGCCTAGATTGAATTGAGTTCGAGCTTGAGCTCGTTCACAAGTTTTAAGGAACAAAAAAAATTAGATATCCATGTTCTCAAATACTCATACATTTTTGTTATGTACCTAAACAAGTTTATGCATTTCCAAAGTTACATAGAAAATATACATGTATTAGTTTAGGCCGCTGCTATTTGTAGCCACTTATTTGCTAAATACAATTCTTTTAAAACTTAAAAAAATTTGGACAAAATTGCCCTCGTCTTGATTAACAAAAATACCCATAAAATTACTACATACAACCACCACAATACAATTGTTGTCTTCTTCCTCCTCCATTTTCTTCCTCTTCCCCATATTGAGAGCCTTAAAAATGCAGAGGCCGCCATCGACCCTTACAAAATGGTCAAGTACCTAAAAATCATCTAAGATTAGCTCTGATCACCAAGTTCTTAAAATCCTCCAATCCTACTATCAGCCCCGAATTCGGGGTTCCTTGGCCCTGTACCTGTTTTTAAGGGGAGGAGGATTGTGAACTAAATCAAAGGATTGCCTAATTCTAAGGAAAAGAAATGTATGTTGGACCATTTTCAAATTTGTTTCCAGACATGGTTAGATATCCAGTCTCGAACAAAATAATTAATTTCGGCAGTTAACTTTTGAATAAAGCCTTGTAATTTGGATTTTATTTGCCAACCACGATTCGAAACTCAACTTCCAAATTTATTTGATCAATTCAAAAATTATCTTTTGATTTTGCTTCAGATCTTCGGACTTCCGATTTGGGTATGGATCTTTAGGACATAAAACAGCTTGAGGTCGTGTACTCGTGTTTGCCACCAGAGATTGGATTTTTTTGACGAAATTAACAGTGTTTGATGCGAGTTGTGAGTTTGGAGCAGTTGAATGTGACGTGGTGGTGATATGGCAGGTCTGGCGGTGATGGTGTTATTGCGGGTTGTTGGTGATGAGGGTGGCGGTAATGGTGGTGTTGCTGGTGGTGTTGCTGGTCAAGCCTGACGATGGTGGTGGAAATAATGTTTGATACGAGTTATGAGTTTGGAGCAGTTGAATGTGACGTGGTGGTGATATGGCAGGTCTTGCAGCGATGGTGATATTGCGGGATGGGTTGTTTGTGATATTGCGGGTTGTTTGCAGCGATGGTGTTGCTAGCCAAGCCTGACGGTGGTGGTGGAATGCATGCCTGGTGCCGGTGGTGTGGTGGTGGTGCTAGTAGGAGGACGAGAAAAAGGGGGGAGAACATAGAGAGTGGGAGAGAGAATGGGGAAGGGAGGTTCAAATTTTTAGGAGAAATTTGGTTTTGGGGTAGGGAAGTTCTGGGGTATTTTTTGGGTTGTATGTAGCAAATCGTTATAAGGGTGTGGGTTTTAATTAGTAACTTGTATGTAGTAAATATGTGGTTGCAAATAGAATGCCCCTTAGTTTATAGTACTTGTTCATATATTTACAAGTTACAACTTTCATTATATAATGTAATAGATATATACACATGTATATATATATATATATATAGTATATCACTCCGGATCCCCTAAGGGATCCCGGACGGAAGGCCTGGTGCGGGACTCAATCGTACGCCGTTGGATCTTAGCCAACGGCTGAAATTTTAAAATGGAACTCGCTGGTAAAATGGGGGTTGGGTCGGGTAAAATTATCTCGCGGGTTACGGGTTAGGTCACAAACGGGTTACAGCAGCCCCCTTTCCCATTCGTTCCGCAGAGATAGAGAGAGAGAGAGAGAGGAAAGAACGACGAACGTACGAAGAAGAAGAATATCGAACGACGACGACGAAGAAGATCGAACCGACGAAAGGTATCTCTCTCTCCTCTCTCTCTCTCTCTCTCTCTGGCTCGTTCTCTATCTGTTACTCGATTCTCGATTAGGGTTTTTTTTCGTTGTACTTGATTAAGATCGAACAGGTACAAGGTATCTATCTCTCTCTGTACGTGAGTTATGTGCAACTTCTGCTCTGGATTCTACATTTCAACCCCCCAAAAGTTAGGGTTCCGAAATTTGAGTAAGAGTTAGGGTTAGGGTTTATTTAAAAATGCACAAATACGTAGTCCATTCTATTTTTAGTTCGGCTTTTTATATAATTAAAATGGGTTTAATTTGATTAGTCTTTGTCTTGGAGTATTTGTAATTTTTTGTGTTTTGGAGGTTTTTTCTTTTTTCTGATTATTCATGTTATGTCCAGGGATCTCAATGTGCTTTCTTTGGAAGGAGAACTGGTTCCAGAACTCGGGAAGCTGACTCATCATAGATCTCTGTCAAGAATAAGTCATAGCCCGTTGATAGAAGTTAAAATTCACTCATTGATCCTTACATTTGTACCATTAAGTTTGTTTTTGTGCTGTCATCACCTCTTCTCTTGCTCACCATGTGTTTTCTTTGTTATAATTTCTGCTATAGGAGGTCAAGTTTTTCCAAAGCCATGGATTCTTCATCTTCAACAAGCACAAATGCAACGATGCCTAGGTACAAGATTAGGGTATGCGGTTGCAACCTCCAACGCCTCATGTGGGATCTCAGGAGTCAATGGCAGGTTCACCAACAGTTGCTCTGTTACCAATAGCTATCCACAGAATTCTGAGAGGATGTTTTGGAGAGAACAAATGGTTAGGCTTAGTAGTTCACTTGGCAATCCAAAGATGCATTATGTTGGCAATCCACAAACTGTGTTTTTAATTGGACATGGAAGATGTAATATGTTAGGTTTTAAATATTGTCTGGCAGACTTTGAACAATGTGAGCCTGTTGAATATAGATGGATCCATGATGATTTTTGTAAGTTGGATCCTGGCATATGGTTTTGTAAATTGGATCCTGGAAATGACTTTTGTGAACTCATGCTTTGTGCAATCTTAAAGGATTGGTATTTGGTAATCTGCTGCCTCTGTTTCATGGTTTATGTGCAATCTTTTGTTCCATGGTGTTTGGTAATCTGCAATTGCAATTTTTTGTGTGAATGGTGTTGGGTAGTCTGTAGTTGGCATTGTTCCTGTCGTCTGTAATGTGCTTCCTCTGTTTCTTGGTATGTGCCATGGGTATTGTAAGCTCATGTATATGAAAAATGTTCCATGTTTTTGTCCTAATCTACTACCTCTGTTTGCTTGGACATTTGCTATAAGTGTGTGTTTGTGGGCAACAACCTGATCAAGACCACCAATAGTAAGAGAATGCAGATAAGTCTCCAAATCTATATCTAATTTGACAATTTCCAAAGAGAAACCAGAACTTATAGCTTTCTTGCAATTGAGCCATGGATGAGAACCGTGCTGAACATATCCAATTCATTCCAATAGTTACATATTATGTACCAGTGTGCAGTCATGTGGATTGGCGGACTTACTTGTGTGTGGCTTGAAGATTTGAGGAGAGATTTATGGAGAAAAATAAAAAAGAGGCTTGATCAAGGGCATTTTGCACATCCCATTACAAAATTACAATCCCATTATGAAATTCTGATTGGTCAAGGACTTCTTTACAAAATTCCACTAACTTCTTTACAACAAATACAAAAATAAAATGAACATCCCATTACAATGAACATAACAGAATTCCAGATTGTACCTTCTTTACAAAATTCCACTAACTTTCAACAATACAAAAAAATAAACTAGAGTACAAGCACAATACATCCCATACATAAGAAATCAATGTACAAGGTGTTGTATGTCGAACTTTACAATTGTATGCTCCTAACTAATCCAGGGTCATCAAAGAGTTCCAAGCAAGCAATGCAGCCCCAACGGCAGACTCCACCTGAAGAATCAAAAGGGAATTCTTGATTGGTTAATCCATGGCAAAAACTTAACATGACATGAGAGGGAAAAAAAAAAACTAGTCACTGAAAAGGGGAAATTGGGAAAGAATGCCAACCTTTGGTCTAATTGGACTAGCCTTGGGATAGGTCTTCTGGATATAGGCAGTAACTTCTTTACCTATATCCCACTTCTTATTAGCTTCAAGCACACCACCAACCATCACAACTGGGAAAGAGCCAAAAAAGAACAAAATTGGGGCAATGCTTAAGCACACCACAATGCAACTTTAACTGTCAAAAAAGAACAAAATAACATCAAAGTATGGTTTCAGCTCCAACAAACAACAAGAGAATAAATTGGGGCAATGCATGCAGCTCACCTTATACTTTGCACATCCGAAGGGTTCTTTTGTGTTCCAGATTCTCAATGGTGCTGGTTCTCCGCAAAAACAAAAGATCCAAAAATCGGGATCACCATTTCCATTGTTACCCGAACTACTTCCTTCAATGACATGGGATATGGATAGAGGGAGGGGGATTCAAGTACAGAAATCTCAACACCTACATTCAAAAAAAGGATAACCAATAATCGAAATGAAAAGTTGAATAGCAAGACATTTAGAAATTAGCTATTTTTTTTTTATTTAAAAAAAATGGATTTTGTATTATTGAAATCAAGCCCCAGGCCAAATGAGATCGTTAGTCAGTTCGTGTTTCACAAATGAAGACCTGAGTATTTCGAAGCCCTAAATAAATCTTGCAGAAAAACGCATAAAATAATCTCGTTCGAAGCCCTAAATCGAACCACAAAGAATTAAGTCTAAAATCCTTCAAGAAGCATATACAACCAGTCCAAAATCAAGACAGTCCGAAAAAAAGAGAGGTAAAACTAGAAAACACAATACTGGAATATTCCAGACCAAAACTTCAGGAAACAAGATCGCTAAATTATCCCCAATACCAGTAACGTGACAAACCCTAACCCAATATCACAAACCCTACCTACAAAAAAAATACAGGTTCAAAGAGGGAAAGATAGAGATACCTGGTTCGTCTTTGTTCTTCGTTCTTCTTCTCTGGTTCAATCTGCTTCTTCTTCTTCTTCTTCGTTCTTCGTCGATCTGGTAAAAAAAAGGAAAAGAAAAACTAATTTGCAGTCCGATTGAGATAGATACGAGCCAGATATTCGAGAGAGAGATATACCTGGTGTGGGTTTGCTTCAATCTTCTTCTCCAGATCGATCTTGTTCTTGTTCGTCGTCTGCGTCTGGTTCATTTTCTTCTTCTTCTCTCTCTCTCTTCGTGGTCTCGTACAAACGCAGTAAAAGTGGAAGGAGTCCGGGTGAGATAGGGTTTTGTTAGAACCCGGATCCTATAGTTTTTACCCGACCCAACCCCCATTTTACCCGCGAGTTCCATTTTAAAATCTCAGTCGTTGGCTAAGATCCAACGGCGTACGATTGAGTCCCGCACCAGGCCTTCCGTCCGGGATCCCTTAGGGGATCCGGAGTGTATATATATATTTATTTATTTATTTATATTCAAGTCATATATATAGTTAATATATATATATATATATGACTTGAACCAATTAAACACCTAAAAAAACATCCCAAATCTCAATCTCATAGTTCCCGATCAAATTTTTATGATCCGAACCGTTCAATGTGTGCAGAATGTGATTTTAAAGGTGCCCGCGAGAAATTAGCAAAAAATATGATCGGGAAGTGCTTGTTTTGAGCAATTTTTAATTGAAGCGTTCATTAAATCTAAGCTAAAAACTGCTTAGATCAAGCTCTTCTCGGTCTTTTTTTGTTGTTGATTTCTTGCGGGTATCCTTCAAATCACGTTCTGATCACATTGAGCAGCTCGGATCATTGAAATTCGATCGGGAACTATGAGGTATTTTTTTAGGTGTCTAATTAGTTGTCTCCGGAACCGCCCCGTATATATATAACTACAGAAAACTTCATGTAAGGACCTTAAGTGAGGACCTCCCTTCTCCGATCAAATTTCGATGATCCGAACCGTTCAATATGTTCAAAACGTGATTTTAAAGGTCCCAACAAGAAATCGACAAAAAATATGACCGAGAAGTGCTTGATCTGAGCAGTTTTTATTGAACTGTTCACTGAAAACTACTCGGATGAAGCACAATTTCATTAACAAAATGAGTTTTCTGTCCGATCAAGTGTATAGCGATACCCGATTAACTTCATTTTTGGTATAACTGAGTACAATACGTAAAAACTCGGTCATATTTAAAATCGTAGATCTACCTTAACCAACCAAAATAGAAAAGATATTTAAAATCTTGTTTACGTATCTTCCACTGCAAATACAAAATCCAAACATAAGATTGATAAAACCATTTGGTAGTGATACTCGCATCCATAATATTTTCCTTCCTCAGGCATAAAATCCAATATTTTAGGTGGTAAATCTGTCCACACAGATAATCTGTGCACAGATTTTGTTGTGGGGCCCACCACGGGTCCCACACAAACGATCCGAGCCGTTCATTAAATGTAAAACATTTTTTCAAGGGTTCTCGTAAAAATCAGCTCAATCCAATACCTATAGGTACTTGATCTAATCATCTAATTTTTCATTACCCGAAAATCTGAATGAAAATTTAGATGATTGGATCGAGCACCTATAGGTATTAGATTGAGCTTATTTTTTACGGGGACCCTTGAAAAAATATTTTACATCTAATGAACGGCTCGAATCATTTGTATGGGACCCGTGGTGGGTCCCACAACAAAATATGTGCACAATCTGTGCACAGATGTATGTGTGGTTAGCAGGGTTCTATTTTAGGTTGTTTTAGGGATCTTGTCTTCATGGAAGGAACATAAAAGAAAACAAAAAAAAAACAAAATAATATAAAGTACAAGCTAAATGGAAATCACATTCACTCCACTTATCAGAGCCTAAAAGTAGAGTTTGAATGGCCAAAAGCAGAGTTAAAAATGTCCATTCTTACATTTTTGTCAAAAATCCACTTGTTTGTACTGTAACTACTGTTACATCAATAAAAGGATACATATCGAAGTACAATATTTCACCTTGTGTTCTCTCAACAAATCCGAGATCCACTAATGCAGGATTTCGTTACCAAAACCATAAAACAAACCATTACAGGATCGGATTCAAAATTATCCCTCTGTGTCATACTGCCAAATGCATCAACAAATTCCAAAAATAATCGTCACATAACATCGATTCAAAGCGGAAATTAGTTTGGGGTGGCCCAAATGAATTAGTGAACATAAGCTGTAGGATACACTCTTTCCCGTTTTCTTCTACCTTGGGCTCCAACATGGCTTGACCTCTTTGAGGTGCTATCGCGAAAAAAATGAATACAACTCATGCACTAAGAGCTGCTGCAAAAATATGGTCGCGACTATCTTCAATGAAATGGTGCTGGAATTCCTCAAACTTTCCCCCCTTAATCGCTTCTCTAATTGCACGAAAGAACCCCAGATAGTGGTGGGTGTTGTGGCTGTAAGATAAAAGGTAAATATCAGATGAAATTTTACAAAACATACCATGACAATAAAGGGGTGCTGAAGAACTTTGTACATTTCTAGCAGAATCAGAGCCAACATTTCATTAACGTTGAGCAGGTGACTAATGTAAGCTTTTGTATGATTCTGACAGGAGTAACACCTACAGCCATCGACGATAGGGGAATTATCTTTCCTGTCAAAAAACACAAACAAACAAATGAGATGAAACCAGGAATTAGATATCCGAGAGAGACAAGAAGAAACAAACTCAAATGCGATTACTAGGTTAAGCTAGGAAAGAAAATTTAAGAAGTTCCCAAAATCAAGTAGTCATAAGAAGTCAGAGAAGGGTTTGCTGTATCAACTCAGAATAACATTGTGATTCTCTTGCGCCACGCTGGTGTTTGTTCCTGACAGACCCCAATGAAAAGAATATTTTTAACTGTATGGTGATCAAGTTGGCAAATCCAAAGAGAAGAATACAAAAGATATCACGAGAGCTGCCCAAGAAGCAAATACACAAATACAGACACGGAGAAGGTATCACAATACGAACACGCCGATGCGATGATTGCGTCAAAAACCGAAAATGATACGGCAGGACATGACAACAGAATATGCATATGCTCTTAATGCGTATAGATCAAAGGAATAGCTTTCTTTCAATTGTTATTCCAAATGAGGAGATGTGGAGAGCATGATCGAAAGTTTTGAATTCTAGTAAGTTGCTTGAGCAACCACATAAGTAGGCTTGAGCTTGACCAAACCAAGTCTAGAGACATGGTTGTTTGAGCAGAGCAGTTTTGATGCTTGAGTGGAGAATGCCGATAGAGCTTGTTTCAGTGGATAAAAATATTGCTCAGGCTGATGATCGACCCTGTGGATAGGTGTCTGCCTAATGAGGTTCCAGGCTCTTTTGTAGTTTACATCTTTCCATCCGGGCTGAGAGAGAGAAGGATCCTGTCTTCAAGAGGGAGCAGAGCTTCGGGAGTTCATAGAGGGCAATCTCTTGCATTAGACCAGACACTGTCCAGCCATTCTGCGGCTAGGAGGAAGGTTCCAATGCCCATTCCATTTTGGATTCAATTGCTTACTAGAGCATGCATGGTCCGGGAGATCTCTATCCCTTAAAACATCAGAGCCCGACATGATCGTACGAAGTTCAAATTCACCCAAGGAAGGGGATCATACGTGGTGAAGAAGAATTGCTTATCTTCGCGGAGTATGCAAGAAGTTATTCTGAATTGAATTATGCTTTCTTTTCTCTGTCCCTACGAATGAACGCGGTCAAGCTATGAATAACATCGACCATAGCAGAGGAGGCAACAAAACAAGAAGAAAAAAAAAAGGCCGAAACCAAGCAACTCTCCTTATCATGAAACAACTCTCCTCTAGTCTCGCTCGCTAGGATCCAACAACTACTACTGTACTTACTAAAACCCGGTTACAGGAATAGAATGAAATCCAGACAACAAAATACATTTATCTCCACCTTTCTGGGCTCTCGCTGACTTCTTTGGCAACCTACTGCCAGACGGAGACCAGATTGACCTTGACCCGGGTGGAAGCAAGCACTTTGGGACTTGGTTTTAGAAAGCCTTCTCGAACAGTAAGAATTCTTAGCCAGATCAAGTAAAGTCCTTTCCTCGAAGGAAAAGCTAAGCTGTTCGTGATTACGCTAAGTAGACGTCCAAAGAGAGCACAACGGCTATAACCCTTTGAAATAGAAAGAGGTTCTTTCTTTTGTTCATTCCCGAAGGCTTAGTTTGTTGGGCCTTGTGGAGACTAAGATTCGTGGTAGTAATATGGAGTCTGCCATTAGGCATTGGTTGCATGTTCATAATCTGGGCAATAATTTGGTGGCTAGGATAGTCATGGCCTGGGATCCTCAGCTTTTGGCTGTGAATGTTGTCTTTTCTTCTTCTCAGCTCCTTGTTGTCAAGGTGAGGGGGTTAGAATGTGGCAAGGATTCCTTTGTTTCTGGTGTCTATGGTCAGAATAGTGGAATGGAATACTTGACGAAAAGGGTAATCTTCAATAAAGGGGAGCGGGGGGAATATCCCAAGTCTGTCGGTCTCAGATAGGGGGTCCTACGGTCGAAAGTCTCCTTTTGTCAAGTCTCCTACCGTACGCGAACGCTGCCATCCTCTTTTGGAATTGTGAACTACTTTCTTTTACGTTCGGGAGACGTCCAGCACTTCGACTTGGCCTCGTACTCCCTTTTCTTTTCTTTCCGATCTATTTCCTTGTCCTTCGTTCGCTCTGTTCAATAGTTGGAGTTGGAAGAGTGGGCCATCGGGAAGAACTGGAGCTCCTTTCTCTTTCAAGACTTTGAGTTCTGAGTGAGCTACCTGAGCGAGGAGGCTGGGGCGAGGTTAATCAGCCAAAGCGGTCTCCTCAAGTCTATTGATAGGGCTAACCCAATGAAAATAGAACCATTGTTGGCACTAAGTGGCCCATCATAGGTAAGGGCCTATCCGGATAGATAAACTCATGTTTCTCCTAATTAGAGGATATGCAGGTATCATTCTGGTTCTCCGCTGACTGGGTGGTAGAGTCCTTCCTTCCTCAAGTCAGGAGTCGCTTCCTTAGATAGGAATAGGGTGAGTTCTTCTTTGAGAAGTCCTGAGGGCCAATGAAAGCTTAAGACGCGAGAAGGTAGTTTTATTTTCGGTTTCGCTTAGACTCCCAAAGTGGTAACCCGATGCTTGCACATGAAAAAGATTATAAATACACCTATGCAGTTCAAAATTTGAATATAGGAGAGAGAAAAAACTTTAGGAAGAGTTTGTGAGATTGAGGGTAAGAGACTCTGGTGCAACCAATATCACAAAGGAATAGCTTTCTTTCAATTGTTATTCCAAATGAGGAGATGTGGAGAGCATGATCGAAAGTTTTGAATTCTGGTACGTTGCTTGAGCCACCACATAAGTAGGCTTGAGCTTGACCAAACCAAGTCCAGAGACATGGTTGTTTGAGCAGAGCAGTTTTGATGCTTGAGCGGAGAATGCAAATAGAGCTTGTTTCAGGATAAAAATATTGCTCAGGCTGATGATCGACCCTGGAATGCGTAGAAGGTAGTTTTATTTTCGGATTCGCTTACTTAGACTCCCAAAGTGGTAACCCGATGCTTGCACTCGAAAAAGATTATAAATACACCTTTGCAGTTCAACTACTAGGAATTTGAATATAGGAGAGAAAAAAAACTTTAGGAAGAGTTTGTGAGATTGAGGGTAAGAGAGAGAGAGAGAGAGAGAGGAACTCTCAAAATGGTCAAAAAGAGCCTCAACAATTCTGTGTTCAGAATGATAAATCTACCGACCAAAGAGCCTAACCACCTATATAGTCTAAGACACCTCACAAGTCACAACCCCCTACACACAACTGTCCATCCATAAATTGAACTACTAGTAGTAAAATATACTGCATCAGACTCTTGTGTTCCTATATGCCGTTTTAAGTCCAATACTGAAGCCTCATCGAATTTTGTTTTCTTATGAACTTCTATCAATTCCTTCCCGCCAACCTCAAAAGTTTGAATGAGTTGATTCTTATCAATTCGTAAGACATCAGAAGCCTTTGAAATTTAGGTATCACTGATGATTGACAAAGAAATATCTAGAAAGCCTTCTTCCCGTCTCCACACTAAAGTAAATTTCAGTTCAGGTTCCAATCAGATTTCAAAACTATGAGAGGATATCTACCTGTAAACCGCGTTGTTCAGATTAATCTTTGTTCCATCACTTCCCTTATTGCTTAGCTTAGAGTCTGAAACATTTCGCACAATTCTTTCCAATGGAAACGTAACCGCAAAGCCTCCAGTTGTAAGATTGTAAATATACCTACAAGGAAATCCCAAAGTATCTGAACTTTTAGCAAGAAAGAAGAAAGAAAGAAAGACTCATGATACCATCGTGCTGAGTTAAGCTGCGTACGAGGCGTCAAAGAGGTCGACTCCAGAGTCGATTCCCTGCAAGACCTCCTCTAGAGCAATAAAAAAAAAAAAAAAAGAACAATTGAATTTAGCAACAAAAGAAAACCAATTTTACATGATTAGACAAAATAATATCCAAGGATGAACATTTATTAGAAGTCTAGAACCATGTACAATTTAGCTGGTTCATGCACAGAGATTTACAGTAACAAAATTTGTACCACTAGAACCAACCAAAAATACTAAATCAGACATCAAACGTTTGCACGAGTTGGCCGTGAGACGCTAGCCCGACAACAAAAATTTTCCAAGCATTTGAAGATTGTCACCAGGAAATCACGCCTTCAGCAATAACAAATCACATCACAACCTCAAAGACTAACAAAAGTAAGCCTGATACCTGGAAGTCCAAGGCCACAAATCTGCCGTGGCTTTTGCTCCGGTAAACAATCCTGCGACAAGCATTTTTGTTTTTAAACATAATTTATTTCCATTCCACAATAACATTATAGAAACTCTACACAAAACATAAGAATATTGTATGTATTCTGAGTTTTAGGAGAGAACACTAGTTAGCAAGATCAAATAAGATAACCTACCCAAGGATGAGAATAATTATCTAAGTTAAATTTATGTGATTTTGACAGCGCCAATGAGCATTCAGTGACTGCTCAAGTATTTTTATTATCGCAAATAATCTACTACGCAACTACTAATCTTCATCAAAGAATGACTAATCTTTACGAAACAGATTCTTCTGTATGTTGGAAAACTTAAAATGAACTCCCATACTAGTCTTTAGGATTTTCAATAACTCATTTGAATTAGCACCCTTTACCCAAGCCGAGCATTTAGCTTGTCACTCCCTGATTCATATGTGGATGGTAGATGCATGGCTTCAATATTAAACATCACGAACATCTGATTCCGAGCCCACATATTCCCTCTGTCCCATTTTGATAGTCCCATATTCCATCTTGGGACGTCCCAAAATACATGTCCACTTTCCAAAATTAACCATCGAAACTTGATAAAATTCGATTAGCACCCTTATGTTTAAAATGAAGTACTACTACCTACATCAATCAAATCGCTATTTGATAGGGCATAATTGGAAAGTTAAATACTTTTTGATGTAATCATTATGCTACCTTAAAAAGTTGGATCCCCAAATGGGACTATCAAAATGGGACGGAGGGAGTGCCACACCGGATACGCATTTAGTTACCTTTCTAAGTTTTACAACTGGAGTCAACAGGATATGGTCCTAACCTTCAATCTACTTGGAAAATTAAGTTTCTGAACATTGTCTTTTATGTAGAGCTTTTATACTCAGCTCTGCCTGTCAATTGTAGCAATTCTTTTCTCGTCTTAAAGAATGTATGCTTCTATGTTACCTGAACATCAAATTATTCAACGATTTGCACAGCTTCTCAAACTTTTGTGAAAAGGCGTCGTATTGCACAGCAAGGACAAAGTGTATGCAATACAATGCTTACTTCCCCGTCCAAAAATAATGCAACACAACCACAAGAATGGATGGATAAAAGACAGCTATACCGTAACAGCATTAAGGAGAGGAGAGAGATCCTCCATGCTCTCACCAAGCCCAAACCCACCAATCCAGTAACCTGCATAGAACATTGTGCGTATTTTGAGAACCTATAGCTGACTGAACATGTAATAAACCAAGTCCTATCAATGCATTACGTCCTTAAGCATGTTATACTTGAGTTGATGCATTGGGCTGTTTGCAGTAGAGCATGAAATAGGAAAACATTAACTTGCTCTGCTGGAAGCTTTTTACCATTGTGTTTTTTATGATGTCATGATCTTGAGCATAATTCGCATTAGTTCATATGTCTATCATTTCTAATCCTCTCTAGAAATTAACCAATTAACAAGTGCTAATCATGATAAATGAAGGGAAATTTATATAAATGGTCCTCCTAGTTTCATCCGAGTCTCATTTGCGTCCTCCAAGTATCAATTCCAACTCTTTTGACTTTCAAGTTTGGTTTTTGTACCAAATTGGTCCAATTGATAACTTCTGTCAGCCAAACTGGACGAAAAAAAATCAGATTGATGGCAATTTGGACGTTGCAGTTTGTACCAAGTTGGTCCAATTGATAACGTCTGCCCTCAATCTGATTTTTTCCGTCCAGTTTGGCTGACAGACGTTATCAATTGGACCAACTTGGTATGAAAACCAAAGTTGAAGGTCAAAAGAGTTGCAATTGATACTTGGAGGACGAAAATGAGACTTGGGTGAAACTAGGAGGACCATTTCTATAAATTTCCCATAAATGAATCATATCATAAGTGTAATTAACAAGAAAATTTATTATTAGTTCACTTACCCGGGATTGTCAATGCTAATCTTTATTTACTCATACAAAAAAGGTAATTAGTAAGATGGCAGATGAAATGTACCTCACTTTATGTTTAGACACCCCATGCCATGGGACCATTTATTAAAACTATTTAGCAAGCAAGAGTCCAAGACCACTCACTTGTGATCTGAACAGGGCAACCCAAAATTCATACCAATCTCATTTGATGATTACCCTGAATTGCAGTCATAAAGAGGCCAATCATTAAAATCTGTTTTATGATCTCAACTAGCTCAAGGTAACCTCCACACAATAAAGCCCGCGTTCTTTCTCTCTCTAGAAACCCAACTACAACTATATAAACACTCCCGTTGCGTAAACCAAACTCCCAAACGAAACCGAGCCTTAAGTCCCAATCAATTAGGACACTACCACAATGCGTACTTATATTTCATGCCAGATAAAAAGGTAAGAAAAATTAACCAACTCCTTTGGACCCTATTCTTTACTTATACTATCAATTTCACTCGCTCACTCAGTCTACATGTACATATACAAATACAAGAGGCTCCAAAAATGTTCTCTTTTCAATCAATTCCAACCAACAATTTTTGACCTTTGCAATCATCGGAGAAATCTTTATCTGACTGTAGACACCCCAATCTGGGCTTCCAGATTAGTTTACTTTTGGTTTCTGATTCCCCGATGATGAATCGGATCAAGAACACCCCGGGAATGATAGCATGTTTGAGCTTTTGAGTGTTTGCAAAACCCTTGAACCTAACCTAATCCTAATCCTAAGCCACTTTAAAAAGCAAAAAAACCTACTGGCACGTGCTGGTTGAGAACAAGCGCACGCGGTTCAAAGTGCCAAGTGTTGGTCAAATGGTCCCGATTGACTGTTGACCAGCGTGTGATCATTTAGACCTGCGCGCGCGTCCGAAACCCACGAGCGTTGGTTAAAGTTGCAACCGACCTTTAACTTTCCATTTTTAGAAGGTTTCCATTAATGGAAGGGTCTTGCCCTATAAATACCCCCCTTTGTTCATCTTTTAAAGGGTTCAAAAAATTCATACATCTTGGGTTAGAAAGGTTTAGGAAAAAAAGGTTACAAAATCTTACACCCCATTTTCACACCACATTCAACCTCAAACATCAAAGCTCAATACTCTTTCAAACCCCAAAAACCAAAGGTATAACACATTTGTACTGCATACTGTTCTGATCCCTGAGGGGGGCTGGCAGGGTCAAGGCTGGTAATCAATACCAATCCAGGCCCTAAAGCTAGCAGGGTTTCAAAAACCGTTGTGGTAAGAATCAGCGCGCGTCGATCGCTTGCTCGCATGTGCCACTCCGTGGCTGCGCGTGCGGATCTGCGTGGGGATTGGTGTCTTACTCTTTTATTCTCTTCTTTGTATATAGGCCACTGTAAGCATGATAAAAACTAGTCTACTGCTTTCCTTTGTTAGAACTGCTAGTTTTAGTTCAATTTGTATTTCTGTTGTTATGGAATACCCCTGGGATCTTTCTGGACATGTCCCAGAACCCAGACATATGTAAACCAAGCATTGGTTAAGTGGTTCAGACCCGCGCGCACCTGTGGCTTACCCACGCGCGCAGGTCCGTCTCTGACCAGTGCCTGGTCTTGCATGGGTAACTAAGCCCTTGGTCTCTGTTTTTATCTGCACACTGTTTATGGGGTGTTTTGTTAATTTGTAGGGCTTTTCAGCCTTTAAACCGTGTAGTGTAACTACTATAAGCTGCTTGGTTTGTCCTGGGTGAGCACTAGTCCTTCCAGAGCCCAGAGGAGGATACAAACAGAGTCTGTAAGAGAAGCAAATCTGCGCGCGCGTGTGGCTTATTGGCACGCGCAGGTTGGAACTGCGTGCAGTGGCTTCGGTCAGTGCAGGCAAGTTCCTTCCTGCGCACATCAAATTTGGAACAGTGCACTAGGTTTGCTCTTCTGAACAGAACCTGATTTTATCCTATTTACTGCTTTTGCATCCATGCTATGTTTATCACATCTTACAAACTGTTACACCTTTAATCCCCATTAAACTGTTTCCCCGCCCTAATTGGCTAAAAATCGATTAATAAAAGAAGAATCACAAATATTTTCACAAAATGTCTAAGTAGAGACCGATCTCCGGATTGGGAGAGAGGGGTGCCTTAAAACCCTTCCCCTCTCGTAACCTGGCTCCCGAACCCAGATATGGTTATGACGGACTGGTGCCTTCACTTTTTCAAATCAAATAGCGCGGCAGGTGCTTCGAAATACGGTTCCTTGGGTGTCAGACCTTCAAACCCGAGTGACGACTCTGTATTCCGAGCGCTTGCCCCATCCGCTGGCGCTCCCTCGATCCGAGGGCCTCTTGTTAGAAAGGAACGAAATCCTTTTTAAGGGCATGCTGCCCACACTGACAAAAGCCTCACAAACTTGCTTGCTTACTTATCGCTTGGCTTTACACTTGAAAGTTGACACACACATGCACTGCATTAATTGCGCGCACACAAAATATACTTCTATACAATCAGGGATCAATATAAAACTTTACAAAGTCACACACAGATTGTGGGGAAGAAATATGGGTTCACATGTGTTTTGAGTGGCTCAACCAATTTGTATACGCATCCATTTAAAAACACTTTCTAGCTAATGTATGCAACATAGTCTAAGGCGAGGTTAAAAAATAGGTATGGGTGGACAACTATACATTATTTTTAGTTCCCTACACATTCACATACTAATTACAGCTACTTCAAGGTAAAATTTGTTTATTTTGGGTCAGGGCATCACAATTGGCACTTTGAAGCACAGAGTGAAAGCTTCAACTGTGGCAAAAAGATTGGCAAAACCATACACGGAAGTGACTCGCTCGTCATTGGAGAGTTGTGGGACAACGAGATTGGCCATGGAGGCATGCTCAAGAGAGCTTAGAGCCTTAGGGGGTGTTTGGGAGGTCCTTTTTCCCATTTTACGTTTCCCATTTTCTGATTCTGGGTGTTTGGCCGAGAATCACAAAATCCATTCCAAGAGAATGGGTTCTCTGTTTTGAAGGATATAGAAAAGAAGTGAAAAAGAGGGGATTAGGAGCTTTTCCCATTTTCCGTTTCCCATCCTCAATCAGCCACCACACAAAAAGACCAATATACCCTCTTCATTCTTTGATAATACCCAAAAACCCATCATCTTCCACCACAAGAACGAAGAGAGAGAGAGAATTGCAGAGGCTTGAACCGATTGGAAATTCTCCTTCACCTCTTCACGTCCTCACCATAATTCTTTTTGTTGGCAAATTGAAGAGGAAATTGCAGAGAGGCTTGAACCGATTGCACACCACGATTTGGCAAATTCATATGGAGGAATCCAAAGCTGCAATTTTTCCTAATTTGGTGTGGAAAAAGGAAACTGGGTTTAGACTTGAAGCCAATGGGTATTGGTATCCCAGGAGAGGCGACCCTCAATAGCTGTGCCTCCATTGTTGAGGGTTAACGTCAGGGGGGTGGGGGTTTGGGGTGATAATGGAAGAAAGGAATTGCAGAGGCAGAGGCAGAAGATCTCGATCTCTCCTCCATTTTCTCATCACCAGAATACAAAAGAGTGGGTGTTTGCCAATTTGTTAGGTTAACTGGTAAATGAGTCGTAATAGTTCAGGGGTAACATGGTAAAAATTCAATCCATTATTCATTTTTATCACATATCTCCCAAACACTACTCCTGCTGCAAAATGAATTCTGCACCTATCATCCAAACACTCGAGTAGATTCAAAATACATTCTGACCATAATCCAAAAAACCAAAAAATCAAAAAACTGAAAATGAAAAGCCAAAAAGTAGGCTGCCAAACACCCCCTTAGACTATTGGTGGTGTGCATGAAAGGGCACACCAGCCTTGGAATTGCGGTTGACCAACTTGCTTCGTCGGCATTGAAAACTTTGGTCTACCAACGTGGTCAGAATTCACAAACTTTATAGCAGTTACATGCACTTTGTGCTTGAGCTATACATACTTATTACCCGAAAGGCCTTCCAAAGGTCAATGCTGATGAGTGAGAGATCTGAAGTGTTTCATACTCATTTCCTCAACTCCTGATTCTCCCTTCCATGAGGTTTCTTCACATTGTGAGAGTGAGATCGTGAGTTTTAGGATACCTCCGTTGAAGGGCACAGCTACACCTCAAAGACCTAGCCAGACTTCCACGACTTCAACTATATATATTCCTAACGGATTTATGGTGTAGCATTGAGGCACACACTTTGTCTTCATACACTTACAGACGTGTCTCACCTACAGACTTGTTTGAAGACTCATGGGAGCTATTCTCTGTTTGTGCTAGGTAATGGGTGCGTTCTATGACCCAGAGTTCTCCAAGCCTTGGTATTTCAAATCCCGTTGGATGGTTGGGGTTCCGGGCCTCAAATGTTTCTGGAGTCGCCAAGTGAGACATTTGGTTCACGAACTGGAGTAGAGCCAAAAAAAAAATCCATTAACGCATTGGAAATAGGCAAATAGCTGAAGCTACTGAACCACTATAAAACAACATTTTGGTCATCACACCTTTACACTCATGCTCTATTTGATTATTGAACACTGAATTTATGTTTTGCAATGTGATGAAATCCTTCAGATTGAGATTCACAAATTTTGTGAAACATGTAATTGGTAAATCAATTCGTATACACAAGTGATATTGACAAGGAAGAGAACTTCAAAAGAAACAAAACCGGTAATCTTTCTCCCATGTCGCAGTAGGATTCCCATTTCACCTTTCTCTCTTAGTCAAGGTCCCAAGCACTCCAACATGGGCAATCTTACTCCCACTTCAAAATGTAGCACCTACCCAATAACTATATTGAACACCATAAAACTTAAATTTTAACTCTTCCACTACTAGCACCGAACGAAAAGGCACATACTTCGATCTGACATGCATATCCTTCCATGCAATAGAAGATTTCGGTTGGAGACCAGAAAAACTAATCCCATGAAATGAGAAGCATTAGCCATCTCCAAGAAACATTCCTAAGCTTCAAAGACTATAGCTTGGTTTCAACTCGGAAGAGAAAAATAAAATCACAACAGATGAGCTAGTAGCCATGGTTTCATCTATCAGTTCCAAATTGAAGCTGCGAAAAAAGTAGTACAACACTGATTCACACGTTTTGAAATCTGCATAACGAGGTTGCACGAACACTAATTTTCGCATGCAATTAACACATTAATTTGAAGAAATTACGACTAGAAGTCCTAAATTTCAAGACTCATAAGTAAATTATGTACAAAATTGAACAACCCAAGATTGACCACAGATAACGAAGTAAGACACAGAGAGTTATTCTTTAGAGCGAAAATTAAGCAAATTAAGGAGAAACTTTCCTAGTATCTTAGACCTAAAAGAGTGATTAATTTGATAAATTCTAAATACTAGGGGCACTAATACAATTTTTTAGGGGGATAAATCAAATGTATTGCAAACTAATGGGTGTATGAATGCAACTCCTAAAACCTTTCAGACCAGTAGAGGACCATACCTCTACTTCATTCACCTGAAATGGTTAGTGAGTGTCACTGCTCCATTTAAGCGGAAAGCATAAAAACAGTTTACGAGAGCAAATATGGATCTAGTGAAGCTTCAGGAGGGGGGGCACGTGACCCCTCAATTAAACATGGATCCGCCCCTGAATCACATGGAGGGATAACAGCATCTTTTACCCCATAGAAATGAGTTGTTACAATCCTCAGGGTAAAGAAGAATTTTCTTAGGTAAGGACCTTAAAGTAATTACTGAACTGGGAATATAATTCTTTTTGCTTAGACAAATAATTAGCTATTACAAATAAAAGCTAGAAGGAGAAACCTGATACGTTTCGCTTAGCTACTTCCTGAGCACTTCGCCGCCGTTCTTCCACACTAGAGCCTCCGACAATGGCACCAAAAATATTCCCACCTTTCTACATATTGGAGTAATTAGTACACGGACCATGTTAACTAATCAAGACAACTAACAGGTTGGCCTCTTTATCCGACATTTGGCCTCTTTAAGTCTATCACGTTTCATAGTTATTATGGCCTCTTTAAGTCACACTGCCATATCATGTTTTATAATTATTTTTGAACATGTTGCTGTAGAACATTTCCATATCATTAAATCGTTTACCTCATTCAGACACAGTGAATGCATTTTGCTAGAACATATATTTTCAAAAATGAAACTAGTTTAATCGGGAGAGTTTACCGAGCTTAATGCAATGCAATCATCAAGCCACCTCACAGTTCGATCTACTGAGGTTTTGTTCCTCTTCTCAGAAACCCATGCAGGCACTTCATCAGCTAAAGAGGTCCATGAATTTGGCTTCATAGAAGAAATAAATTTCATGTACTCTGAAGGTTTTATCTGCAGGCATGTCAAAAAAAAACAACCAAGAAAATTATTCCTAACCACAAAAAAAAAAAAAGGGAACAAAGAGAGAAAAATTAAAGAATCACGAAAAGATCAGTATAATTACCAAGATGCGACCAAAGGGAGTTTCAAAAGATGCTCCCAACTTGTTTGTGCAATCACAATGAGGCAAACATACAATAGAATCCCTTGGAACAGCTGCAAATCCATATTCATGCAAACCAACCATCTCATGCAGCCCTCCGATAGCTGAAATTGTTTCTGGGGTAATGCCCTCTAAGCTGCAGAACAAATAATGACACAATCATGATCTAGCCAATTATGACCGTTTAGGAAGATTAGTTTATATAAAATGACCAAGAAAGAGAGAAAGAAAAAAAAACGCATTTATGAAGGTTTATAAATCTGCAAGTATACAGGATGATGACCAACTTCAATTTCCTATCACGGAACAAAAATGGTAAGATTCTGTATCAACAAATGATTCTCTCCACTGGAATGGGATAAGTACTCATATAATTACTTGCAATGTGTTAGAGCTTGTTCCACATCGATCAAGTATAATCTCCAGCACTAGTATATGAGCCTCGACGTCCTCTCCACTCATTGCCAATTGGTTTTGAGTTGGATGCTTGAGCATGATATCTAAGCTAGGCTTTAAGAGGCTTTTGGACAAGACTCTCTTGATTGATTTGTTTGTGCCATAAGTCCACATTGTTTTATTGTGATCCTAATGTTATAGGATCCCTTGTTTCCCTCACCACGTGCGGGTCAAGGTCGCACGTTGGGGGAACTTTAGAGCTCATCCCACATCAATTAATTTTAACCACCAACACAAACAGTCTCTCCACTCATTGCCAATTGATTTTGAATTGAATGCTTTAACACAATGCAAACGAAGAAGTAGGAGCACCATAACGTGGAAACAAATATCTCATCCATGGTTTTGAACAAGCCAAATATCTGTGTTCTAAAACCATTTTTTCGAAAACAAGACAAACAACAAACACCTGGTGTGCACTTTATTTTTTGTATCACCCATGTATCCAGATCAGCGTATGCGCACCTAGAGGGCTAGACCAATCCGACAGTCCACTGAATTAAAGCCAGAGTAAACCCCACCACTTGGCAAGTGCTAAATAACTCTCCAGGTAAACTAAAACAGTAGATAGATAGATATATATATATATATATATATATAGAGAGAGAGAGAGAGAGAGAGAGGAGTAAAAAGATACTTACAAGTGAAGGGGGCTAAACTGGAGGAGGTGGGAATCAGGAGAAGGGAGGGAGGGAAGGAGATCAGGGGAGATGAAAAATGGTAACCCTTTGCGAGTGGAGAGGAGGAGAGCCGGTGTCTCTATTTCTATTTCCGTTGGGTGTAAGGGCGAGTTGCTTCTGCTGCCAACAACAAACTGTATAACACCGGCCCGTGCTCTTCCCTTGCTCCATGCCTTCACGGCGAACTTCATCCCTTCTGCCTACTCCTCTCTCTCTCTCTCTCTCTCTTACTTTGACTCTGTCTCCTCAGACGTACAGTGTAGACGTTGGTTCTTTGGGTTTTTCAAACCAAAAAATCGTCGTACGAATGGGTACCGAAAAACCTACGGGCACCGATACCGATTCGCCAGCAACGGACATGCGGGGCCCGAATTAGGGTGCCTGCAAGGCTGCAACATGCGTGTTGACCCGATTTGGGTTATTTATGTTCGTCAATAGGTGGTTCAGATTTATATATTGGGAAAAATTCAAAAAAACCCCTGAACTCTGAACTCAATATCAAATAGGTACCTGAACTTAAATAAACTTCAATTGAACACCTGAACTTTCACTCCGTTATCAATTTACCCCCTGCCGTCTCAATCCGTTACTTGTCGTTAACGGCACAGTTAAAAAAAAAAAACTTACCACCAGTTTGCAATCCTATGAAGCAGAAACGTGATTATGAGAGCCTTAGAGACAAAATTTGATTATGTCTCTTTAGAATAATATGATCAGAATAATAAGATCTTCACACCCGTTCAAACGGATTAAAAATTGGAGCACTTAATTTTTTAACCATATTTTTTAATATATAAACGGTCTCAAAAAAAATTAAGTGCTCAAATTTTCAAAAAGAATTTTTAAAAAAATTCCCTCTACTTCCAACATTTCTCTCTATCTCTCTCCGCTTTACTGCCCCAAAGGCACATCAGCCCCTACCCACACACCAAAATGGCAACGTTTTGGTTAAATAAAAATTCATACCACCAGTTTGCAATCCTATGAAGCATAAACGTGATTATGAGAGCCTTAGAGACAAAATTTGATTATGTCTCTTTATAATAATATGATCAGAATAATAAGATCTTCACACCCGTTCAAACGGATTAAAAATTGAAGCACTTAATTTTTTAATCATATTTTTTAATATATAAACGGTCATAAAAAAATTTAAGTGCTCAAATTTTCACTCCGTTTTGAATCAGTACAAAGATATTTAAGTACTCATAAAAAATTAAGTGCTCAGAAAATTAAGTGCTTATAATCACATTTCTGCTCCATAGGATCCTAAATAAAGAACACATACTTAATATGAGAGCCTTAGAGATAAAAATGAATTACGACCCTTTAGAATAATATGATAAGAATAAAAAGATCTTTGCACCGATTCGAACGGAGTGAAAATTTGAGCACTTAATTTTTTGAGACCGTTTATATATTAAAAAATATGGTTAAAAAATTAAGTGCTCCAATTTTTAATCCGTTTGAACGGGTGTGAAGATCTTATTATTCTGATCATATTATTCTATTGAGACATAATCAAATTTTGTCTCTAAGGCTCTCATAATCATGTTTCTGCTTCATAGGATTGCAAACTGGTGGTAAGTTTTTTTTTTTTAACTGTGCCGTTAACGACAAGTCACGGATTGAGACGGCAGGGGGTAAATTGATAACGGAGTGAAAGTTCAGGTGTTCAATTGAAGTTTATTTAAGTTCAGGTGCCTATTTGACATTGAATTCAAAGTTCAGGGGTTTTTTTGAATTTTTCCCTTATATCTTAGTCAAATAATAATGGGCGGTCGAGATCTGTTCGGCCAAGATGCAATTAAAATTGTCTATTGCCGAGCATGGACGGCCTGGATCAGCCCAACACGCATGTTGTCCCTAGCATGCAACTCGGGTTCACGGGGCTCACTCTAGGTCCCGCATGAATGATCCGAATCGTTCAATAATATTTTATTTTGAATGAAAAATAAAAGATTAAATCGAGCACCTACACATATCAAATTGAACTAATTTTTCAAGTGCCTACACGATTTTTTTGTAAATTATTGAATGGCTCGGATCATCTGAGCGGGATCCGAATCTTGTAATCCGAATGAAAATTGAGAAAATTGAATCGAACACCTACACATATCTAGAAAATTGATTTTTTACGAGCACACCTTTTTTTTTAAAATTAAAATCGGTATGGATACTATAGCAAAGTTCTAAGAGCATCCCCAATGGTGTTGTTAAAAATTGTGTATTATATGACATGAAGTGTATAAAGTGGGTTCTATTTATTATTTGTTAAAAGTATATAAATTAAAAAAATGAATATTTGTTGTAGTGGTATAGTTAAGATATGTGCTAGTAGAAGTTAAAAAATATAAAAAATATATTTCCCACCACTCTCTTTTCTCTCTCTCTCCAAACTCTCTCTCATCTCCTTTCACTCTCTACTCAAGTACAGTCAAGGGCAGACTCCACTGCCAACTCCAATCCTCTCTCTCTCCTTCTTCTCTCTCTTCTCTCCCTCTCTCTTGCTCTCTTTGTTAGTTGCTCTATCATAGTTAGCATCACAGTTAGCATCCTCTCCTCTTTTTTGGACAGTTTACTAACCCTGACAATACCACTAGAAGTGATTTTTCACTCCCACCTCCATTAACTGCAAATTTCTGACATTTCTTACACAAATACACTCCTTAACTTGAACCACTAGAGATGCCCTAAATATACTGTTAGTCTATGTAAGAGCATCCAATGCTCATAAAGGCACCTCGTTTAGCAATTATTTGCACAATTTTGAATTAAAAGGTTTACCTGTAGCTGATCACGTTTTGTTATCTATGAATTTCATCTTCCATTTTCCACCGATGTGGGACATTTTTAACGGGGTTCTCACACTATCAGCGATGGAAAATGGATTAAGGAGAAAGAATTAATGATTGTCGAAGAAGATGGGAAGTGGCCTAGTTGTGGTGGAAAACGAATAGGTTGAGGAGGAATGTTAGAGTCTTAGAGATGGTGGAGGTGGAGACGGGGTTGGAGAAGAAAGGATGAAAGGGGGCTGAGGCGGCTACTGACAAAATAAAGGAGAAAATGGTAAATCAGCATACGAAGGGTAAGTATCGAGGAAAAAATAGGGTGCAAACAAAATTTCCTATTTTGATGGGCTGCATTTATTGATTTTCAAAATAGGTAGGCAGAAAGGATGACAATCATGACATTTAACCATGATTTATACTGAGGAAATTGTAGTAAATATATAATTATTTGGCTCTTGGGGCTCGTTTGGATGCCACACTGTGAAGGGGGATTGTAATATCCACCCTTCTAATCTGTGGACCCGGTTCTATGGCGTGCTTTAGGAAGTCAAAAACAGGGGGGATTCCTTAAAACCCCCTCCTCCATAACCCCTCCTAATACCGGCTGAGGGGGGCTTACAGATGGCTAGGGTTTGAGTTGACATTGTGGAATCCCCCTAATCTCGGACGATCTTACCCCTCGTAATCCCCCTTTTCCACTCCCCAGGCTTCATTTTCTATCGCAGTCTTCTCGGTCTTGTTCGAAAGAGAAGAAGTGTGGCGATTTGGGTGCTTTGGTCGATTTGGAGTTCGATTCATCAGGTATATTCTTGTTCTTCGACTTTTTTCTGTTTCTATTGATTTTTTTGTACAAATTGTGTTGATTTATGATTTTGGCAGTGTTTTTGTTCGATTTGTTTTGTGGGTTTTGTGGGTATCGACTCCCAGGTACCATTTCTATCGCTACTCTTCTTGGCAGTGTTTTTATTCGAAAGAGAAGAAGAGGTTTGTGGCAATTTGGGTGCTGGTCGATTTGAGTTCGATTCACTGAGAGGTATATTTCTTCCTTGTTCGGTTTTGGACTGTTAATGTTCGATTTTGTGGTGATTTGGGTGCTTTGGTCGATTTTTCTGTTCGATTTTGTGTTGATTTTTTTTCTGGTAGTGTTTTTGTTCCATTTGGTTTGTGGGTTTTGTGGGTTTCGACTATTATGGACTGTTATGCATGGGTTTTCGAATATTTGCATATCCTAATTTTGTATTTTTGGGGCATCAAGCCTGTAACCGCCATATAAGATTATGTTTTGTTAATCAATTTCAGAGTGCATAATGCATGATTGGAGAAAATCGGTGAAACAGTTTTTTTTGGTGGCATCTTATAGTTGCTTAAAAGTTCGCTGCCATATTCCACCTAGTTTGTTTTCATCTCTACTTGTTCCTTTTTTGTAGTGAACAGGTTGTTTGTTGTCATAAGTTTAAAACACTTATATATTTTGCCCGCCAGGTTGTTATGCTTGGTTTTGTTTTCTATGTAAACTGCTACTTAAGCTGAAGGAGTTGTTTGAATTGCTACATGAACTGTTGTTCATTTTTTTTAATCAGTGCTACATTAACTCTTGTGATACTAATGTGTAACTTGTGTTTCCCTTTTGCATATTTATTCCTATCTATCTTTGTTGACATTTTTCTCGGGCATGTATTGGAGCATCTCCAATGGCCATGGTATAACCCTAGCCAAGCAAAAATAACTCTTGCTGTCATTTTTCTTACTTGAAAGCTTGATCTTGTGCCATTGCAACAATCAACGGCTTTCTGTATACTATGTTGGCGTATGCATGACACAACGTGCATTGTACCTTTGTGTATGCTTTCATATCCGTGTTAGCTTTCAATTTATTTATTTTTTACTTTAAAAAGGTTAAAAAATTAACAGAAAGTTAGGTTGAACTTGTGATTAATCTGTTTTATTGGTGGCTTGAACATAACGGGAAGTTTAAATTAAAACCAAGTTAGTAGATGAGTATGAGTTGGGAATTTGTAGATGTTTATATCTCCATTGAATTCTGTTGATTTTTGGTGAATAATATGAAACCCTACCTAAAATCCCTAAACCCTGCTGATATGGCTTTGATTTTTGATGAATATTTAAGGTTGATCATTGTTATTTTTAGGATCCAAAGAGTAGGTTTTCATTAAAAACCCTAAACCTTGTAAGTGTTTTTTAGGATGCCAAGATTAAATAGGAAACAGAAAAGGAGAAGAGAAGAGCAAGAGGGCTTCATGGCATTACATGCCTTTATGAACGCTGTCATTGGTGTTTTTCGTCTCTACTTGTTCATCACGTCGACGATTCGCCGTCGTCGTCCGGAGTTGTCTCTGAATCCGGACTTTTACTAGACGCACATAAACAACATCAATAGGCTTGTAAGGGGTAATGACGTGGACTACCACGACCAATTGAGGGTGAATAGGCATACTTTTTTGAGATTATGTTGTTTAGTCAGAGGTGTTGGGTTAAGGGACTCACGCAACGTATGTCTTAAGGAAAGGGTAGCAATATTCTTGTGGGTCCTCGCTCACCATACGAAGGAGAGGCGTACAAAATTTGATTTTTATAGGTCTAGTGAGACAATAAGTAGGCATTTTAATGCTGTACTCAAAGCTGTCTTGCGCCTTCACCGAATGCTCCTAGAGACGCCCGAGCCTGTACCTACTAACTACCAAGACACTAGGTGGAATTGGTTTCAGGTATAGTCGTGTTCAATTATTCCTATTTCATCCATTCTAAAGCTTTCCTCTAGTTCATCATATTCACTTAATGTTAATACTCTTGTCCACATTTGTTAGAATTGTCTTGGGGCACTGGATGGGACGTACGTGCCAGTAAATCCCCCGGCCGCTGACAGGGCACGATATAGGTCGAGGAAGAGTGAGATTGCTACAAATGTCTTAGGTGTTTGTACTCGGGACTTTAAATTTGTCTATCTATTGGCTGGCTGGGAAGGATCGGCCATTGACTCTAGAATTCTTGGAAACGCCATGGAAAGACCCCACAGTCTTAAAGTGCCTTGTGGTATGTTCCATATCCTAAGTTGATGTTTACTTTGACTCCATTAAAATTATCCACCCATCAATGTGTTGTCTTCCATTGGTTACAGGACATTATTACCTTGTTGATGCAGGCTACACCAATGGGAACGATTTTTTAGCACCATACCGTGGCCAACGGTATCACATTAACATTTGGAGGCAAGGTCATTTGCCAACAAGCAAAAAGGAGTACTTCAATATGAAACACTCCACCGCTAGAATGTCATTGAGAGAAGCTTTGGGATTCTCAAGATGCGGTTTGCAATTTTGAGATCGCCCTCCTATTACCCGATAAGGACTCAATGTCATATCGTGTCAGCATGTTGTCTTCTTCATAACCTAATTAAGAGAGAGATGCCCAACGATCCCATTGAACACGAGTACATAGCGTGGGAACGAGCACATGTGAACGATGTCCCTATTGATGATCACATTGCTACTGTTGAGAGTTTGAATGCGTGGACCAAGGGGAGGGATGCTCTAGCGGTGGCCATGTATAACCATTGGTTAGCCAATGGTGGGGGACAAGTGGAGGACATCCTTCCTTGATTGTATTTTCGTTTTATTGTGCTAAACATTGTAATTGTACTATTTGTAACTTGTTTGTAACTTTTGTTTTTTAAGAACTTGTAATGTACTATTGTATTTCCCGGTGGTTTTCATAACCTAATGTTTAAGATCCTACTTTTACAATTGTTGCACACTTTTAAATGCATTTGCAGCAATGGCAACTCCCGAAGTGGAAGTAGTGGACGTGGAAGGGCCTTCAAAGCAAAAATGTAGGAGTTGGAGGAAAAGTGAGGAGGATGCACTAATGAAGTGCATGCTCAATGAAGCGGGGGACAAGTGAAAGGCCGAGAATGGCTTCAAAACGAGTTACTTCACCCACTTGGAGAAGGAGTTACAAAAAGTGCTCCCGAGGTGCAACCTTAAGGCAAACCCCACATTGACTCCAAGGTGAGGCATTGGAAATCCGTATGGGCTAGACTTGTTGACATTACTGGCCTAAGTGGTTTCGGGTGGGATGCTGTCAACAAGCATATCGACGTGGAGCAACCCATATGGGACGAGTATGAAAAGGTAACTCTCGATGTTGAATTCCAATACTTTAATTAAATATTAAGGCATGAAAATTCGTAGTAAAAATGCAAATGTTTGTGTAGGCTGCTTACTTCCCGACCTTGCCTTCCAATAAGGTTGATAGAAACCCGAAGCGTAGGGCTAAGCCGTCAGTAGCATAATAACCGGAAGTCCGGGATCGTTCCCACAGAGAATTCGTTTATAGCTTGATTCGGATTGTAGGTTTTGTAAGTAACGGATTTTGGCCTTGAAGACGGCTAACTTGGTTTTGCTTTAAACGGATTAACTTAAAATGAAAACTAGATTAACGCTTGATAAACTTAAAGAGGCAAGTCTCGGGGTCTTCTAACCCTTGACAAAGGCCATTACTGGTTCTCGATTATAACTCAGGCAAGAGTCACGACCGCGTGCTCACGCCCGGAGGATTTAACTTAAAAAGACTACGTTTAACAAAAGATGTGATTTTCCGGAGGCGAACCAACTTGTTTTTAATATTTATCGAACACAAAGGAGGCCACTAGGCCTCGATAAGTCATTAGCCAAGACCGCTCGACTAAACTCGTTACCAAGGGGTTAACACCCCTAGTTTAGACCAAAAATGCAAGTAGAGCTCTATTCCGGAAAACAAGATTTAAAAGCCCGATGGCTCGAGAACCAAATAACAACCCAAGTCCTCGGGAAAGATTATCCCGAGACTTAGCCAATAAACTACTCACACATAGCTAAAAGACTAGACAAAGCATAAAAACGGGACAACATATTTAACCGACGAAATCGAAAACAAACTTGATTTTATTGATAACCTTAACCGTAGCAACAACTTTAATAAACGAGAATTTAAACAACGAGAATTAACTTACAAGGTTAATGGAAGACAAAAGCTTGAAACACTTCTCTAATGGAGGAAAGACAAACTCTAGCTAATTGAAGAGAGAGAGACAAAAGGGAGTTATGAGGGAGAGGATGAGGGAGAGGGACTAAAAGATAGTCTTTCTCCCAAAATATCCCACAAAAATATCCCAAAAGTAGACACAAACAAAAATATCCAAAAAGCAAAAAGCTGATTTCGGATTCCAGCATGAACCGGTACATAAGTAGCCCGTACCGGTTCATGGCCTTGCAAATCTTCCAAACTTCGAAAACTGGCCTTCATGTACCGGTTCATGAACAGGTCGTACCGGTTCATGAATGGCAGACTTGATTTTTTCTCTGCTTCGCTTGGCGAAACGGCCTGGCATCATCCCGATGCTTCCTTAGTCCTTCCAAATTCACCCGGCGGAGCTTGGCGGGGCAATGCCACGTGGCCTCAAATGGTGGAATTCTTCCGAGAGAAATTCTTGACGTTAAAATCAAGAAAATACCACGTTTTACCTGAAACCATCAAAACGAAACCTTACGCGCAAAATGTGATAAAAAGGAATAATAAGGGACGAAACGCTACAAATAATACGATAAAAGCCCCCAAGATTATACAATCTTGGGTGCGGATTACGCCCCCCAACTTAAGCGTTGCTAGCCCCTAGCAACCAAAAACAACCAACAAAAAGAAAACAACGTAAACCTTCCGGAAAAACAACTACGGCACACGCTCGGGCATACCTAGTTTACAAGAGTTCAAAACTTAACCATTTAAACTTGTAGCATGTTGATAGCTGAGCAACTAAACACTAAGTACGTAAATAACAAGTATCCAACATGCGTATCCAAGATCAAAAAGAGGATACGACACGGCCAAAAATCCTTTATACAAAAGCAGCCACATCCCACAAAAAGTGCTCGAAGCTAGGCTTGGTGAACAAAAATCCAAAGCCTTATATATGGAGAGCACCAAGGAAAGAAAGCTAAACTATACCAAACATTAACCAAAAACAAATATGCCACAAACTAAACATGCCAATAAACAAGAATTGAATCAAACCGGAATCAAAACGTACGAACGGTCAACTAAGGACTTTCTTGGCTTATAATGACCTTGGTTATGCAAGAACGGTTAACAAAACGGTGGCGACCACAACCAAGCTTGGTTTATCTACCCTTGGCCACCACCAACACTAACTACCAAGTCAAAAGGCCACAAGCCGGCCCAACAAAAGCTTCCTAAAACTATGTACAAAGCGACACTAAAAACTGAAAAACAAGATAGACTAGGTGGGCTATCAACCACCTTGCACCCCGACCAAGTAGAGGGTTTTACAAGAACGGACACCACCGACACTACTCATCACCGTCGTACTCCTCATCCTCATCGTCGTCATCATCACCAATCACGTGCTCCTAACCTTTCCTCCTTGCACTAGACTCACCACCACCACCGCTAGTCCCAACTCCCGGCTCATCCACTGACACCTCGGGGGTCGACTCTCGCAAATCCGCTTCATCAAGCACATAAACATCACCTTCTTTCCCACATCTCGCTGCAATCCATAAGGCGACCTTCTTCACAACCGAGAGATCCCTCCTCGTACGACGTAACTGAGTCTCCTGCCGCAATTGCCGTGCTTCCATAGTCTGAATTCGAGCAGCCATTCCCCTTACATACTCCTCAATCCTTCCCGTTGGAGTTTTAGCAGAAGACGTAGGAAAACCAGAAGGTTCGGCCAACTGAGGCTGCGACAATGACTTACTCTTCTCCACGGAACCACCCGTAATCGGACCGGGCGTTCCGGGAAAGAGTCTCTCCGGGGTAAGCACACCCTGCGCACTACAAATAGCAGTCACCATTGCTGGAAACGGAAAATTAGGCTTATACGGACTCGAACGCTTCCTAAAAGTCACCATGGAGTTCCAAATCATCAAGGCCCAATCCACTACCTCCTCATTCGATCCAAACACGAATAGTACCTCCGCATCCTCCTTCCTCGGTCTCTTTTCCGAACCGTGGGGGCATAAGTTGTAATGGACCACCTTATTAATCACCCGGTACTTCTCAAAAAGTTTCCCATTCACAAAACGATCCGTTTTCAAAGGTTTATCAGTCAAAGCATCACGAATCTCCTCTTCGGGTTTAGACCAATTCAAGGCGGGGTAAGTAGTGGTACCAAAACGGGGCCGCTGATAATTATCCAGATACTTGGCAATGGTGTTAGGAGTTACGAGCACGGACTTCTTCCCCATCACCGAGATAATCTTTTGATCCTTCTCAAATATCTCCATATTCACATAGAAATCAAACACCATCTTCGGCTTATATCCAGGAACGGGTTTAAAGAAAAATCGTAGGCCACGTTGATTGATAATGTCAATGATAGGATGATTTCCTATTTTCGCTCGATCTACTTGATGCTCACATGTGTAATTCCTTCCTTGTAACTCCTTTTCCCATTTCTTCTTAGCTTCATCTTTTTTCTCTCTCTTTCTCTTCCTATTTTCCTCCTCCTGCCTATCAGCCCGCTCAGTCTGTATCTCCGGGTCCGGGCGTTTATAATAAGATGTTTTCCCGGTCGTGGCATCAACCGACGCCACTGCCTCCGTTGATTTCATTGCATCCCCTAAAACTTTCTTAGTTCTTCCCATTATCACAATCAACTACCGCAAAATAGAGTAAAACAGAACAAACAGAGCACAACCCCCGTACTACAATTAAACAACCACCTGCAGGCAACAACAACACAATAACAGCCCGCTAATCACAATCGAACTCCAAATGTAATCCTTGCAACAAGAGGTTCAGAGGTTAAGGCTAGGGTTAATGGGAAAATTTCGAATTTAGGGGGTAGGAGAGAGAAATTTTCGGATCCCACTTGATTTTGGGGATCTAAGGGTTTAAAACTTGCCACAAATTTCCAATAATACTTGCAATCTTCCACATTAAGTGGTTTAATCAAGGAATAGCCCAATAACTCATGAAAGAAAGGGAAATTTCGGGTTACCTTGAGGAAGAACAATTTTCGGATGGAGAGAGAGAGAACCCACACTTGAACCTTTGAAACCCTTGAAATTCCCTCTTAAATCTTGAAGAAACCAAGGATTTGTGAAGATTGATGGAGGTTTTGGGTGATCCTGGGAGTTCTGGTGTGGGAAAACGAAGAGGCAGGGGAGGAAAAGGGTTTTGGGTCGTGGGTTATGGTGGAAAAGTGGGTTTGGAAGTTATAAGGTGGGGTAGGAGAGAGAGAGAAAAAAACCGAAAATTTTCAAATCTGGGCTTCATGAACCGGTACATAAGTAGCCCGTACCGGTTCATGACCCAGAATCCTGAATTTTCTAAAAAACTGCCGAGCATGAACCGGTTCATGAGTTGGTCGTACCGGTTCATGCTGAAAAATCTGAATTCTTTTCAAACTCCATCCTTTTGACCCCCGCACATGTCCAACACCTTTCAAACACCCTCCAAACACCTCAGAGCATCCGAGAACCATTCCTGACATCCCTCCTTACTCCGGCTCCCTAAGTTCATTGAACAAGCGGTAGGACACGGACTAGGATACGAAATAGGACAAGGGAACACTTTGTGGTTTAATCAAAGAAATAAGGCCTTGTATCATCCCCTAAGTACGTTATAGATTCCGAAACGATTCAATAATGATATAAGCACACGTTTAGGCATGACATAAGATGAAAAACACAAACGAAAGAAGAAATAGAACGGGATATGGGTCAAACTTGCTCAAAACACACTTAACACCTAATTGCTCAACCTTAACATTCCAATGAGATAAAATGGACACACTACACGAAACATGTACCACGAACTCTTGTCAAATGAGAAATACTAAGCATGTGCCAAGTTGCTTTAATCCACTAAACTTGTAAAAACGGAAGGGTTACCAACCTAGAAACGAAAAAATGAAAAATTTTGTACAGAAACAAAAAAACACAACAAACGAAAATATATCACAGATATATCCCCCCCCAACTTAAAATATGCTATGCCCTCATAGCATGGAGAACAACAGTATGAGAGGGAAACGGAAGAGATTACCCACGAGGGAATGTCAACCCCCGAATACCTCGACCAAGTTGGAGGCTTTTTCGTCACCGTCTCTTTTCGTCATCCGAACGGCTTCCAAGGTTCACTCTTTCGGCTCTTCGACTTGAACCACAGCTAGTCACGCAGGGACATGGCCAAAGCGCGTCGGACTAACAACCGCGACACGTAATCGCACCCATGCTTAGGGCTCCTGAATGCCTCAATCACTCCGGCTTTAGACCCAATCCACCAAGGCTGGCGTGGTAGCATGTTCACCCTGTAAAAGACTTAAGCCCGAACTACCTACTAAGAGACAAATGACATAAGAACCGCCCGGCTCGTGTTATCTGGGCTCCAACAAACAGAAATATATACAGAAAAACAACAAAGAACACCACCCGATTTTCACGCAATCTTACGAGTCATACTTTTCTTCCCGAGTCTCACCGAAGAGATAAAACTCGGGTGGCTATACTAGACCGTCAAGGTTGTTACATCACGCCCGCAATAAAATTTACCGCTTGACCTCGCCAAGCAATTAAGCCCAGCGTTCCCTTGGTCGAAACAAAGTGAGACAAAAGGGTCAAAAGCAAAACTCACCCACAGACCTAAGTTGCCACCGATAGGGACGATTTCGGAGAGCACGGATCATTAACGGTAAACTATCACAAGGAAGGGCTAACCAAAGCCCGAAACAATGATGCATTGGTGAAATCTCTCAGTGAAAACATCCCGAAACATAGAAAACAAACAGAACAAAGAGAGAACTATAGACAAAAATATACAATATATACATATGTACAGACATGCATAGAGTTAATATCAGAGCTCGGAGCGTCCAAGTCACCGCTGGACTCCGCCAAACAATTAAGTCCAGCGTCCCCTAAGATCGTAACTAGGCAGGCACAAGATAGAGCCAAGTGCGGTTATGGAGCACGGGATTACCGAGGCCTAACCTAAGATCCATACCGCCCCCGATGGGGCTAATCTGGTAGACGTGAGTGGTGCACGGTGAATTACTCCTATCAGAAGAGCTAACGAAAGCCCTATGTCACTGATATTAAAAAGAATTGCCCTTCGAACCGGAGCTGGGCACACGATTCTTATTTTAGTAGCGGCGTGCGGAGCTACATATACCCAAGTCAATGGAGGGTACCCCATACAATTAAGTCAAGGGGCCGGGTCCGACAAACAGTTAAGTTCAGCGGCTACGCTTTCGCTCCCCGTGCAAATATAAGCAACACAACTAAACTAACGGGCCATCCGCGTAAGCTGGATCGGCCAAATCTTCATCAGGTTCACCAACTTCAAAACCACCAAGAAAAGGCTTAAGCCTCTGACCGTTAACCTTAAACGTGGAACCATTTTGCATACTTTCAATTTCAATTGCCCCATGAGGGAAAACAGTTCGAACCACATAAGGACCGGCCCACCGGGATCGCAATTTACCGGGATGGAGATGCAAACGTGAATTATACAACAACACCTTTTGACCGCATAAAATTTTTATTCACTAGTGTCTTATCATGCTTGGCTTTGATTTTAGACTTATAAGAACTAGAAAGATCGTAAGCATTGTACCTCAATTCCTCAACCTCTGCCAATTGCAACTTGCGGCGAGCACCGGCCTTAGCCATGTTGAAATTGAGCTTCTTGATCGCCCAATACGCCTTATGCTCGAGCTCCACCGGCAAATGGCACGCTTTCCCATAGACAAGCCGATAAGGAGACATTCCCAAGATAGTCTTGTACGCAGTACGGTAAGCCCACAAAGCATCGACCAAACGAGTTGACCAATCCTTGCGGGTAGGATTAACCGTCTTCTCCAAGATATTCTTAATCTCTCGATTCGCCAGCTCCGCTTGACCATTAGTTTGAGGATGGTAGGACGTGGAAACTTTATGCACGATAGAATACTTCCTCATCAACACAGCAAATGACCGATTGCAGAAATGAGAGCCTTGATCACTGATAATAGCCCTTGGCATCCCAAAGCGTGCTAAAATATACTCCCGCAGAAATTCAACTACAACCGCGGCGTCATTGGTACGAGTAGGAATAGCTTCAACCCACTTACTCACGTAATCAACTGCCAACAAAATATAAAGGTACCCAAAAGACGTAGGAAAAGGCCCCATGAAATCGATACCCCAACAGTCAAAAACTTCGATAATCAGTATAGGCGAGAGTGGCATTTCATTCCTCTGCGTTACACATCCCAAAAGTTGACACCGAGCACAAGCCCGACAAAAGGCAAAAGTATCCTTGTGCAGTTTTGGCCAATAGAACCCACATTGCAAAATCTTCGCCGCGGTTTTTCGAAACGAGAAGTGGCCCCCACAAGCTTCAGTGTGACAGAACTTAATGACATTCTGCTGTTCGGAATCGGGCACACAACGTCGAACCAATTGATCGGCACAATACTTGAAAAGATACGGGTCGTCGAAGGTGAATCGTTTCACTTCTGCTAAGAACCGGCGGCGCTCTTGAACATTCCAATGGCCTGGCATCATCCCGATAACCAAATAGTTCACCACATCCACATACCATGGAGCCGTAGAGATCCCAAACAACTGTTCATCTGGAAAGGAATCCTGAATCGGAATATGAGCCGTGTGGTCGTCAAACTCCAAACGAGACAAGTGATCGGCCACTACATTTTCAACCCCCTTCTTGTCCTTTATTGTAAGATCGAACTCTTGTAATAGCAAAATCCAACGAATCAATCTCGCCTTGGCATCCTGCTTAGTAAAGAGGTACTTAAGCGCCGAATGATCGGTATAAACCGTAATCGGAGTACCCACCAGATAAGATCGAAATTTATCCAAAGCAAAGACTACCGCTAACAATTCCTTTTCGGTTGTAGAGTAATTCATCTGAGCTTCGTTCAACGTCTTACTCGCGTAATAAATCACATACGGCTCTTTACCCTGGCGTTGACCCAAAACGGCCCCGACAGCGTAGTCACTGGCATCGCACATAAGCTCGAACGGCAAATCCCAATTTGGCGTCCGAACTATGGGTGGAGAGGTGAGGCTAGCCTTAAGCTTGGCAAAGGCAGCTTCACAGGCCGGAGACCACTCAAATGGCACATCTTTCGCAAGCAAGTGACACGACGGCCGGGCAATAGAACTGAAATCCTTTATAAACCGCATGTAGAAGCCGGCATGCCCTAAAAACGACCGCACATCCTTTAAACACTTTGGCGTTGGGAGATTACCAATCAAATCAATTTTTGCCCGATCAACTTCAATCCCTTTCGAAGAGACGATATGACCAAGAACAATACCTTCGGTTACCATGAAATGACACTTTTCCCAATTCAAAACGAGATTCTTCTCCTCACAACGAGTTAATACAAGTCCCAAGTTGGTCAAGCATGCCCCAAACGAATCCCCAAAAACCGAGAAATCATCCATAAATACTTTCATGATCTTTTCTACCATGTCGCTAAACAAACCCATAATGCACCTCGAGAAAGTACCGGGGGCGTTGCAAAGCCCAAACGGCATACGTCGATACGCAAAGGTCCCAAATGGACACGTAAATGTGGTCTTTTCCTGATCCTCCAAGGCCACTTCAATTTGATTGTAACCGGAATACCCGTCGAGGAAACAGTAAAATTCATGGCCTGCCACCCTTTCCAAAATCTGGTCGATAAAGGGGAGTGGAAAATGATCCTTCCTGGTACTCGCGTTCAACTTTCGATAATCAATACACACCCTCCAACAGGTATGCACTCTTGTCGGGATAAGCTCATCCTTGTCGTTTCAGACAACCGTAACCCCGGATTTTTTCGGCACCACTTGAATCGGGCTCACCCATTTGGAATCCGCTATTGGGTAGATTATGCCAACATCCAACAACTTAAGAACTTCTGCTCGGACGACATCCTTCATAATCGGATTCAAATGCCTTTGAGGTTGACGGGATGGTTTGACGTCATCTTCCATATAAATACGGTGAGAGCAAAGAGAGGGGTCGATACCCTTGATGTCGGCAATGGACCACCCGATGGCCTTTGAATGTTCCCGCAACAAAGCTAGCAACTCCAATTCTTGGGACTCGCTTAAAGAAGAAGAAATCACCACTGGATAAGTTTGGCCTTCGCCAAGATAGGCATATTTGAGTTTATCCGGTAACGGCTTAAGCTCGAGCGTTGGGGGTTCCTCACACGACGGAATGGCTCGCTTGTCAATAGGGGGTAACTCTTCAAACTTAGGGACCCACGGATTAATACCACACATATCCCCCTCATCTAACAACGAACATAAGTAGGCAACCTCGGGAGCGTCAAGAATGTCGGCCTCGGCGGACGTAAGTGCTAACTCCAACTCATCCTTACAAATGAACTTGTCTACATGATCTTGAACAAGTGAGTCGATCATACTAACCCCGCACACATCTTCATCGTCCCCCATTTGACTCCCGATATGGAACATATTGACTTGCATTTTCATATTTCCAAAACTCATATTGAGGCGGCCATCCCGGCAATGAATCACAGCATCGGAAGTTGCCAAAAAAGGACGCCCGAGAATAATTGGCACGGAAGACTGAGCCGCTGGAACTGGACACGTATCAAGAACCACAAAATCGACAGGATACACAAATTGATCAACCTGAACCAGAACGTCTTCAACCATCCCCTTCGGAACACGGATACTCCTATCCGCCAATTGCAAAGTCACCCTGGTAGGCTTCATCTCCCCCAAACCGAGTTGCTCATACACCGAATAAGGCAAAAGGTTAACACTTGCGCCCAAATCAAGAAGTGCCTTCTCAACAACTTTCCCTCCAATGGTAATGGCTATCGTGGGACACCCCGGATCGTTGTACTTAGGTGGAAGGGCCGATTGGAAAAGCGAACTAACTTGTTCTGTCAAGAACACCTTCTTTTGAACTTGCAACTTGCGCTTGTGAGTACACAGGTCTTTCAAAAACTTAGCATAAGATGGAATTTGCTTAATGGCATCAAGCAAAGGAAGATTGACCGTTACGTGCTTGAGCACGTCATAAATATCCGACTTGATGTTAGGTTTGGTCGGCGCTCTCAACCGGTTGGGAAAAGGGGCGGGAACGGTAAAGGCTGGCGGTGTATCACTTTCCTTTTCCTTGCCTTTCTCCTCCTCAATAGAAGCTTGCTTGGGAGATTCCCCAATTGGCGGTGTCGGCTTAAGCGGTGTTGGAACGGGAACCAATAAAGGAATCACCGGTGGCTCCACTTGAGCGTTGTCCACCGTTTTCCCACTTCGTAGAGAAATAATGGCTTTGGCATGCTCGGGGAAAGGCACCGAAGAGCTACCAATCAACTGTTGTCCTTGTGGATTCGGCAAAGGTTGGGTGGGAAGTTTTCCTCTCTCTTGTTGCAATAAACCAATAGCTGTTGTTAATTTCCCCATCTGAATCCTTATATCATTCATGGCCTGAGTGGTTTGCTCATTGGTCGTAACCTGCATCTGACAAAAGGTGTTCATGGTATCTTCAAAAGTTCGCCGAGGCGGTGGGGCTTGCTGCTGAAACTGATTCTGATTCTGATTTTGACCTTGGAATTGGCCAGATGGAATAAACCCTGGCGGTCCTTGGCTTGACGGAAAATGAGGCGGACCCTGAAACTGAGGTTGACGCCAATTTTGATTCTGAGCCAGAGGCGGAGCTTGTGTACTTGTAGACGACCCTGCTTCATTCTGATTATTCCAACGGAAAGCCGGATTGGACCTCAATCCCGGATTATACGTGTTCGAGTATGGATCCCACCGTTGGTTAAGTGCACACACTTCTTCTTGAGGTATTTGACTATAATGGAGCCGGAGGGCGGGAATGGTAGGGCAATTATCCGTCGAATGGCCCACGGTTTCACAAATAACACATACTTCTTCAACTTGGCGTACCTCCTTCACATCCTTTACCGGCTTTACTTGGATTGCATCCAACTTCATTTTATCTAACTTGGTTGATAGCTCGTCCAACTTTGACTCGAACATAGTATGCTCACTCACTGAAAATTTGCCGGAACCTCCGGGTCCTTGATTTCTCATTGCTTGATCCCCCGGGTCGATGAATTCCCATGTTTGAGCTCGTTCAGCCAAAGCATCCAAGAATTCCCATGCAGCTTCCGGATCCTTCCCCAAAAAGTCACCGCTTCCCATAGTGTCGAGAAGTTGCTTGGCTTGTTGATTGCATCCTACATAAAAGTAATTGATCACCAAATACATTGGATAGTTGTGGTGTGGCACGGCCGCTAGCAAATCCTTGTATCGTTCCCAATACTTGTAAAAGATCTCCCCATCTTTTTGTTTGAAATTCGCAATCTGATCCATAAGAAGTTTAGTTCGGCTGACCGGAAAATACTTATGAGTAAACACATCCTGAACTTCCCTCCAAGTGCGCAACGACTGAGGCTTCAACGAATGGAACCACTGCTTGGCCTTATCCTTAAGCGAAAACGGAAACAACTTCAACCTTGCTTGATCCAATTGCCCCGGAGTTGTCACGAAAGTACTCACGATAGTCTCGAATTCCCGAATATGACTATACGGATCCTCAAGTTCACGCCCCCGAAATTCCGGTATAACCCGATGATATTCCGGCTTGAAAGCAAATGCATTGGCGGCGGTGCAATTTGGAATGGCAATCGGTGAAACATGCGGTCCCCTTTCTGGAGTCAAATAATCTCGCAGCGTTCGGCCTGCTGGTTGTTCTGCCATTTGCCTTAACGGTGGAGATAATTTACGCGGTGGAGAGTATGCCTGAATAATAGAACGAACCCTTGGTGGAGAAGCAGAACGGTGTAGCCGATTGGAGAAAGGGCTACGATAGACGTTAAGCATATAACCTGCACAAGACTTAACTACCAGACTAGAGGGGCTATACCGCCACCTCGTTCACAAACAGTCTCGTGGGGTTATGCCACCACCACGGCTAGAGAATAGAAACAATAAAATAAAGATAAAGAGAAAATGATACGCAAACTAGCTTCGTTACACCTCAGGTCGAATTGGTGGCTCGGTTAGAGGTATCCGCTAGGTTGAGTATACGGTGAACAAAAGAGAAATTAAATGGGATACTTACAGCGGTTTGTCGTATCCTCCAAATAAGCTAGAGAAAGAAATTCCCCGGCAACGGCGCCAAAAATGCTTACTTCCCGACCTTGCCTTCCAATAAGGTTGATAGAAACCCGAAGCGTAGGGCTAAGTCGTCAGTAGCATAATAACCGGAAGTCCGGGATCGTTCCCACAGAGAATTCGATTATAGCTTGATTCGGATTGTAGGTTTTGTAAGTAACGGATTTTGGCCTTGAAGACGGCTAACATGGTTTTGCTTTAAACGGATTAACTTAAAATGAAAACTAGATTAACGCTTGATAAACTTAAAGAGGCAAGTCTCGGGGTCTTCTAACCCTTGACAAAGGCCATTACTGGTTCTCGATTATAACTCAAGCAAGAGTCACGACCGCGTGCTCACGCCCGAAGGATTTAACTTAAAAAGACTACGTTTAACAAAAGATGTGATTTTCCGGAGGCGAACCAACTTGTTTTTAATATTTATCGAACACAAAGGAGGCCACTAGGCCTCGATAAGTCATTAGCCAAGACCGCTCGACTAAACTCGTTACCAAGGGGTTAACACCCCTAGTTTAGACCAAAAATGCAAGTAGAGCTCTATTCCGGAAAACAAGATTTAAAAGCCCGATGGCTCGAGAACCAAATAACAACCCAAGTTCTCGGGAAAGATTATCCCGAGACTTAGCCAATAAACTACTCACACATAGCTAAAAGACTAGACAAAGCATAAAAACGGGACAACATATTTAACCGACGAAATCGAAAACAAACTTGATTTTATTGATAACCTTAACCGTAGCAACAACTTTAATAAACGAGAATTAACTTACAAGGTTAATGGAAGACAAAAGCTTGAAACACTTCTCTAATGGAGGAAAGACAAACTCTAGCTAATTGAAGAGAGAGAGACAAAAGGGAGTTATGAGGGAGAGGATGAGGGAGAGGGACTAAAAGGTAGTCTTTCTCCCAAAATATCCCACAAAAATATCCCAAAAGTAGACACAAACAAAAATATCCAAAAAGCAAAAAGCTGATTTCGGATTCCAGAATGAACCGGTACATAAGTAGCCCGTACCGGTTCATGGCCTTGCAAATCTTCCAAACTTCGAAAACTGGCATTCATGTACCGGTTCATGAACAGGTCGTACCGGTTCATGAACAGGTCGTACCGGTTCATGAACGGCAGACTTGATTTTTTCTCTGCTTCGCTTGGCGAAACGGCCTGGCATCATCCCGATGCTTCCTTAGTCCTTCCAAATTCACCCGGCGGAGCTTGGCGGGGCAATGCCACGTGGCCTCGAATGGTGGAATTCTTCCGAGAGAAATTCTTGACGTTAAAATCAAGAAAATACCACGTTTTACCTGAAACCATCAAAACGAAACCTTACGCGCAAAATGTGATAAAAAGGAATAATAAGGGACGAAATGCTACAAATAATACGATAAAAGCCCCCAAGATTATACAATCTTGGGTGCGGATCATAGGCCCATCCGAAAAAGGCCCAAGGCTTGTACGGGAAGTCTTTCCCGTACTTTGAGGATTGGCAAACAATATTTGGCAAGGATAGGGCTATGGGGGCGGTTGCAGAAGATTATGAGGAAATGGCGCGCCCGGAAGTGAAGCCACACTACTCCAATGACTTATATGAGTGTCTATTCGATAAGTACGATCCACATCTCCCTAACACTCCTACAACTCACGTAACTCCCACAACTCCCACGCCTCACTCCTCACGTCCACTCCCCGTGGCTCAATTCCAGCAGCCAATGCCGAAGTCCCAAAGGGGAGGAAGAGGACAAGAATGGATGAAGCGGAGTTGTCCATCCATGCGAGCATGGACAATTTCTTCAAATCAAGCAGTAACTATATGAAGAAGATGGCCAACTCCTTTGGCTGTGACAAAGAGCTATCTCCCCGACGCACAATGGTGAAAGATGAGTTGTCAAAGCTTGACATCATCTTGACGGAGAAGTTCAAGCTCAGTGCAATCATCGTGCAAGCGGAAGAGATGGTGGACGACTTCTATGGCACTAAGCCCGATGAGAGGCAAGCTTTTATGGAGGCCATCCTTACCGGTGAGGTGTACGGTCCCATCTAGTGGCAATGAGGAATGAATGCCTTTTTGAAGTGGTTTAAGTACCATTACAAGCAAGAATGGTACTTTACCCACTTTTTTTAAGTGGCAAAACTTTATCGTCATACCCTTAATTAAGAAGTCATTTGTAAATGTGTAATGAACAATGTAGGATGAACAACGAACTATGGTGGGTCTACGAACTAATGAACTATGCACTATGATCTTCAACTCATGAACTTGGTACATTTAATATGAAGTTTGGGAATGTAATATGAACTATGCACTATTCATCTCTGGGAATGTAATATGAAGTTTGTTTGCATGACAGGTTTTGGCCAATGATGAAATTTTTACTAGGGCAATGATGAATCGATTCAATTCTTAAATAAGGTAGATACCTTGGCGGGGTAACGTTAGTTGCAGTCATGAGTACCCTTATGATTCCTATATATTGTCTGAGCCTAATCAAGTCTTCAACTGTGCTTGATATTATTATGCCATGCCTGTGTGTGTGTGTTGGCATATAAGTGATTTTTGTGGGTAATGATGAAAATTTTCTGAGCCTCTGTCTAGTTTGTGGCTGTTGTGTTCTGGTTCTGCAGTTTTGCGTTCTGTTCAGTTTGTGTTGGACATTGTAAGTGCAGGTTGTAATGGTATATAAGTGGTTTTGTGGGCTATGATGAATATTTTTTGAGCCTCTGTCCAGTTTTTGGCTGCTGTGTTACACATGGGTTCTGCAGTTTTGTGTTTTGTTCAGTTTGTGTTGGACATTGTAAGTGCAGGTTGTAATGGCATATAAATGGTTTTGTGGGCTATGATGAATATTTTCTGAGCCTCTGTCCAGTTTTTGGCTGGTTTGTGGTACACAAGGTTTCTGCTCTATTCAATTTTCGCCATGCTGTTTGTGTTCTAATCTGTCAAGTATTCACCATGCTGTTAGTTTGTGGGGTGCAGTTCAACTGTGTGTGTGTGGGTACTGTGTTAGGGCCTGTTTTAAGCAGTTTTGGTGCCTGTTTTCTGTAGTATTGGCTAGCTGTTTTCTGCAGTAAAGTGTGATTGGAAATGGGTTGGGACCATGTTGTTTTGATATGTTTCTTGGCATAACAGATCATGGTGGTTCTTGGGCTGTTTTGGCATTTCAGACTGCTGTTTTTGTATTGTAGAATTATGCATGCCAATCCAGTTTTCATCTGTCATTATGTTCATATGTGGAGCAGGTGGAGTGTGTGAGTGTGGGGCCTGTGTATTGTCATGCTTTGGCATAGGTTTTGCTGGCCACTATGGAGTGTGTGAGTGTGTGCATGTGGGGCCTGTGTATTGCCATGCTTTGGCATAGGTTTTGTTGGCCACTATGGAGTGTGTGAGTGTGTGTGGGCTGGTTTGTTTCTGTTTTGAGGTTACCATGTTGTTTCTGTTTTGGTGGACTGTTTTGTGGTGGGCTGGTTTTTAACATATGGCTATGACGATATTTTTCTAAGCCACCTCTTATTTGACTTCCGAAACAACACCATACAGCCAGGGCCACAGACTAGAAGAGGGGATATCACAATTCTCTTTCACAGTGAAGCATCAAAATGAGCCGTTGACTACTGGCTGTTTCTGTAGTGTTTTTGGGTTGTTGCTGTGTCCAAACTGTTGTTGCTACTGCCTGTGTTCCAATGTCTATGTTAGTGCAGTTGTTGTGTGTCCAAGTTGATTTTCTATGCTGCTGTGTGTCCAAGTTGGTTTCTGCAGTAGCAATTTTGAGACAGTGCAGTATTTGGACAATGCTAAAAAAATGCAGTTTGTGGACTCTTTTCGAGGGTTTTCAATACCAGATGCAGTTTTTAGGCTGTTTTGTTGTCGATTTGTCAGTTATATGTAGGCCATGATGATATAAAACGAGACAATTTTAGGCAAGTCACTTATCTTGGCGAGACAAGTTATGAGAGCCAACAATTCAATCACCATTCGGCAACATAATTTGTAGCCAAGTAGTGCACTATGCCGGTCAAATATATCTGAGCCATATTTATTTATAAGCATACTCTACATATTGTTTCACAATTAAATATGGTAATTGTTGTATCCAAATAGATTTGCAATGGAAAGTCAAGATAAAGATAAGTTATGGGTGGTTTTCGTTGACCGTAAACTGGGAATATATACAAGTTGGGCAGCCGCGGAACTACAAGTTAATGGATACGCGGGGAACTTCAAAAAAAAGGTACAACACATTAGACAAAGCGGAAGAAGCATTGTTACCATTTCACGAGGAAAGATACCGGCTCATTCAAGACATGGAATTAGCCCGAACCAAACATCAATCAAGTGACGGTGCTTCGACATCCACAAGTGCTTTGGAATTCAATATCAACCTAATCTAACAACATACTTTGTTGTAATTTTTTGTTAGCTTTCGTATGTTGTATTTTATTGGCACATCTGTTCGATTCGGAATGAAATTGTAAGTTTTATTTTAAGAATTTGGACGAATTAGGTTGGGAAGACTGTATATATTTTTTAAGAATTTTGTAAGTTGTACGTTTTATTTCATAAATCAAGTGATTAAATTTTGGTTTGGATATTTTGTTCTCAAAACTAACGTATGAAAGATTTAAATTTTTGGGTGGTTCAAATTTTCACTTCAAAACAATGCTACAATACAGAGGACCAATAGAAATACACCCTCACACACATACATAAAACAAATTAGGAAGCCCATCGATTTATTTGTCAACACATTTATTATCACAACTTCAATTTATTCTTCCAATGCCCGCCTTAAATTTCGAAATTCTAATTCTCCTCAGAAACAAAGCAATAGGTCCATCGATTAAAATTGGGAAATTGCATGTCCCACAAATGACTCAGATGTCAGTGATCCAACATATAAATTTTAGGAAAACATTAACAAAATTTACAAAATAATACATTATACAAAATTGAAAACAAATTGACGAGTAATTACTTGGACAAATTCATTACAAATTTCATTTCCCACCACTAGTTTGTTTCCATTTGGATTCCACCCGAACCCAGGACGCCTAAGCATAGCGTCTAGTGTGCGATAATCACTCTTCCATTTCTTGATCCTTCCTTCAATATGAATTTCGTTTATATCTGCTCGAGGGAAAAAAACTCGCATCTCATTTTTAAGAACCCCCAAGTAGGAATTGTGAAACCCTCCGTCGTCGATTCCTCAAACCCCCTGATCTACAAGGCTCATAAGGTTTGTTAACAACGTATCCTCCTCCTCCTCGCTCCAAGCCCGGCGTGCTATTGAAATGATGAAAAAAACAAAATTAGGAAATGAAGATGAAAACTGGAATGAGATATGAAAAATGAGTGTTATTTATATAAAATTTGATATAAATAATTTGTTAAAACTACTCCTCACATGATTTCAACTAACACCCACATGTTTCCAACTAACATCTACTCCCAATTCATTTTATAAATTTTGGTTTCTTGAAAAATTCAAAAAAATTTGGTTTTATTAAACATTTTTAAAAATCATAAAATTTCCTACTTTAAACATTATTAAGTATTTTTATTAAACATTTTAACAAATAACCAGTTTAAAAATTTTAAAGATAAACTTATTTTATTTTATCCAAATAATAGGTACGTAATTTAACATTTTAAAATTTCAAAATTTTTACAAATATATCTCGTAAATATAATAAAGCACTTAAAAAACGAAATGTTAATATTTTATTTATTTTATATAATTATTATATTAGTTAGGCACATTTTCACCAAAATAATATGTTGGTCACATGGGAATTCACCTAACAAAATTATTGAACACATTTTCAACTACCAAACAATGTATTTTTTCTACAAAATAAAAATAAACAGAATTTAAAAAAAACAAATTTTATCAAATTAAAACTGACTTTTTCATTTTGTAATATTATGAAATTAGTACATTTGTTAGTTAAAGTAAATATTACGGCTTAAGTGTGAAAGATTAATTATATTTGTAATTATATATATAACGTAATATATAATTAAGTTTGGGACTGCACAAGAGCAAAAGGGTCATTTGACAGCTTTTTATATTATCCACCATTCCTATTACCCCAATTTATCCTCCATCCAAACCACGGAGTTGGCTCGAACCAAACATCAATCAAGTGACGGTGCTTCGACATCCACAAGTGCTTTGAAAGTTCAATATCAACCTAGTCCAACAACATACTTTGTTGTAATTTTTTTGTTAGGTTTCGTATGTTGTATTTTATTGGCACATCTGTTCGATTCGGAATGATATTGTAAGTTTTATTTTAAGAATTTGGACGAATTAGGTTGGGAAGACTGTATAAGTTGTAAGAATTTTATAAGTTATACGTTTTATTTCATAAATCTCGTAATTAAATTTTGGTTTGGATATTTTGTTCTCAAAACTAACGTATGAAAGATTTAAATTTTTGGGTGGTTCAAAATTTCACTTCAAAACAATGCTACAAAACAGAGGACCAACAAAAATACACCCTCACACAAACACATAAAACAAATTAGGAAGCCCATCGATTTATTCGTCAACACATTTATTATCACAACTTCAATTTATTCTTCCAATGCCCGTATTAAATTTCGAAATTCTAATTCTCCTCAGAAACAAAGCAATAGGACCATCGATTAAAATTGGGAAATTGCATGTCCCAGAAATGACTCAGATGTCGGTGATCCAACATATAAATTTTAGGAAAACATTAACAAAATTTACAAAACAATACTTTATACAAAATTGAAAACAAATTGACGAGTAATTATTTGGACAAATTCTTTGCAAATTTCATTTCCCACCACTAGTTTGTTTCCATTTGGATTCCACCCGAACCCAGGACGCCTATGCATAGCTTCTAATGTGCGATAATCACTCTTCCATTTCTTGATCCTTCCTTCAATATGAATTTCGTTTATATCTACTCGAGGGAAAAAAACTCGCATCTCATTTTTAAGAACCCCCAAGTAGAAATTGCGAAACCCTCCGTCGTCGATTCCCCAAACCCGTAAGGTTTGTTAACAACGTATCCTCCTCCTCCTCGCTCCAAGCCCGGCGTGCTATTGAAATGATAAAAAAACAAAATTAGGAAATGAAGATGAAAACTGGAATGAGATATGAAAAATGAGTGTTATTTATAGAAAATTTGATATAAATAATTTTTTAAAACTACTCCTCACATGAATTCAACTAACACCCACATGTTTCCAACTAACATCTACTCCCAATTCATTTTATAAATTTTGGTTTCTTAAAAAATTCAAAAAAATCCAGTTTTATTAAACATTTTTAAAAAATCATAAAATTTCCTACTTTAAACATTATTAAGTATTTTTATTAAACATTTTCAACAAATAACCAGTTTAAAAATTTTAAAGATAAACTTATTTTATTTTATCCAAATAATAGGTACGTAATTTAACATTTTAAATTTTTTTAAAATATATCTCATAAATATAATAAAGCACTTAAAAAATGAAATGTTAATATTTTATTTATTTTATATAATTATTTTATTAGTTAAGCACATTTTCACCAAAATAATATGTTGGTCACATGGGAATTCACCTAACAAAATTATTGGACACATTTTCAACTACCAAATAATGTATTTTTTCTACAAAATAAAAAAAAACAGAATTTAAAAAAAAACGAATTTTATCAAATTAAAACTGACTTTTTCATTTTGTAATATTATTAAATTAGTACATTTGTTAGTTAAAGTAAATATTACTGCTTAAGTGTGAAAGATTAATTATATTTGTAATTATATATATAACGTAATATATAATTAAGTTTGAGACTGCACAAGAGCAAAAGGGTCATTTGACAGCTTTTTACATTATCCACCATTCCTAATACCCCAATTTACCCTCCATCCAAACCACGGAGTTGGCCCGAACCAAACATCAATCAAGTGACGGTGCTTCGACATCTACAAGTGCTTTGAAAGTTCAATATCAACCTAGTGTAACAAAATACTTTGTTGTAATTTTTTTGTTAGGTTTCGTATGTTGTATTTTATTGGCACATCTGTACGATTCGGAATGATATTGTAAGTTTTATATTAAGAATTTGGACGAATTAGGTTGGGAAGACTGTATAAGTTGTAAGAATTTTTTAAGTTATACGTTTTATTTCATAAATCTCGTAATTAAATTTTGGTTTGGATATTTTGTTCTCAAAACTAACGTATGAAAGATTTAAATTTTTGGGTGGTTCAAAATTTCACTTCAAAACAATGCTACAAAACAGAGGACCAACAAAAATACAACCTCACACACATACATAAAACAAATTAGGAAGCCCATTGATTTATTCGTCAACAAATTTATTATCACAACTTCAATTTATTCTTCCAATACCCGCCTTAAATTTCGAACTTCTAATTCTCCTCAGAAACAAAGCAATAGGCCCATCGATTAAAATTGGGAAATTGCATGTCCTAGAAATGACTCAGATGTCGGTGATCCTACATATAAATTTTAGGAAAACATTAACAAAATTTATAAAACAATACTTTATACAAAATTGAAAACAAATTGACGAGTAATTACTTGGACAAATTCTTTGCAAATTTCATTTCCCACCACTAGTTTGTTTTCATTTGGATTCCACCCGAACCCAGAATGCCTAAGCATAGCATCTAGTATGCGATAATCACTCTTCCATTTCTTGATCCTTCCTTCAATATGAATTTCGTTTATATCTACTCGAGGGAAAGAAACTCGCATATCATTTTTAAGAACCCCCAAGTATAAATTGCCAAACCCTCCGTTGTCGATTCGCCAAACCTCATGATCTACAAGGCTCGTAAGGTTTCTTAACAACGTATCCTCCTCCTCCTCCTCCTCGCTCCAAGCCCAGCGTGCTATTGAAATAATAAAAAAAACAAAATTAGGAAATGAAGATGAGAAGTGGGATGAGATATGAAAAATGAGTGTTATTTATAGAAAATTTGATATAAATAATTTGTTGAACCTACTCCTCACATGATTTTAACTAACACACACATGTTTCCAACCACCATCTACTCCCAATTCATTTTATAAATTTTGGTTTCTTAAAAAATTCAAAAAAATTCGGTTTTATTAAATATTTTTAAAAAATCATAAAATTTCCTACTTTAAACATTATTAAGTATTTTTATTAAACATTTTCAACAAATAACCAGTTTAAACATTTTAAAGATAAACTTATTCAATTTTATCCAATTAATAGGTACGTAATTTAACATTTTAAATTTTCATAATTTTTTAAATATATCTCATAAATATAGTAAAGCACTTAAAAAATGAAATGTTAATATTTTATTTATTTTATATAATTATTATATTAGTTAGGCACATTTACACCAAAATAATATTTTGGCCACATGGGAATTCACCTAACAAAATTATTGGACACATTATCAACTAACAAACAATGTATTTTTCCAACAAAATAAAAATAAACAGATTTTAAAAAAAATGATTTTTATCAAATTAAAACTGACTTTTTCATTTTCTAATATTATTAAATGTTACATTAGCTAGTAAAAGTAAATATTACGGCTTAAGTGTGAAAGATTAATTATATTTGTAATTATATATATATATATATATAACATAATATATAATTAAGTTTGGGACTGCACAAGGGCAAAATGGTCATTTGACAGCTTTTTACATCATCCACCATTCCTAATACCCCATATTTATCCTCCATCCAAACCATTGAGTTGGCCCGAACCAAACGTCAATCAAGTGACGGTGCTTCGACATCCACAAGTGTTTTGGAAGTTCAAAATCAACATAGTCTAACAACATACTTTGTTGTAATTTTTTAGTTAGGTTTCGTATGTTATATTTTATTGGCACATCTGTTTGATTCGGAATGAAATTGTAAGTTTTATTTTAAGAATTTGGACGAATTAGGTTGGGAAGACTGTATATATTTTTTAAGAATTTTGTAAGTTGTACGTTTTATTTCATAAATCAAGTGATTAAGTTTTGGTTTGGATATTTTGTTCTCAAAATTAACGTATGAAAGATATAAATTTTTGGGTTGTTCAAAATTTCACTTCAAAACAATGCTACAATAAAGGGGACCAACAGAAATATACCCTCATACACATACGTAAAACAAATTAGGAAGCCCATCGATTTATTCGTCAGCTCATTTATTATCACAACTTCAATTTATTCTTCCAATGCCCGACTTAAATTTTGAGTTTCTAGTTCTCCTCAGAAACAAAGCAATAGACCCATCGATGAAAATTTGGAAATTGCATGTCCCATAAATTTCTCAGATGTCGGAGATCCTACATATAAATTTTAGGAAAACATTAACAAAATTTACAAATTAATACTTTATACAAAATTGAAAACAAATTGAAGAGTAATTACTTGGACAAATTCATTCCAAATTTCATTTTCCACCACTAGTTTGTTTTCATTAGGATTCCACCTGAACCCAGGAGGCCTAAGCATAGCGCCTAGTATGCGATAATCTCTCTTCCATTTCTTGATCCTTCCTTCAATATGAATTTCGTTTATACTTGCTTGAGGGAAAGAAACTCGCATCTCATTATTAAGAACCCCCAAGTAGGAATTGCGAAACCCTCCGTTGTCGTTTCGCCAAACCCCCTGATCTACAAGGCTCGTAAGGTTTGTTAATAACGTATCCTCCTCCTCCTCGCTCGAAGCCCGGCGTGCTATTGAAATGATGAAAAAAACAAAATTAGAAAATGAAGATGAAAAAGTGGGATGAGATATGAAAAATGAGTGTTATTTATAAAAAATTTGATATAAAAAATTTGTTGAACCTACTTCTCACATGATTTCAACTAACACCCACATGTTTCCAACCACCATCTACTCCCCATTCATTTTATAAATTTTGGTTTCTTAAAAAATTCAAAAAAATTCGGTTTTATTAAACATTTTTTTAAAAATCATAAAATTTCCTACTATAAACCTTATTAAGTATGTTTATTAAACTTTTTCAACAAATAACCAGTTTAAACATTTTAAAGATAAACTTATTTTATTTTATCCAAATAATAGGTACGTAATTTAACATTTTAAAATTTCATAATTTTTACAAATCTATCTCATAAATATAATAAAGCACTTAAAAAATGAAATGTTAATATTTTATTTATTTTATATAATTATTATATTAGTTAGGCACATTTTCACCAAAATAATATGTTGGCCACATGGAAATTAACCTAACAAAATTGTTGGACACATTTTCAACTACTGAACACTATATTTTTCCAACAAAATAAAAATAAAGAGAATTTAAAAAAATGAATTTTATCAAATTAAAACTGACTTTTTCATTTTGTAATATTATTAAATAAATTAGTACGTTTGTTAGTAAAAGTAAATATTACGACTTAAGTGTAAAAGATTAATTATGTATGTAATTATATATATAACGTAATATATAATTAAGTTTGGGACTGCACAAGGGCAAAAGGGTCATTTGACAGCTTTTTACATCATCCATCCTTCCTACTACCCCCTATTTATCCTCCATCCCAACCACGGAGTTGGCCCAAATCAAACATCAATCAAGTGACGGTGCTACGACATCCACAAGTGCTTTGGAATTCAATATTAACCTAGTCTAACAACATACTTTGTTGTAATTTTTTTGTTAGGTTTCCTATGTTGTATTTTATTGGTACATCTATTCGATTTGGAATGAAGTTGTAAGTTTTATTTTAAGAATTTGGACGAATTAGGTTGGAAAGACTGTATAAGTTGTAAGAATTTTGTAAGTTGTACGTTTCATTTCATAAATCACGTGATTAAATTTTGGTTTGGATATTTTGTTCTCAAAACTAACATATGAAAAATATAAATTTTTGGGTGGTTCAAAATTTCTTTTCAAAACAATGCTACAATACAGAGGACCAACATAAATACACCCTCACATACATACATAAAACAAATTCGGAAGCACATCGATTTATTCGTCAACACATTTATTATCAAAACTTCAATATATTCTTCCAATGCCCGCCTTAAACTTCGAACTTCTAGTTCTCCTCAGAAACAAAGCAATAGGCCCGTCGATTAAAATTGGGAAATTGCATGTCACAGAAATGTCTCAGATGTCGGTGATCCTACATATAAATTTTTAGGAAAATATTAACAAAATTTATAAAACAATACTTTATACAAAATTGAAAACAAATTGAAGAGTAATTACATGGACAAATTCATTCCAAATTTCATTTTCCACCACTAGTTTGTTTTCAATTGGATTCCACCCGAACCCAGGACGCCTAAGCATAGCTTCTTGTATTCGATAATCTCTCTTCCATTTCTTGATCCTTCCTTCATTATGAATTTCGTTTATACCTGCTTGAGAGAAAGAAACTCGCATCTCATTTTTAAGAAGCCCCAAGTAGGAATTGCGAAACCTTCCGTTGTCGATTCGCCAAACCCCCTGATCTACAAGGCTTGTAAGGTTTGTTAACAACGTATCCTCCTCTTCCTCGCTCTAAGCCCGGCGTGCTATTGAAATGATGAAAAAAACAAAATTAGGAAATGAAGATGAGAACTGGGATGAGATATGAAAAATTAGTGTTATTTATAGAAAATTTGATATAAATAATTTGTTGAACCTACTCCTCACATGATTTCAACTAACACCCACATGTTTCTAACCACCATTTACTCCCCATTCATTTTATAAATTTTGGTTTCTGAAAAAATTCAAAAAAAATCGGTTTTATTAAACATTTTAAAAAATCATAAAATTTCCTACTTTAAACATTATTAAGTATTTTTATTAAACATTTTCAACAAATAACCAGTTTAAACATTTTAAAGATGAACTTATTTTATTTTATCCAAATAATAGGTACGTAATTTAACATTTTAAAATTTCATAATTTTTACAAATATATCTCATAAATATAATAAAGCAATTAAAAAATGAAATGTTAATATTTTATATAATTATTATATTAGTTAGGCACATTTTCACCAAAATAATATGTTGGCCACATGGGAATTCACCTAACAAAATTATTGGACACATTTTCAACTACCAAACAATGTATTTTTCCAACAAAATAAAAATAAACAGAATTTAAAAAAAAAAATGAATTTTATCAAATTAAAACTGACTTTTTCATTTTGTAAGATTATTAAATGGGGAGGGATCTAGAGACAATAAGTTTGCCAATACTTTTGACACTAAATCTCAGCCATTGCTTTTGATGGCTAGGATTAAAAGTAAAAAGACTACACACTCTCTCTCTTGCCCCCTTTTCTCTTCTCACGTGATCTACTCTCTCTACCGTTCCCTCTCTGTTCTCTCTCTCTGTGCTGCCAAGCTCTCTTCTCCTTCTCTCTCTCTCGTTGTCTCTCTGTTATCTCTATCTCTCTCTCTCGTTGTCTCTCTGTTATCTCTCTCTCTCTCTCTCTTCCAGTTGCTAAAACAAAAGCCATGGTAAAAAATTTGGGACTTTTCGGGTCGGAGTTGGGTTGCTGAATATGTAGTTCATCATCATCATCTTCTTCTTCAGGACTGATTGTTGCTAATGGCAATTGCCAAACAATATTGGTTTTCGTAGTTGCTAGTTGAACTAGTAGCAACTGTTGGTTTTCGTATCTTTTTGGGTAGTGTTGGGGACATCATGCCACTTGATATTATCTTGCAATATGGCCCAACAATCTTCTAATGCAAAGCCTTTTCCATGTGCTTGATAGTATAGTGTATTTGCCTGCTCAACCTGTTGGATAGCAGTTGTACTTTTCACTTTATTATTATCAATGCATTTTTATTGTGTTTCAATAAAAATCCGTTGGATAGCAATATATAAAATTAAAAATATATGCAAAATGTAGCACATTGGGAAAATTTCAAAATAACACCTGACCTTTCGCACAAATCACACATAGGCACCTGACCTTTTAAAATTATCAAAAAAAACACCTGATCTATTTAAAAACCCATCAATTTTCCACCCGCCGTTAACTTCTCATCCAAAACTAACGGAAATGTTGAAAATGGGACAACATTCATTTGTCTTAACGTTTTTTACACCTACCATTCTTTGTCTTCACTTTGCACAATTACTTTTCTTTCTCTGTCGTCACTTTTCACACCAACCCATGACTATTCTATGTTTTTTATTTTTGCCTTTTCCTTTGTTTAATACAAAGTAATCTTGTTTGGCTGCATAGTTATGGATATTTAATTACTAAATTAACCTTGATTTCTTACTTTGGGTGGATTTGAATTGAAAAGTTAAGTAATTTTGGTGACATATTGATTCGTTTTGACACAAAACTAACAAATGCAATTTTTTTTTTGAATAAAGACTAAAAATAAGTCATTGGTAGGTTATTTTTTTGTAGGGATAGTCAATTAATAACTTACTACCTCCGTCCCAAAATGTTTGTCCGGTCCGCAAAATGAGAACGTAAAAATAATTCAAGTTTTGCAAGAAAAATTTAAATTTTTTTCAACAATTTACTAGATCTCGACGAGTTCTTTTAAGTTATGAAAAAAATTTAGAATTTTTCTTAAAAGAAATGCATTATTTTTTTGCCCTCGTTTTGCGGACCAAACAAATATTTTGGGACGGGGGAGTATTTATTTTTAGTCGATGAGGGTATAAAGGCAGATAGGGTTAACAAAGATGATGTCATGTGGGACCATTCTTCTTATTTGCGCCAAAATGCACATTTTCAACATTCCCGTTTGTTTTGGATGGGAAGTTAACGGCGGGTGGGAAATTGATGGGTTTTTAAATAGGTCGGGTGTTTTTTTGATAATTTTAAAAGGTCAGGTGCCTATGTGTGATTTGTGTGAAAGGTCAGGTGTTATTTTGAAATTTTCCCTATAATTAATTAACGAAGTCAAATAGAATTCTTAACCTATCAGCATGTATTTGGTCACTTTGATTTAAACTTTCAACTAAAAGATATCTTTGGTTGGTAATTATTCCAATATCTTTGGTTGGTAATTATTCCAAATATTTGGCGCAAATTTTTTGGATATCTGTCCAATGAGAATGTATAGAACTAACAGTTTGAGAACTATCACCCATGTTGGCAACGTAATTATCTAGAATACGACTCCAAAAATAGAGATTGCGATTGAGAGTTGCCAATAACCGGATCTTGGCTAGTGCATATGTACGCATTGCAAATTGCTTTATCTAAAGCTGGAGTGAAAGCTTTTCCCCTCTTCGTATGTGTTTCTGCCATAATATTTTGAGAATGTGAAAGCATCCGGGGTATTGTAGTGCACCCCGTGTAGTGTACCTGTAGAGCGGTTAACGACCGTCGATCTTGTCAATCAATGGTTAATTTTGACTGGTAAAAGATAAGATAGTACTTTTTACCGGTCAAAATTCAAAAATACATCGCAACCATTGATTGACGAGATTGACGGTCCGCTTACCACACTACATGCTCTAGTGCACCAACTGCACTATAGCATTTCCCACTCCGGGTGTGGGCTTTGTCCCAATGGATTTTTCGTGTATGGTTTCTTGCCAAACTTGGGGAATGGGTGTCGGATGTGCATAGAATTATTCTTAGTGTCGTAGATCATTTGGGTCTCGGGTTAGGAATTTGATGCCATAATTCCTTACTCCTATTAATCTTTGTAACAATTTCAGAGATTAAAATGGAAATTGAATTCTACACCCCTTTTTTGACATCTACACTCATTTTTTTGTCTTCTATCAAAAAAATTACATACACTTTCAACACTAAAATTCAAAAAAAGAATATAGATATAAAAAAAGAGAGTGTAGAATTTAATTTTCAATTTTCTTTTGTATTAAAAAAAAAGCGTTTCCCACTCTGAGTGTGAAGAGTTTGTAGTGTGCAATTACTAATAAGAATTCAAAAAGTGAACAATTTTATAGGAGAGTGCGATTGAATCCGCCCGTTGGGGGCATTAATTTTTTGTCCGTTGGGCTCCAAAGCCACGCACATCTCGTCTCCATCTCTGTCTCTCTCTGTCTCTGTCTCTCTCTCTCACAAACCCGTTCAACCCCCCAAAACCAATTCCAGTCAAAACTTCTCTCTCTCATATTCCAGTCAAAACTGATCTCTCTCTCTCTCTCTCTCTCTCTCTCTCAAACCCTTTCAACCCCCAAAACCCAGTTTGTGATTTCAGTAGAAATTCCGTTCGCGATTTCACAAAACCCAGTTTACGAAATCACAAAATCCAGTTTGCGATTTCACCCCAGAAATCGACAAATAAATTTCAGTCCAAAACCCAGCTGCTCCGGCGGCGGGAATGTTCAGGCCGGATCGATTTCAATCCAAATTCAGTCCAGATTGATTAGGGTTCAGTCGAGATCGATTTCAGTACCCAGTCGATTTCAGTCCAGATCTGTTCCGGCTCCGGCGAATGGCTCCGGCGAGGGTAACTTCTGGTTGACCTCTCTCTCTCAAACACACACACACCACACATGCACATAGCTTTCGCCGGGAAGAAAAGGGAGGGAGGGATGGGTTTGGTAGTTGCTTTTGGTGAAGTGGCAAAAATGGCTGGGTGAAAATGGCTGCACAAATGGCCCAGCCGTTTTTTGGCCGCAGAAAGGGCCACCCATTGGGGTAGGGTTTTTCACAAATATGGCCATTTTTTGGGAATGGCTTGAGCCATTTTCATACCATTGGACTTGCTAGACAAATGGTGCATTGCCATTTGCCATTTTTAGGAATGGCTTGAGCTGTGTCATTGGACTTGCTCTTAAAGGCAACGGGTACACTGATGGGCTACACCCTTCTTATGGCACGGAGATCCTCCGTAACTACAGTTTGTCCCGATCTCCTGGTCCGTTTCCTTTAACTCGCTACATGTTCATGTTAAATACTAGTGGTGAAACTCCTTCACCCCCTCCCCGCTTCCTTCTACTATCCGGCGAATCGATGTTAAATCAGAATTTAGAAACACCCAAAATCTTAAATCGAACAAAGCTGCAACAATGGACACAGGTACCTCTGTATGTGTGTGTTCGTCTCTCTCTCTCTCTCTCTCTCTCTCTCTCTGTTCGTGTGTTTTCTGTGGTTGAATTATATGCATATCCAATCCACAAACCAGGATTGAGTTCATTCAATGCTTATGGTAGATTATGGGTGCCTTCATTTTCAGGGGCGGCTCCACTTATGTTTTAGGAAAAGGTAGTTGTGTAGGCTGATGGTTTCCTTGGGTATTCTGTCTTGGGCCTCTGGGTTCAAAAACTACACAAAAATTGCGTATTCTGTCTCAGGCCACCCCTGCAGCCCTGCTTACACTTCTGAATGGGTGAGCAAATTAGGAAAAAGGTAGTTGTTTAGGCTGATGGTTTCCTTCTGTAGTTTATATTTACAGATGCTTGACTTGGGTCACCTGGGTTTTAGTCTGGACAAGGCAATGTTGTTTTGGGGGCATTATCATTTTGTAGGGGTTATTCGTTGGAGGTACTTTGATACTATTCCTTGGGTAGTAACTCACCCTTGAACTGGATTACAAGGGAGAGAGTGCTGAGGAGCTTATATATCCATGCCAAGTGCATAGCCGATGTCAGACATCAGGATTGTAACATACCACTACAGTCCTTAGCGGGCATATATGGCAGTCCACCTCCAACCTATTTTAGCCCTTACCCTTATGTCGGCTTCACTAACCTATTGGCATCAAGTACATTTAAGTCTTATTAATCAAGCTATAGGTCAACTGTTTCTTTGTAAGCAAGTCCATGAATGAAGAAAGGCAATGAATGATTATTGTCGACAATATTTGTGTGATGCAAAATCGGATGGTTCTCTCGAACTAACCCAATAGTCTCTTGTTTTTCTTAAAAGTTGGACATAGCTAAAACAGTTAGTAGTCCACCCGCACAGAAGTAATGCCAATTTTTTCAGGTGCGCTTTTGATCCAAATCGATTCTCACATCCAAATCAACCAAACCAAACTCAATCTTAGTAAACCTGGAGTATGATATATCTACTGTACTTCTATGTTACATGGATCCTTCAAAATATATGAAATTATGAAGTACCGGTGTCGGGCACTTGACATTCAGATAAGGATATATCTTTTGTATCTGCATCTTTATTTTGACAATAACTTTTCAGATATTTATTTTCTAACTCAAATTTCTCACAAGCCGTGCATAGAACTCCTGTAATTACATTCCATGTCAGCTAGAAAATAGAAATTATATTAAGGTATATGAACTGGATGCTTAGACACATACCTGCACCTGACATCTCTACTCGAGTCCAAGTAACGTAGATGAACCCCAGGAATCTGTAGAAATGTGTTCTTTTAGTTTTCTGATACCTCTTTATTGCTGCATATTTCAATATGCAGGTATGCCTATGGAGCATTGAATTGGTTTAACAGATGGCAGAGGTCACAACGAACAAACTGGTAAGTGTTTTCATGTCAATACTAGCACTATTGGAAAAATGTTCAGAGCATGACCTTATTTCTCCTGCCTGCTGTTTATGTTTGGTTCCTCTATTTTTTTTCACTTTGTACTTGTATATCTGTGCCTCCTTATGTTTGTGTAGGTTCACTCATTTGATGTGACAAATGATGTCCAGAAATCCTTATTTGACTTGGGAGCCTTTGTTGGGGATTTAAGTGTTGAGGAGGACACAAACAAGTATGATTCTTCCCTACATCAATGCATGCATGGAATTAAGGGTTTTGTTCTTTGGTCACTATGAATCTGGAGTGAGAAGTAATAGTTTGTACTTTGTAGTATAAATTATGGTGAAGAGAAGGTATTCTTTTCACCTCCTTTGCAAAGATTAGCCAATTTGTTCGGATTATGGACATGATGTCTGGTAGACCAGATCATGTATGCTATTGAAGATTGCACTTGAAGGTGTAGGGATATAGATTCATAATGCAAGATAATAAGAACTTAACCATTCACCTCTGTGTAAGTTTTTGATTTTCTATAATATATTTGAGAATCATGTAGTTTGATTCCAGTATCTTGAGTTCAGGAAGAGGGTTTTACATTTCTAAAATACTATCCCCTCCGTCCCAAATTGGTTGCCCCTTTTGGAGAAGCTAAGTATTAAGGGGACAAGCAATGATTGCATCAGATTCAAATTATGAGGCATAACTTTCCTGCATTGCCCTTGTATTCTATCTTTTTAACAGAATGATAACTACTTTTTAGGGACAATTTTGGAAAACTAAAAGCTTTTTTGTTCAACATTTTAAAAGGACTAACATTTTGGGACATCAAAAAGGAAAGAAGGACCGGCAATTTGGGACGGAGGGAGTATTTGAAAACTGAGTAATTTAGCTTCACCTTTACCTAGTTTAGTTTCACCTATCACTAGTTAGATTAACTTCACCTAATTTTGAAGGTTAAGGAACGAGAACATGGTGAGTAACTCTTATTGTGGAATATTGCAAGATTTTCAGTTTTTTTTGTTCAGTTTTCTTCTTTCCCTTCTTCTCTTTTCTGCCTTTCTCACGTCATTTCCTTCTTTCTTTTTTTCCCCTTGTTGGGAGAGTTAACATTTTTTCATATTACAGTTCCTCCAAGTGTACCACAACTAACTTTCCATGGAATTACTAAATGATCCTTTTTTGGACTGATAGGAGATAAAATTAAATTCCATACTATATGGTTCTTTTGGGATCCTCCTTTGGTGAGATTACCATTCTCAACCCTCTTGTAATTTGCTGGAGCACAGCAGAAATTTATACTTCTGATCAAACAAGTAGTTTGTAGAGACAAAGAGTTTTCAAGAACTGTTCGGTTTTTGTGACAAGGACAGATTGGGAAGCTTCACTCCTTCATTTTTGAACACCCTTCTTTAATTTTATCGAATGATTTTACTAAACTATATTCCGGGAGCACTTCTCAGATCATGTGATATTAACTTCAATGCATTTTCTGATTGATGAATTGCTTCTACGACAAAGAAGTTTTTTTGTAACTTAATATAAAAATTAATAAACATTATCTATGACAAATTAGGATAGCAAAACCCAAATAACATGATCATATGAAAATTTAAATTAGCAGCAACTAATTATATATTATGAAGTAAGCATCAAGGGTGATGTCGTCTGTGGCCCAACTTTTAAAAAATATGTTATGACCTCTTCACGAGCCCCTAATGTGTCCCCAGCATGTCCTTAATGTGTCTTAGCACGTCCCCAACATGCCGGACTGCAAAAAATTGAAAGAAATCAGACACTTTAAGCATGTCCGATGCTTTTTGGAGTGTGTTGTGTTATGTCCTCATCTGACGTGTTAGACAAGGATCAGGTAGATGCGTTTGTTGTTCTTAGCTTATGATGATTAGTAGACATCTTCCTCAATAAAACAATATTTGGGGGCATTTCATAAATGTCTTCATCTGAACAAATTCTCTTAAATCATTGCAAGGTGGAGATGTTCCAATATGGTTCTAGGATTATTCATCACTTTCAAGACTTCAAATTTGATAGCTTTAAGGACTGTTTTCTCTCGTCATACTTTTTCATGCCTCTGTGACATTTATTTGTTTAGATATTGAGGTAATTCTTTTGGTGGTACATGCATTTTCTCTTGTTCTGGCAAATTTTGTGTTATTACGGAACTATGCGGAACTCAACATTTAATAGAACTTCGTTCTAATCATTCTAGAAAGAAGATAAACGGTGAATTTAAGGTTGGGGAAATAATATGGCATAGAGTAGTGTTCTTTGTCTTAACACATTCAGAAATTCACCAAACACTACAATCTTAAGACTGACTGACTTAAAGGGAGCAACTGAACTGCTCTAATGATCGAAGTGCTTGTGAAGAAAGTCCCAGATCGCCTGGGTACCAAAGTAATATGAAGTATATAAGTGTGAAGGCACCCTCACTTCAATTGCTAGCTTTTGGGGTTGAGTTCTACCCAAGACTGTATAACAGTGCTATTTGTCAATTTCTTTGTGGATAGTGGGCAGTCAGGTCAAATGTGGTAAACTACTGTCCTGTCAACTCAATTTGTAATTTCCTTTAAAAAAGAAGAAGTCAATTTGCATTTGGTGATGCAGAACTGATTCAAGATCCTTTTTAGTTTGCTATAACCTCTTATTTATTTGGTTGTGGCATCAATTTTGTTACACCAAAGATATCTTACATAGAAAAGGGAATCGAAGTTTGGAAAGGTTGAAAATTGGCTTGAATGGGATAAAGTCACAAAATTTTGCTTAGTGCACAAACAAAGCCTTGTTGTTGTTACTTTTGATTTGATTTCTGATGAGGGGAAATCATTTGCTTTGGCTTGATTTCCTTCTCATTAATATATGCTGCTTATCTTGTGTAGCATCCATCTATGTTTTCTTTTACAGACATAATTGTGTCATCATTCCTAATTACTATATCGTGCTACATCTGCGGGTTCATTTTTTCTTTTCAATTTTCACCATGGCATCCTGAATTGATATCTGGCTGTATTCTTTTAGTGATGATATTTCACTTGAAGGACTAGAGCAAGAGCTAGACGATTGTAAAGATGATGATGTAAGTGGAGTACAGTTTTCTTTCCTAGTCGCTGTTATGTGATTATCTTGTTGATGCTTCTTCAGGTCGTGGGTTCCTGTAATTAAGTAGAAGCCCCTTTTGCTAAACATAAAATTTATTTATTCAGTTCCAAACAATTCAGAAAGTTTTCTTAGTATAATATACAAGTTACCTTTTTTTTTTTGGCCTTATTAGAACTTTAAGGTAGCCGGTTTCAGTTCTGCATGACACCTGGTTGGGTAGGATATGTGATTCACCATTCTAAGCTTATTTTTTGTTAAATTTGATTGTAGAGCAACTGCCTTCTCTTCAAAGAAGCTTTCTCGCTAGAGTAAGCTTTCTCGCTAGAGTAGACTGTAGTCTAACATATAGATTCAAGAATTCGGCCATGGTTGTTTTACTCCCGTCAATGGCAACTACCAACCATACCGATATGCGTTCTGCTTTTTTGTCAAAAGGGTCAAGTGAGCCCCTCTTATGCTGTGTAAGCCCTGTGGTGGCCCTTTTTAAGCATTCTTTGCTCAATACCCTTTACTGCTTTCTCCCGCTTTTGAAAGTCCTTACAGAACAATTAGGCTATGTTTGTTGCACAGGAATGGAATACAGTGAGAATGGAATTAGTAGTGGGAATGCAATGGAATGGTTGCCAAAATGGAATTATGTAGGAATTGAATGACCATACCCATTCCCATGTTGGTATGTTAAGCTAATGGATCGGAATAAAGTAGAAACTTTTCACCATCTATCCATCTCGCCGATTAGTGGTAAGTTGTACCCAAGTCACCGAATCTATCCTCAATGTCCCTATCCTCAATGTCCCTGACTGCCTGTGGCCTTGTGTGATGTACTAGATGTTAGATATTAATAACTAAAATGTTTTACCTTTCAATTCTTAGGTATTTTTTTTGGGGGTAATTTAAGATTTTATTGCACCAAAACAGATTACCCAATCACTGGGGCATACCCCTGCAAAAACAAGACATACAGACTATGGAGGCTAGATAGCTCCAGAAAACTACAAATATAGGGACATACCCCTATCAGAACCAATACAAAACCTGTAGTAGCAAGAGAAGTAGGAAGCTATGCAAGCATTTACACCAAAACTACAAACAAAGGGGCAAGAACAATACATCAAATCAGCCTCCACATTAGGAGTTGTTAGAATATAATATTGGTATTAGTCTCACATTGGTTAATGTAGTCTTATGTTATGATTTCCCATTATATAAATAAGAGTTGATTGTGTTAGGGTTAGTTAACACAACACCCTATACACTTTTCCTTATTTCTTTCACAACATGGTATCAGAGCGGGTTCACCATCCACCTTAGATATACAAAACCCTAGCCGCCACCCTCTACCACCATCATCATCTCACCATGAAACCCTAAATGGCTAAATCTACTGCCAATAATCCCAAACCACCACAACCCTAATCTTAGCCTCTGTCCTAACCCTAATCTAATCCCTTCCATTGAAATCTATCGCCATAGTCACTGTTCACCAATTACTGTTCACCAATCACTGTTCACAGGTTATTGTTCATCATCGTTACTGTTCATCAACGACTCCTGCTGTTTCAGTCAGTAGACGGCTTTCGTTCAATTATATTGTTGGTTTAAAGTGGTAATCTGCCACTCTGAGGTTCTTGGTCTTGGTTATTGATGATGTTGGGTTGATCTGTTGGTTGATTGCTGGTTTCTTGTCTGGTGATATATTTGCAATGAAATTTGATTCTACTTCCACTGTTTTCGTTGTTGGTTCTTCATTCAGTCGTGGACATGGTCATAATTCTGGGTTTCCTAATTGGGTTTTTGGCCATGCTTTTGGTGAGCGTGGTAACATATCTTATTTTGTTGTCCATTTCGTTGAAGTTGGTGGTTGTTGATTGGTAATTGAAGTTGGTTGTTATTGGTCCTTGAGTTGGTAGTTGAAATTGGTTTTGTTGGTCGTTGAAATTATTTCGTTGAATTCGTTCGTTGGTCGTTGAAATCGTTCGTTAGTTGTTGGTTGTTGAATTCGTTCGTTGATTTGTTGGTCGTTGAAATTATTTCGTTGAAGTTGTTGAAATCGTTGAAGTTGAAGTTGAAGTCGTTGAAGTCGTTTCGTTCGTTGGTTGTTGCTATTGAAAGTTGTTCCATTGTTTTTAACAAGTTGGTTGTTTTTCGTTATTGTTGTTAGTAGTTGAGGTAATTGTTTCGTTGGTTGATATGTAACAAGCTGGAGAATATAATATTGGTATTAGTCCCACATTGGTTAATGTAGTCTTATGTTATGATTTCCCATTATATAAATAAGAGTTGATTGTGTTAGGGTTAGTTAACACAACACCCTATACACTTTTCCTTATTTCTCTCACAACAGGAGCCATCAAAAATTTTAAGGGGACATTCCACTTTAGGCAGAGCTGCTGATTAGTAGAAGATTTCACAACCCTCTCCAAGAACTAATACAGCCCCTCAATTCAGACATTATCCTTTGCACCACTTCTTCAGTTGCTTCCGCTTTGTGATGAAAAATGCGAGCATTTCTTTCCTTCCAGAGATAGTATACTGTGGCAGCGAAAGACAACTTACAAATAGATTGAAGCATACCTCTGCCTTTCACATGCTGGCAGATCCAGTCCAATTCTCTCAACAAACCATCAGGCCTCTTAGAGATGTTATTTTTCCCCAGTAACTGTTCCCACACTTGGGAGGAGAAAGGACAACACAAAAATAGATTTGAATGACTTTTAAGCCCTCCAGAACAGAGCACACAACTGCTATTATCAATTATCCCCCAGGGCTGCGTTCTATCTTTTCTAGAGAGTCCACCTAAGATAGCTAACCATAGCATAATAAACCACCTAGGTACGGCATGCTGAAACCATACCACATTGTAGTATTGTACCATGAGACCTCAGGAGAAGGCCTACCAAAACCTTGCCAAGCAGACTTGATGGTGAACTTCCCAGTAGCTAACCATAGCATAATAAACCACCTAGGTACGGCATGCTGAAACCATACCACATTGTAGTATTGTACCATGAGACCTCAGGAGAAGGCCTACCAAAACCTTGCCAAGCAGACTTGATGGTGAACTTCCCAGTAGCAGTAAAACTCCAGAGAACTGAGTCTTCTTGATCTGAGTTTGGTAGTAGGGTGGCAGGTATACCCTTCAGAATTTCACTAACAGCAGGATTCCTTCTTCTATCCTAGAACTAGGAGTTATTTCAAATAATAGATCCCACTTTTGTGGACACAGATCTGAGTAGGTTTTGATCCAACCTATCCCCAAACCGTGACTTTAAAGGCCCAAAGGGGTGCCAATTGTCTAGCCACAAGAAGGTGCTTAGACTATTCCCCACTATGTGCTTAATCCAAGGTTGAACCCTGAGATTGAAAATCTTGTGAATTGTCGATGAAGCATTTGCGAATTGATCCAATCTTAGTTCTTTTGTCCTTACTGTAGTTTTTATTTGTAGAAGAAGACCCACCAGACCGGGAAAAAAAATTACTATGGAAAGTTGAAGTATAGTAAGTGAAGGTGGGATATTAATGAATTATGAAGACCATCTTTCTCTTAAAGAAAAATGGAAAGAGGAGTTGGGGAATATGAGGTCTAGTATTTATGTATAGAATTTTTGTTTAATAACTTTTTGAGAAATGACCAAGCCATGCGAAGAGGGTAGATGAACGCTTTGAGGTGTGACATTAACTTAGATGGAGATGAAGTACTCTTTAATTTGTCGTACTTTTTTTTTACATTGGAGATAAATATAAGAATTATGCATATTAATAAATAACGTACCCCAGCAATATCCTAAGCGTTTTATCCTAGGTTTTCCCGTATTACCATACCCGTACCGCACCGTACCCATATGTTGTACCCGCACCGTGCTTCATAGGTTGAAAACTATGACTAGTGGACAAAGTGGTTTATGCGCTGAAGATGTTTGGGAAGGTGTTGTGGTAGCATCTGACTTAAACTTAGGCCCTTGAAAACTTTTCAAGATCTCACATTATATACGTATTTAATTATATCACAATGCTCCCTTAAGTCTAAATTTGACATGCTATATTTGTTACTAAGATTTAGGATTGTTGGCTGGGTTCCATTGCTACAATTTATTTACGACTGGTTTAGACCTTATATGTTAGATTGCTTGATATTCATTGTTGAGCTCATTTCCTGACAGCTTAAACTTTTGGGACGATTGGTAACTCAACATGGTATCAAACTTTGGTTTGTCGGAGATCTTCTTCATTCAACTTTTTCTGTATATGTTCGTTGCCAATTTAAATTCCGCTTTACCCCTACGCATTCTGTTATGTTCTATCTCTGGGTGTTTGCATTCCATGTGCAAAATAGGTTGCATGCGAGGGAGGGTGTTAGATAGCATGGTATAATTGTTGGGCCTATTTCCTGACAATTAAGCTTTTGGGACACCTAATTAACGATATAAAGGTTTGTTTTGTTTTATTTCAATTACTTGCCTTACAGGTAGTTCTAAACATACTGTCTGAAGGTACAAAATTACGGGAGTATACAAAGGGCATCGAAAATAATTTACGGCAGGTTGAATTGGACTCAATTCAGGTTGGCAATTAGATTACTAATTTTTTTGTTTTGGGAATTGATTTTCACACTCCCCTTTTTACAACTCATTTTCAATTGAATTTACTATCTTGCCCTTTATTCAATACACTTTTTTCACACATTCAAGGACAATATTGGAAGTTCATGTGGATAAAAACAAAAAAGGGAGTGTGGATGGTTAAAGGAGAGTGAAAATCATTTTCCTTTTTTTATGGATGGTTTTATCCTAGAATTTGCCTCGTGTTTCTTATTGTATTTTGTAGTTTTCATATGAGGGAAAACTGTAGATAAACCAGTTTTTGTTTTTAATCACGCTACAATGGTATTTTTGTTACCAAAATGGCTGTAGCTTTGTTATCTGCTGCTTAGCTTTCAGGCAGTTATAGGGAAAAGAGCTTCTTGACCACCTTTCTTCATCAGATACTTGGCCAACTTTCATCACCAGATACTTTGCAAACGTAAAATACCCTGCCCATTAACAACTCAATGAACTCTTATTATCGTGCCGCATTCTTCGAGACTTTCTGTTCTTGAGAATAATATTGGGACCTCTGGTTGCAAACCATTTTTGTTAAAAATACGCCGTCTGCTAGATTGGTTTTCTAGTCTGAAAACGGATTGCTACATTTTTCTTTTTTGAATATAATTATTTCGAGACAGTTATTTGGCAAAAATGTATGGGTGAAATGCTCTTTGATTTTTTTTTTACTTTCACTTCAAGACTGTTATTTGGTAAAAATACTTGGTAATATGCTCTTTGATTTTATTGTGGTTATACTTTCTTCTTATTGATTAACAGTGTACTAATTAGTACTCTTCTGATTACCTCATAGGATTACATAAATGAAAGTGATAACCTGGTCTCACTTCATGATCAGATTCGTGATTGTGACAACATCTTGTCTCAAATGGAGACACTACTCGGAGGGTTTCAGGTACCAGAGCCCATGTTAATGTTTACTTAAATAGTGACTGATTCGTTAATACTACTACTGATGATAGACATGCATTTCGAATTGTTGGACTGGATATCAATTATGTATTTGCCAGTGTATTTATTAAATATTAATAGTGCTGGAAACTGTGAAGCTAAGTACCACCACATTGCGTGGGTACCAAAGTAATAGGAACTATATAAGCATGAGGGCCTCACTTCAATAGCTGGCTTTTGGGGTTTAATTCTAGACCGTGTAATGGTATCAGAGCTACTATCAAGTATGGGTTGGGTTGGGTGCGTGTTTGTGGCTTGCACATGGGAGGTGCAGTTGAGTGAGCCGGCTGCGTTTGCGGGGAGGGTGTTAAGCATATAGTCCCACGTAGCCTGAGTACCAAAGTATCATGAAGTATATAAGCAAGAGGGTGCCCAGCTAGCTTTGGGGTTCAATTCTAACCAAGACCGTGTAACAGAAAAAATTACCCCGCTTTGTGGCTTTCCTCTGTACTGCTGGGGGACCTCCATTGAGACACTGGATATGATGTCTTTCAGGATACAATCCAACGATCATAAGACCTGATATATCTCTGGTTTTCATTCTCTTGTAATGCTGTTCGTAATGATATTTACCCAAAGCGCTCTCTCTCTCTCTCTCTAAAAAAAAACCCATAACCCTAGATCTACTCTAGCAGCCACCACCTGGGGCTCTCCCCTTTCCCTACCCTCTTCTCTCACCCTCATCTCCTTGTGCCGCCATCTTTTTCAGCGCCTCTTCTCTGGCTCGCCGCCGCCCACTAGTCTCCAACTCCTGGGTGGAATCGGTTAGGCTTAACGGTGAGGGTTGGTCTTTGCGGCCGGAGATGGTTGGCTCGCGGATTTCTCGCTGTTCATTTCCCTTGGGGTATGTTTTGGTTCCAGCTTAACAACAAGTGGAGATCTCGCGTCGAGTTTTGGGCATGATCGTCATGTGCGGCTTTGGGTGATTTCGGAAGGGTAGGTTGCTGCACTGTTTTTCATTTCTCAGAAGGTGGAGCTCTAGGCGTTTGTGAGGGTTGGTTTTGCAACTTCTCGGTGTCTGCTTTGGGTTCCATCGTTGCTGAGGACGGAGGTGGAGCAAGCTCTTGGCTTTGTCTTCTGGTGGTTGCGTTTATGCGGTCTGGATGGGTTTGCTGGTGGTGACGGATTGGCTGGTTTAGTCGGTGGCTTGGAGGTGGTGGTGGATGCAGAGTATGGTTAGGGTTAGGTTCTGGGCATCTTGGGTTGGGCCTTGTTCATACAATGTATGGTTTTGGCTGGTTTGGACTTTTATTGTTTATCTGGGCATTTTCAGGCCCTTTGCTCCTTATTTGAGATGTATTTGTTTGATCTGGGCATTCTAAGGCCCTTAGGAATTCAGGTTTATGCCCTCAGGTGTGGTTGGGCTTGGCCCTCCTTTGGTGTTTGTTCCCCTCACCTCTCCCCCACTTGATGTACCCTATCAAGTTTCTTAATAATATTTTGCCGTTTCAAAAAAAATGATATTTACCCATGAATAAAAGTAGCAATCCCTTCAGAACCCTAAAAACAATCTTTTTCTTTTGTTTCTTCTCATCGTACTACTTTTAAAGATGGAAACGATAATTCATTTTTGTCTGATTAAAAACAAAATGGTTATGCTATTCTTCTCATGAGAAACTACATTTATCAATTTATTCAGATACATAGACGTAGAGTTATTCTGAGAGCAGCCACTTTGTGCATATATTGCCAAAGGTTAGGTCTATCTCCAATCATCCCCCGCCCATACCCCCAATGATTGGGGACTAGATGGGTTATATTATGTTATTATTATGTTGTACACAGACGTAGAGTGCATCTATGTAAATAGCTTATATTGCAATGATGAAAATGGATCCGTTGTAGCCAACATCAAGTGATGGAGATGTGAAGCTTAGTTTGGTTTGGCTATGCATTAATAGCTTATCTCCTGTCAGATTTATAAACGATGTGTGATATTACTGCGGATAAAACTTTTTTTATTGCAACCTAGTCGTAATTCTACTTCATTAGTAACGATACTTGAAGGATCAGGAATAATGTTAACCTTCTCTCACTGTTTAAGAATCATTCCATTGCTTTCACTGTTACATATCGATATCAGATTCTTGGGTAAAGTATGATCACCCTGCTTGGGTTCAGTTAAGTAAACGTCTCTTGGTCGTGGTTTGGGAAGTTACACTTGCTCCCTGTCTGTGTTTTTCTCTTGACAGGCTTAACAGATTACTGATTACAACCAATTACTTTTTATTGTGTGTTGCTAAGGCAAGTTATGGACCTATGGTGTTACTCTTCTGTCCTACCTCCCTCGCCCAACTTTAAACCACCTTCTCTCTCCGACCAACAGGTACATAACTCTTCCTACATGATGCAACCATCTTCTCTTCTACCGCCACCTCCACCATCGCAACCCATGGGAAACCATCCATCCTGATTACCCCCAACCCCTATCAGCAAAATCTCCCACCCTCACTACACCACCTTCACTAGGAAGAGACACAACAAAAAATAGGCACAATCAGTAAATGCTCTTTCTGCTTCCCCAAGCTCGTATATCACAAACAGAGTGATGCAATAAAGATCAAGGGATAAAGTCTTGCATGGCCATGGATGGCAGAACCAGTCATGGTTCCATTGCTAATCTGGACAAAGTGTCCTATCGTAATCGTCAATAGCTGCAATCTGAGCGTAGTGCCCCATCGCACAACATTGCTGCCAACATCATGGCCATTGTCACACTGACCATCTTATCCCCGCCTCAATTCCTCCTCACCTCCTCTTAGGTTACCCTTTCTGAAAACGGAAAACTAATGCCTTGTTTGGAACACTTTTTGAAAAGTATTTTTCAAAAGATTCCCCCTACTTCCAATCATTTCTCTCTCTATCTCTCTCCACTTAATACCCCTACTACTTTTTCAAAAAATTTTCAAAAAATGTTCCAAACACAGCATAAGTGTTGTAGGGACCCTAGAGTACGGGTGGGTTGGATCGACACAATGGGAAATATTGGGGTTTTGGTGATGCAACCTACATAAGGATTTTCGTTTGACTGGCGGAAGACATTCGTTTGGTTAAGAAGAGAGGTTTTCTTGATAATATGTGCAGATGGGCTTGGTAGATCTCTGGGGAAGTTGGTCTGGCCACAAGGTTGCGGATTGTATCGGTACGAGGGAAACAGGAATGTGGTCTGCCACGTGTCCTAAAAATCATGGTATGGTAGGGGTATGCTTCAATATATTATAAGAGTGGTGTACTTCTTTCATAAGATAGATATCCCAGAAAGCAACATATCAGTTTTCAACGTATTCATGCTTCTCCATACCCAATGGTGGGAGAAATGAGATGAGGTGAGGCAAGGGTGTTGTCTTTTGGTTGGAGGGAGGGAGGCAAGTGGAGGGGAAGCGTGGCTGGGATGCAGTTTGTGTGGTGGGTAATTTGGATTGGGTAATGTTGGCAGAGCGGAAGGGTGTGTAGTTGGGTAAAAAGGAATCGAGAAGTTATATTTTCTAAAGCTAAAATGGGCTTCTTGAAAAACTGTAATGCCGAGCAGGCTAGCAGTTGTTTTACAATGACAAAGGGGGCGATTTCTTATGCCAAGATCTGGACGCGGGATGTAGTTTCTCAAACATTAGGGATTTAGTTGTATTTTGTCGAAAACCTTTGAGGAGGTATTTTTTTTTTCAAATGGCATTAAATTTTTTTTCTTCCTTCAAGTTGGACTCTCCATGTGTACTTGCTTTCCATTCCTAGGTTACATATACCCATCGAAATGTATGACGTACGCATCAAACACTCAGCATTTGAGTAAATGTGTTGGATTTGTGTCATTCTTGAAGATAATGGGTTAGAAGACCATAAAGACGGGAGAAATATTGGTATTTTGCATGTCCCATTGTTGTTGACATGAGCATTAGACTAGTACCCATACAACCATGATTGATACCTGTATCCAAGTCTGTGGAACCGAGGGAAAAGCTTAATGAAAAGGTCTGGAGGTGTTAATGAATTTGAAGGACAACTCAAAGACACGGGAGACAGCAGATTTAGGTCAAACTGAAACTGTTAGTGATAGCTACAATGATTTACTTATCGTAAGCAGGTAGTGGAAACAATTCAAGCCACCCCAAATATCTGTCTTCCAGACGCTTACCATGATGACCTTCACCGAGGAAATCTTCATTTCTAACATGTGCCATAATAGTTCGCTTATACAATCTTATTAGTTATCAACTTATCCCGTACAAAAAAGTTCTTAGGAACTATATGATCCTACAGTTCTAAGTTCTTTCACCACCACCACCACCCCCCCCCCCCCCGGGCAAAGTGCTGCAGCACTGACACATGCAATCTGAATCGCTTTTGGCCTTTTATTATTAGTTTTCTGGTCATTCATAGAGAATAATTATGTTTCTTCTTCATCCAACCCCCCACGCACATGCAACAACGACAACAGTTATTATAATCTCTCTCTCTTGTGTACATAAGATATTCATGTTCCGAGTAATTTTTGTAGGCTGAGATTGGCTCTATAAGTTCAGACATAAAAGTTCTTCAGGAGAAGTCAATGGATATGGGACTGAAGCTGAAGAATCGAAAGGTACATTGATATCATAAGCTTTGTGTATTGTTTCGAAGACTTATTCTAAACTCAGTTATCATAGTTTCGGAAGCTACATAAAATTGACAGATTCATCGTTTGTTTTTTCTTTATTTGTTGGTGTTACATATAAGTGGAGGTGTCATCATATTGCAATGCCAAATGATTTCATTATTGAACTGATGCAAGTGTTAAAAGAGAGAAGAATAACTGTATTATGGTGAGCTCATTAAATGTGCCCTTATCTAAAGTTACATTTTCCAATTATTCCTTTTACCCCTTTGGAGATAGAGATAAGGGCTGTCATGGCTGTGTGCGCCTTGTGAAGGACTTTACTATCTTAAAGAAGTAGCTCGAATATGTCAGTCACTAGTGCAATCAATGGGGGCATCTCCTGCTTATGCCTAGTTGCCTGCTATTCTAATAGAGAACAGGAATGGGCTCCACGGGCTATTTGTATATGATCTGGGAGGGTGTGCGCCTTGTGAAGGACTTTACTATCTTAAAGAAGTAGCTCGAATATGTCAGTCACTAGTGCAATCAATGGGGGCATCTCCTGCTTATGCCTAGTTGCCTGCTATTCTAATAGAGAACAGGAATGGGCTCCACGGGCTATTTGTATATGATCTGGGAGGGTGGTGATTCATGTTAGTATCTTCTATTTAGATTTTAGGGTTTTACTTGTCTTTTTTTTGAATCCAGGTTATCTTTATCTCTGTTCTATTTTGTAAGAGCCTATTTAAAGGGCTGTTAACCTTATGTTCAATGACTTGATAAATATACAAAGATTTGACCTTGGTATTGATATGTGAGGATATCGTTAATTGATTAGGCATAGGGATGTCTAGGGGTCCTTAAGCACGGGGATATTTAGTGTTCTTTTTATTATCCTGTTCTTCATCGTTGTCCATCAAATTTGGTATTAGAGCTTAGTCCGGCCATCTAAACCACCCAACCTTGTTACACCCTGACCTAACACCAAACCCAAACCAGTATACTTGGCGTAGCCCAAACCCACTCAACAAATCAGCCCATTTTCAACTTTCACCTGACACCTGACCGAAAGCACCTAAGTCCGGAACCTGAACCCAAATTCAGCCACATCCAGGCCAGTCCACTAAAACTCCTAGCTTCACTTCAATCAACAGAAGACAAAAGGCAAATACAGTGACAAAAAGGAGAAACCTGAGAGGCGCACACAAATTGAAGAGCTTGGAGTTCAGCCACATCCAGGCCAGTCCACTAAAACTCCTAGCTTCACTTCAATCAACAGAAGACAAAAGGCAAATACAGTGACAAAAAGGAGAAACCTGAGAGGCGCACACAAATTGAAGAGCTTGGAGTTCACTTTTTCAATCTACCTCAGATACATTGGAGCATCAACAACTAATCGAGGTTCACTTTGGACCTTGCATAATATTCTGCCACAAAAAGTTCAGATTAATATGTTTATTCAATGGAGAATCAGTAAACTTTACTAAAGGTGCATATTTTTGTCTTTTTTTCAGTTTGTTGATCCCCCAATTAACAAACTGACAAAAGTATGAGGTAACTTGGGAAAATAATTTTACTTTTCTAGTCCCAGAAAGGTGTTTGGTGCCAATCAAAACAGATATCTTATGCAATAAATATTTATTGTGGTATAGTACTGTAGATGTTGGCAGTCCTTCCTCCTTTCAAACCCTAGATGCATATTCTACGATTTAGCTGTGTTGAAATCCAAGAAGCCGCAACTGAAGGGAATGAAATCCCACACAGGAAACAGATTTATGAAAGGAGGTTTGAACATTAAGATCGCTCGCACTGGCGCACCCCCACCCAACTCGCATTGTTACATACTTTTGGAAAAGGTGCACAAAGGAGTTCCTTCAAAAGAAGGTATAAAAATAGCTGGATCATTTTCTGCTGTTTTAGTTATTCATGGGGCTTCATTTGCCAGCTCCCTATCACCAGAATCTATTATGATAAAAAGGTCGGCATGGGATTAGGCGTGGTTGTGCGAGGAAAGACATAACCTTGTTTTATTGTCCTTCCTATGTCAAATTGACCTCATGTAAGCAAGCCACTCTGAAGTGGTTCTAGATGGATTATCAGTTTTAGTAGCTAGCTGAAAAAAATGCATGTTCACTATGTTTTGTCAGGAAAGTGTTTAGCATACCTTTTCTTGTCAGGACAAAGTTGTGGGAGACACTCTTAAGAGGTGTGGAGTAACAAAATCTTAATTATTTGTAAGTTGAGTAATCAAATCACTATGCAGTATTGCTTTTCTGAGTTCTTGGATGATAATAGCTTTTAGATCTAGATCTTTTGATTCACTTGCTCTCTCATATGTCATCAATACTTATACTCGTTAGCTTCCTTAAGAATGTGTAAACATCGTCTGGCACCAAGTGCTCATTTGTGCAAGTCCTATAACTTCTCTGCAATACCTCCCTGTCACATGGTTGTGTTATTATATTGAAAATAGTGTCCCAACAGGGAAAATATAAATAAAAATAGTTTCCCAACAGCTAGAATCTATGCTTTTTTGAAACTAAAAAAAAAAATAAAACTATTTGTGATATGTTGTTAAAGATGTTTTCTGTTGTCTAACAGGTAGCAGAGTCACGACTAGCAAAGTTTGTTGAAGATATTATCGTCCCCCCAAGGATGATTGATATAATTGTTGATGGAGAGGTATTTTTTTGCTTTCCGTGACGTGTTTTGTAAGAAGAATTCATCTTATTGATGTTGCGGCCTCTTTCGAAAGTATATCTTGCATCTTTTGGTTTTGTTTCCTTTAGATTTATGTTGTTTTTTTTGTGCTTTCTCATACCTCTTTAGATATCCAACAAAGAATGGGAAGAAGCTTTCAAGACTGCAACTCCCTTTACTGCATATGAATATATGATATCCATCCATTTTCAAAATAGCTGACCAATCCTCATTAATTTAAGTATTGATTTTCAAATCATCGCTGATGCCTAAATTGGAAGGAAAACACTGCCTTAAAATAGCTTGTGAGAAGTTGTAAAAACTACATGAACCTGCAATAGATAAAATTTGGAAATTCAGAGGCTTGAATTTAGGTTAACTAGTTGCTGATTAGTTTATTGTTTTGTTCTAGTTTTATTAGCTACTAATGTGAGTGCTGCGGAATCAATCTTCAGGTTAATGATGAATTTATGAGAACTCTTGAGATCATGAGCAAGAAGCTGAAGTTTGTTGAAGTGGATCCTATGGTTAAGACTTCGGTAGCGCTGAAAGATGTTCTGCCTGAGCTAGAAAGACTTCGTCAGAAAGCAGTCTCAAAGGTTGTGGAGTAGATTAATCTGTGCATTGCTTACTCTTCATTATTTGGACTCTGTGCCACTTTACGTGTGATTATTGTTCATCTTTCTTATTACATTAATTGTCTCCAGTGTTTAGCTTTTCTGAGATCAATACTGTCATCTTGGTATCTGTGCTTTGTCAAAGGTTCTTAAACGGAAGAAAGAAGGGAATGCAGTAAGATCGTAGTCTTTGCTGCGATTGGTATCTGGGACTAGATTAGGCTCGCTATATCGATAGGAATATTTTTGGTAGGTGTAGTAGATATCTTAAGCATAAGAGTTGTTACATGGCATAACATAAAGATTATATCCAATAAGATGATCCTCGAACAAGACGTTTTGCAGTCAGTCATAATCCCTTGTTATGTCAGCAATGTCTTGCCAACCATTAAGAAATAAAAGCAACTCATAGAGTCCATAAACATGTGATATGGAACTGTGGGATGATGGAAATAGAAAAAGAGGAAATGCAACATTAAAAGTTCTATTTCAGTGAGAAGGAAAATTCGAAGTCCAATTTTTCTTTTTGTTTTTATAGGTGCTTGTAATTTAATTGTTGGAATTGTTCCTTGACTGTGACTGAGTTATGTAGTCTGCTACGTTACATAAACTCATTTAAATGTGTTAAATTCCCATCTCGGATACCCAACCTTGAGTAAGGGTGTCAGCTACATATCTAACTGTAGGATGATGGAAATAGAAAAAGAGGAAATGCAATTTTAAAAGTTCTATTTCTGTGAGAAGGAAAATTCGAAGTCCAATTTTTCTTTATGTTTTTAAATGTGCTTGAGATTTAATTGTTGGAATTGTTCCTTGACTGTGACTGAGTTATGTAGTCTGCTACGTTACATAAACTCATTTTAATGTGTAAAATTCCCGTCTCGGATACCCAACATTGAGTAAGGGTGTCGGCTACATATCTAACATTTTACAGAAGTTTGCCCAGAGCATGTTTACTTATTCGAGTTTACAAGAGATGTATGCATAAAAGCATGAAATAAGATCTATAAAAACTCAAGAGTGGCAATTGGGACCAACAAATGGGGACGGAAGGAGTATAAAATAAGATCTATAAAAACTAATTTCTTTGAGCTTCATCTAGACCCTAAAGGAGGTTTTGGCCGCTCATGGATATTGGAGCCAATGTATCCTTCTCTTCTTCGTTAGATTCAACGTGAAAGGCTTTGCTTGTGGGCTTGTTTTGACTTTGTAATCGTCAGAATTTCAAAGTTTGTATTTCACACCAAGTTGTAGCTCTTTGAATTATCTTTCCAACCTAACTTGAATCACCGCAATTGGACAACCGAGCAGAAAAGATGGAGTCAAAGACTCAAAATACCAAAAGCAATACAACTTGAGTTCTAATTCGGGATGGAATCAAACTCCTCATTATTGCCTCGAAACTGGATTGACATAGATTCCCTTGAAGGATTCCAAGTATCCAGTACTTATAGAGCTTTTAGGATTGTACTTCTCTTTATTACTCACTTGGGCTTTTTCAAATTGGAACACGGTCCTTCTTCGAGTCCTCAAACCTGCAAATTAATGCCCAATTCTTCTTAACAGCTCCCGTGACCTTTAATTATGAAATATCCCAAAGAAAGTCAAGTAACATAGATTAAGCTACTGGAAAAAAGTAACATAGATTCAGGACTTAACATGTATACATTAAGGGCCTCCATGCATTTATTTTGGCACTTATTGAGAGCTCTTTTCATATTGTTTAAAGTTCTCCCATTATTTTGGAATGAATGATGTGGCATTCCTTCTAAAGTTCTATACTTTACTGAGAACTTCATGGGCAGACACATAATTTTCTTGCTTAGGATATGTTACTCTAGATCTAAGTGTGATGATTATTTTAATGTTAGTCTCACGAACCATCACATCATGAATCAGGCAACTAATTTTTTTTTTTTACTAACATCCGTTACAAATTACTATGTAAATATTAATAAATATTAATGTTTTTCATTTGTCAGCTGACCCCAATTGATTGAGACATAAGGCTCGGTTTGGTTTGGTAATGTTTTTCATTTGTCAGCTTTTCATCTTTTACCTCCTTTGTCCCTATCTTTTAGGTTTTTGAGTTCATTGTTCAAAAGCTTTATGCATTGAGAAAACCCAAAACCAATATCCAGATCCTTCAACAGAGTGTTCTACTAAAGTATAGGTAAGTTATTTCTTTGCCTTCATAATTGTTTTCATATCACTTTTGTGCGTGGTTTACATACTGTTTATTCAACGCTCGTTAAGATGGCCACTAGTTGGCACTTTCGTAATTCATTGCTCTTGCTCCTATGTATTGATTCTTTTTTGATATTTACATTGTGCTGGTGCTGGTACATTAAATGTGTCTGATCCAATTATGTATCATTTTTGTTGTGATTAATTCTTGATTCATGAATATGGTTGTGTTGGACTCAAGTATACTTTGCATTTGTAATATTTCCGTTTATAACTGTTATTTTCCTACAAATGTATCTTGTTCAGAGTCTTCAGACCTTCTATTAATGTTAATATATCAGAAAATAAAATGATTTCGATGCTCTCCGCCTCATCATTTCTAATTCTCCCCTTAGTGATGTCTACTTGATGCAAACCTACAAATGTATCTTGTTCAGAGTCTTCAGACCTTCTATTAATGTTAATATATCAGAAAATAAAATGATTTCGATGCTCTCCGCCTCATCATTTCTAATTCTCCCCTTGGTGATGTCTACTTGATGCAAACCAGGACGACAATGGACAACTTCTATTGATTAAATAAGATAACAGTGTGGATAGCAATCATTAAAGCTGAAATATAGTAGGAGGAAAAAAAAGACAGTGGCTAGATGCTGGCCTTTTGCATTGTGGAGGGACAGAAAGTTGCCGCGGGGTTGACTCCTCAAACCCAAACTTCCTGCTCTTAAGACCCTAGCTGGGCTGAGCTATTAAGCTCATATACTGAACATACTTCTGGAAAATATCTCAGCCTGCTCACATTCTTTTGAGAGCCGAAGTCAAAGGATCTGGTAACTAAAAGGTTAGAGCTGTTCCTTAGTTACCCAATGCAGGAAACGAAAAAGTTTCAATGAACCTGACTGTTTGTGCCCCATAGTCAAAGAATCCGATTAATTACAATCCCGGCATAGCTTGTCAAACTTCTGCAAGTATAACAATTCAGAAGATTCCTTTGCAGCCAGAAAACTCCAAAATGCATAAACAGCTGGCTGCATCACTACTTATTAGAATCTCATGTTACTACCTTCAACTCCTAATCCTGTGTGACTTTGATGAACTAATGTTCTGACACCATTTAGCTGACTGAAATATACTTGGCCCAAACTAAATTAGACTAGCAGCAAAGTAAAATCAAATGCACATAAATTGAGACTTTGACTGGTGATGAGAGATTCCTCGCTTTGGACCAATATGGTTTTTGTGTATGCCATGGGGCCCACGAATTTTGTTTTGGGCTTCCACATCCTAGTAAATTTGTGTGGCCACAATTAGATAGGGCGTGTTCAAGTTTATTTTAGTTTCTTATTTACCATGGTTATGAGCCGATTTAAGCCAAGTTTAAGGCTATAACAGAGTTCATGAACCATAGAGAATTTGTGTGATTGGAGTTATAATTCAACTTGGAACGCTGACGTAGTCTCTAGGCTATATTTTGCACATCTGGTTATCATTGCCTCTGTCTTTAATTTTTTCGGTGCAGCATATTGTATCTCTGACAGTTTTATCTTTCTTAGTGGACGTACGATTTGCATTAGTAGTATTTGTATCAGTCAGATTTATGTTAATGTGGTGTTAAATTATTGAATATGTAGGTATATTATATCCTTTCTCAAGGAGCATGGTAAGGACGTATACACTGAGGTTCATGCTGCATATGTTGACACGATGAACAAGGTAACCGTTCTTAACCATTTTAAAACTTTTGATTAGATTTGCATACTTGCTTTTGAATAAACGCTATTTGATGTGTTCTTCAACCTTATCTTGATCTCATGCAGCATATATTCACGGGATGAGTGAACTAAACACCATGGAATAATTGGGAAATGTCTAGCTACAACCAGCATCATGAAATATTGAACTACATTATCTGCAATCTTTTGGGAGCTTGAATGATCTAATTTCATGAATGATCTCTACCTGGTGTATTTTTACGTTCAAATAATGATATGAAAAATGAACGATGATGAACTACTATATTACATGTTCTAATTTTAGTTGGACTACCCTTGGGCAATTATGGAGGATATAAACTATAAAAGGAAGGATTACCCCAATTCTTGATGGGTCGTGCAGAGAATGTCAGAGGTCACATTCCTAGTAGTTCATGATTAAGCCTCAATTATACAAATGAAATCCATGCAATAGTTTTCATGTTAGCAGAGCCTAGTCCCTCACAGTTGCACGTGACTACTTTGCTCTTTTCTTTCCTGTCTACCTGTGACCCACTGCTGAAAGGTGCAAAACCACATTCTTGTGTAATTAAAAAGCTGAAGAAACTGTGACAAGCTCAAATTTGTTTGAACCCATCCATTCATTAGTTGCTAGCAGGTGGCTTCAACAATGTGGTGTGATGGATCATGGATGTATTTAGGTCATATTTTTTAAACTAATAATCTCTTATCGACTCCTGTTTTTCCCCTTCCAAATTTATCTGAAGGCCTTTCAGATTAAGGTTTTTGAATAAAGTTTAGCCCCATCTTTTCTTGTTAGGGGCTATAGTTCATGCTATATGCTTGCTTGTATTCAATAGGGGATATAGTTCTTAGTTGCTCTTTCATTATTATTGTCCCTTGCTCATTACCGTGGTTCTGAGTGCAATTTTGAAAGGGTGAACATTTCAACCAATAGGAAGGAGGGTAATGTTCACCCTCCTTAAAAGAGGGTGAACAAAACTCAACTCCATGGTTCTAGGTTGATGGAGTTCTGTTAACATACAGAAGCATATGCATCCCTTGCTCTTCTTGTTGGTGTATGTCCATACAACTGAATTGGTGGTTTATTAACGATGAATTCATTCCAAATTGTTGTTTGATTTAGGTTGGAATATGTATTTTCCTTCTGTTGTTCGTGCAGGTTCTGAATATCATTATCCTAGCGTGTTCTATTGGCCAGAAATTACGATATGTGTTCGCATGTTTACTTACTTTCTTCTTTTGTATACAGGTTTTCAGATGACATGTGTTGATATGTTCTACATTGTTACGCCTTCTGTATGCAGGTTTTAAGTGCACATTTTCGTGCTTATATCCAAGCATTGGAGAAATTGCAATTGGATATAGCAACATCTAGTGATTTGATAGGTGTTGACACCAGAAGTAGTGGTCTTTTTTCTAGAGGAAGAGAACCTCTGAAGAATCGGTCTGCTGTTTTTGCTCTGGGAGAGAGGATAAACATTCTAAAGGTTTTATCCTGCTGTTAATTATCCAAATTTGTTATTTTTCTGAATGGATTTCTGCAAAAAGATTGTGTGGTCTGCAAAACGGGAACTTAAAAATAATCTACCATTATCAAAATATTTCTACACTTTTGCATCAATTTAAGAATTCATTGATGTCTAGTAACTTGCATATAAAAGTTCCATTTGTTTTTTAACAAAAGACACATTTTTGTAAGTTCTCATTCTGTGGATCAGACAATCTTTTGGGACGGTGGTAGTACTAGTTATTCACCAATACCAAATTCTTAAGAACCCTAGAAGCATGGTTTTAAATCGCGTGAATAACGGATCTCAGGAGTATCGGTCAATGTGTAACGGAAATCGGACACCACACTTGTGAATTTTTTTCAAGCACTAGCAAGTGCTGAAAAATTCATTGATACACATGCTCTAACCGTATTTATGACTAAATTTAATGTTTTTAAGCAATATTTTACTTTTTTACAAGTAGTTTTAAGTAAGATTCGATCAAATTTTGCGTCTTAAGAACGAAATTAAAGTTCTTTTTTTCTCATTCTAACAAGAGTTTGGTTCTCAAACTTTTGTTTAGCACTTGAAGGCATTTCACAAAGTTAAGAATACACTGTAGGATCACATGGAGGTCGAAGAAATGAATAAAAAAAAACAAAGAAGAAAAGTTGTTTGCGGTGTTCTGTCGACGTAATGGTCCTATGACAGGGTGTAACGGCGGTTACGCGATACGTAACGGGCATAATGGCCGATACGCTCATGAATTTTCGTAACGCCGTTATTTTCACCTGTTAGGATATTGGAAGTTCAAAAATCCGTTACGTTACATAATGGCCGTTTTTTAAAACCCTGCCTAGAAGTCATTGAAACCATGTACATCCAGGCCCTGCACATATATGTAGATATAGGGTATGAAATTTTGAATAGAGGGAGAGACAGTGACTGGCAAAATCTAGGGGGACAGAGAGCAGAGCTTCAACCAGAAGATAGAGAATCTGTTCGAAGAAAATCAAGTTTAGATTGACTGTAGGCCACATGGTACCATTTTTATTTGACGCCTTCTTTTCCCTGATTTTCTAGGATTTGCAAGAGGCAACCTCTTGTGCCTTTCGCCTCTGACTGGGGCCCGCACCCCTCTTGCCTATTCTCTGCTTCTTCTATGTCGCCTTGCTCTACCCTAGTTGAGACGGGAACCTATGCCCTGATGCTCCTAGGATTGCCTTTTACAGCTGTGGTTGAGAAGGTGTTACATTTGTAGGAGTTTGTCCCACATCACTTAATTATCTCCTCCAAAACTAGTAAAAGAGCATGGCGGCCTCTCCACTCATTGCCTATTCTGAGTTGGATGCTGTAACATGGTTCTCTGAGCTAGGGTTTCACAGAATTTGTTCCCCCTTGTTTGTGCCATAAGTGCACCGTTGGTTGTTGTGATCCTTGTGTTAGGGATCGTTTGTTTACCTCTCCACGTGCAAGTCGGGGATCACACGTGCGGGGGAGTGTTGGAGTTTGTTCCACATCAATTAATTATCTCCCTCTAAAACTAGTATTTTCCACATCACCTAGGTTGCAAAGTCATTTGGGTTTTGACTTTTGACGGCATGTAATCTGGGAAACATGGGAGAGAGCTTGTTTTATGCTGTGTCCCCTTTTGGCTGACTCCCTTATTTGTGGCTTGGAATTTTCTCCAATGCTTCAAGTTTCTCTTTTGAAGAGACAGTGACGTGAAAAGAGATGCAAATATGAGGGCATTGCATAAATACATGCATCCATATCATTATGAATCATCATTACAGTTCAAAAGGGAAATAAGCCATGTGAAGCTGCATTTCTGGATTGGTGGAAATGTGATGTATACGGTTATTCTTGTGTCTAAAGATATTCAATATATTAATGATGAAATAAGAAAGACATTTATAGTTTTCTCTTGAAAACATAATTTCAAATGTTGGACAATTGCATGCTAATCTTTTACTGTAAATATCATTTGCATTTTGTACTTGGGTAATTTCTAATTTAACCTCGGTTTCTAGCTGATCGGCAGGGTCATTGTTGAACTTATTATTTCAGGAAATAGATGAACCTGCATTGATTCCCCATATAGCTGAAGCCAGCTCCCGCAAATATCCTTATGAACTCCTATTTAGGAGCTTGCACAAGCTTCTTATGGATACTGCCAGTTCTGAGTAGACTCTTGATTTGATATATTATTTAAATGCTAGTCAATACTGCCTTACACCATAACAGGTATCTATTTTGTGAGTAATAGATATTAACCTTCGTTCTCTCATTGTACAGGTATCTCTTCTGTGATGATTTCTTCGGGGAAGAATCCATATTTTATGAAATATTTGCCGGTACTGGTGTACGATATTGTCCATTTTCAGTGATTGCATGAAAAATGGAATGATTCTATGATAGCAACTTGCAGCCACTTTTCTTTCTATGAGATTAATCTTGTTGCATCCAGATTGTCACGCTCTCTTCTTCAAATCTTCTTGTACATGTTACCTGAATGAGAACTGAGTGAATATACAGGCATTTTACTATCTTAAAAGTCTTCGAGTTGCAAGGCATTCCCCACGACAATAGCTAACTTTCATTGCGTAGGTGTAATATAGAAAAAGAAAATGCTTTCCTGAATAAATATTGGAAGTAGCATTTTAAATGGTTGCCAGAGACTTCGAAATTTGGGAACTTTGACATATTCTGTAACTTTGATGTGTATCAGGTCCATTTGCAGTAATTGATGAACACTTTAATACAATCCTTCCAAATTGTTTTGATGCCATTGGCCTAATGCTTATGATCCGAATTATACACCAGCACCAGGTAATGGTCACCCATATGGTGGGACTCTATTGAGCTCCTAAATTTGTATGTATTTTTTGCCGTTCAAAAAAAAAAGAAAAAAGAGTTGGGGTGTATTGGGTATATGCATGCATGTGTAACAGCATAAGTATTTACTTGTTGTTAAGTTGCCAGTAGTCCCAAAAGCTTAAGTGGTTAGGAAATGGGCCCAACAAGTATATCAAGCTATGAAACAGTTGTACCAAAAAAAAAACAGTTACACCTGTTCTCCAATCAGAATTTGGCTTTGAAATCTCATGCAGTACATAACTATTTGAGGACACAATTCAATGTAGAGTAACAGGTATGGGGTATTTCGAATGATAGATGTAGCTCTGGTCCAATAGTTGAATGCAGTTCAAGTGTTTACTATTTCCCGTCCAATTAATTTCTGTTAGCAGGGTGGAGAGAAAGAGAAGCATTTACTGTGGATTGGAAATCTCTAAGTCCTTATTGCGAGGTTCATTTACAGTAATAGAATAGAGAGAATCACACTGTTCAAAGAAGACCCAAATACCCTAAACTTAAATGTAGAATAGGAAAAGCATGGTAAAACTGCATTTCACAACTCCCTCAAATTCATGATGTGAGCCATGCCAAGCAGGAGCATGGATCTTGGCGACGGGATCCCCAAGTTGCAAGGTGGCAGATGAGTGATATCAAGCTGAACATGCTGGCGAATGAAATGACCATCGATCTGGATGTGTTTTGTGCACTCATGGAAGACAAGGAGTGATGTCTGGATCACAAGCCCACTGCTGGTTTTTATGTTTTTCTTGGTGACTCTCTTCTTATCTCGGATAAAAGCAAAGATACAACCTGTCATTGTGTGGTCTATTGTATCCATTGGCTTCTCTTTGATTCGCATCTTTTTCTCTCCTCTTTTACTCGTCTCTACTATGATAATAAGGGTGTTATCCAAGTTAGGGTTCTAAAAGGGAGCATGGCTGGTACACTTTCTTGCGAAGAACAACCAAGTTATCCAAGGACAATTCCATCGGAGAAACTGACTGAGCTGGCCATAGCATATAACTTCCTTGTACGGAAGTCACGAGTTTGAATCTCAAGGAGTGGACCTGAGTAAATATTCCAGTGTCCTCGATCCTCCTTGAGGCTAGGATTTTGGTCCTGTATTACCTTGTATATTAAGGATCCCACGATGCACCAGGGAAGATTAGCCGGGCAAAGCCCCGAACACCCTTGTTGCGGAAAAAGAATTATACTTTAAGTGCAAGAAGAAATCAACGATTTTGATACTCCAAATAATGGTTACCTTATTCCTTTAGAAATGCTTGTGTAAACTGTGTTAGCTAGATGTGAATCCAGTTGTCAATTTTATATTGGTCTTTGTTTAGTTAAGGGTTTGAATTTGGTCAAATTTTGTGTGCAAGACCTCGTGTCACTCATAGTTTTTTCCTTCCCAGCTCATCATGTCTCGAAGGCGTATCCCATGCCTGGATTCATATTTGGATAAGGTATGTATCTTTCATCTGCTACATCTGCATGCATAGTTTCCCCCCCCCCCCAAAAAAAAAAAAAAACACATGCGCATAGATGTACTTAACCTTTGGTTTTTCAACTAGCGTTTACCTCCAATTCCCTTTCTCAACCATGACCAATATGATCGGAACAACCCATTTTCAAAGTAACACAAAATAATAATGCAAAACTTGTATAGTGACTTTCTCATTAACTATATTCTTCAGGCATACTTTCATATCGGCAGCAGTGTGGTCACTCTGTTATGTATATAGGCTCAAAAGCTTATGCTTGTCTTGGTTATTATAGCCCCTTCAAAAGCATTTTTGATTGAGGGCGTCACTAGGCACCATTGCTATTTCCGGAAAATATGCTTTACTTATTAGTACATTAACGACTTTGGTCATTATAGCACCTTCAAAAGCTTTTTTGATTGAGGGCGCCACTAGTCACCATTGCTATTTCCAGAAAATATGCTTTACTTATTAGTACATTAATGACTTACCTTGTTTTGCTCGTTGGTTGCATGCCGGGGTGAACAAAGGATTCCAGGGGCACGCATGATGAAAAGATAGGGAGATAGGTGATTCCCTTGTCTAAGATTAGCGGTGTAAGTTTGGCCCAGTGGCCTGAAGCCCGCCATAGCCCGTTGAAATTTAGCCCGACCCGGGCCTGAAGTTAGCTGGTTCTTGGCCCTACCCGATCCCTATGCGTAGGGCTAACCGTCTAGCCTGGCCCTGCTTGAAGATTTTAGCCCGAAAAAAGCCTGATATTCAAATTAATTAATTAATTCGTAACTCTATAACTACAGTAAGTTTTCAATTCTCTTTGCACAATCCTCACTTTACATCCTTTATACTTTTTCAACACACACACTCTAAAGCTCTTCATTTTTAAAGGTGAGAGCCAACTTTTGTTTCACGTTGCCATTTGGTAACATCTATTTAGTTTTTCAATTAATTGGTTAGTTACTAGTTGTAGCTTGTTTTCTATTATGGATTCTAATGCAAATATTAGTAATGATTTGTTTTTTTTAGTGTTTTAATGAAAAGCAAGAATATACTAGTTGGGATGTACTCGATGTGTAATATATTCACTCATGTTAATTATAAAGGCTTTGTTTGGTTACCCGTTTAGTTTTAGTTTTAGTTTTGTTTTCAATCATTACTCTATTTTTTTTTTCAATCATTACCCTATTTTTTCAATTATTACTTTCTCATCTCTCTCTATCTCTCTCCAATCATTACCCCTATCTTCAATCATTACTCTATTTCTCTCTCCACCCACTACCAAAACTAAACTAAACTAAACTCTCAACCAAACACAACGAAAATTTTTATTATGTGTCATTCATGGTTTTTTCAATGTAAAGAAGTATTTTTATTCAAAATTTTTTGCCTACATTATTCAATTATATTCCACACACATTGTCTTAAAGTCATGCACTCTATAAACACTTTTATGCGATTCATGTAGTTCAAAATACCCATAATTTTTAAGTAATTAAAATACTTATTACGCTCAAGTATTAATTTTACTAATAGAAATAAAACTTCTAAGAAAAAAGGCCCTAAATAGCCCGGGTTTGAGCTTGAACCCAAGCCTTTAGCTCGGATATGTTAGGGCCACGGCCTGGGCCTAGACTTTTTAACATTGGGCGGGCCCAGCCTGGCCCAATTTTTTTTTGAGGAGTCAAATGGGCTTGGGCCGGGCCAAATTTACCCCTCTATCTAAGACCCTCTGATACTGGTGGATAATGCACTTAGAAAGAAAAGAGGGGCGAAAAAGAAAAGTCTGTAGAATGAATCAAATGATTGCAATGCGAGGGAAGAGATGAGGTCAAGTTCAGTCGATGGTTTTGTAATTTGGTTCTCTTACCAACAAGGCAACAACTGCAATGGCAATCTAACCGGTTAATTGACCATTAGCTCACGACCTTATATAGGAATATAGACCGCGTTTGAACTTAGTTGAGATCTAGGATTAGATGACATAATCCTGCACACGTGACTTATTTGCTAACACTTGCTAGAATTTTGCTGAATGGGGCCATCGAAACTCAGAAAGTTCCAATGAAACATTGTAGTTTTACAAAATTTCTTCATTCCAAATTATTATGAGTTAGTTGCAAAACCAATGTCTTTGGGAGGTCATGTATTCTCTTTTAGATCCTATTTTCCTTGCCTGTGGAACTATCTCAATATAGACCAATGGAATTACTTTAATGAATTTGAGCAGGTCAACATTTCTTTATGGCCTCGTTTCAAGATGGTATTTGACATGCACTTAAGCAGCTTGCGAAATGCAAATGTGAAAGCATTATGGGAAGATGATGTCCATCCTCATTATGTAATGAGGCGCTATGCTGAGTTTACTGCCTCTCTTATTCATCTTAATGTTGAATTTGGACATGGCCAGGTTGGACCTACTTGACTTGCAAGCACTAAACTTTTATTCCGCAGTTGCCATTCAGAATGGTTACTTAACTAGCTGCGGCCTTATATTTCCAGATTGAATTGAACCTGGAAAGACTCAGAATGGCTGCTAATGACTTGCTTGTCAAACTTGCGAAAATGTTTCCAAAGCCTAAGCTGCAGACTGTTTTTCTGATTAACAATTATGACATGACGATTGCTGTATTAAAGGTAATTGCAGACTTGTCGAAGGTTGAGAAGAAATCTTGGAGGAAATGCATGCTTATCTCGGAAATGAATAACTACCTAACTAAGATGCTCAATAATGTGTTAATGCCTCTGGAGATCTTGCTCAAGATTTTTATTATTTGGTTCACAGGAAGCTGGCCCAGAAGGTGGGAAGATTCAACTGCACTTTGAGGAACTGCTGAAGAACAACACAGCAATTTTTGTGGTATGTAAGAACTATGCTTTGAAGCTTGCTTGTCAAATAGTGAGGGATTGCTAAAGTCAAATCAGATGAATTGGGTTTCTATATTTGGCTTACCCTCCCCAGTGGTTTAAAATAGCATAACCGAGCTGCTTGCGACCTTTAAGTGTGCCGAAATAAGAATGCCCCAAGCGTAGGACTAGGTCGGTTGAAAGCATAATACCCGGAAGTTCGGGGTCGAATCCACAGAGAGTGCGGCCATAGCTTGATTGGAAGTTCGCTTTGTGTAAATTTTTAGCGTTAGGACCACCAACCTCGAGTTTGGCTTTGAGACGGCCAACTTTTGAGTGATTTGGTTAAATGGCTACTTAACCTAACTACGACTTTTAACTGGAGATTTAAAACTAAAGACTTAGGGATAATCAACACTCATAACACAAGGGCAAACTTGATCTTCTCTTCTTAACAAGGATGTTAAGCGTGACTGGGGTTTTGGGACATTTTAACAAACACTTGGAAGGACATAGCTCCAAGCATCATATGTGGCAAGTAGTCTAGCCCTTGCCTACATATGATCAAAGAGGTTAACACCTCCGAGTTTTGATACATAAAAATAATCCAAGCACATGCGTAAACTAGAAAATGAAGATTTACGAGAGAAGAACAAGAAATACCCATGGCTACGGGATGCTAACTGTTGGAGTTTGTCCCACATTGGTTAATTATCTCCTTCAAAACTAGTATATGAGCCTGGGCGGCCTCTCCACTCTTTGTCAATTGGTTTGGAGTTGGATGCTTTAATATGGTATCAAAGCTAGGGTTTCGGAAGCTTTTCCCCTTTGTCTGTGCCATAGTTGCACTTTCTTTCATTGTGATCCGTGTGTTCCGGATCCTTTGTTTACCTCTCCACGTGCGAGTCGGGGGTCGCACGTGCGGGGGAGTGTTGGAGTTTGTCCTACATTGGTTAATTATCTCCTTCAAAACTAGTATATGAGCCTGGGCGACCTCTCCACTCTTTGTCAATTGGTTTGGAGTTGGATGCTTTAATACTAACCATCCCACAACCTTACTAAACTACTCACACATATCAAACGAAGACATGAAATGAGCAAGGGTAAACACAAGGTAAAAATGAAACATGGATAATACTTCAAATAAACACAAGATCCTTGAAGAGGAGAGAATTCCTTACAACTTTAATGAAGACCGAAAGCTTCGAAAGTAAATAGATCGTACTTAAAATCCCTCCTCAAGACATGAATGATGAGAGAGGTGGGAGCTCTTTAATGGAGGTAGAGAGAGAAAGTGTTAAAGATAAAGATAACCTAACAAAATGAGGCTTAAAGGTATTTATAACCCCTCAAAGTCCTAAATGCCCCTGGAAAGTTATTAAGTCGGGCACCAAACGCAGATTTTCCGGTTGTACAAGTACAAGCTTTTCCTCAGTACCGGTACAAGTCTTGGCCTTGGCAGTTTTGGGCAGGTTCTGGTCAGGCTGTACTGGTACTGCCAAATTCCTCAGTATCGGTACAGGTCTAGGTCTGGCAGAATGTTTCTGTGCTGTTTTCTTCCTTCCAATAGCCCTTTGATGTCCTGAGCACTCTTCGATACTTCTTTAAACATTCCTCGGGACTCGGTGGTGGGATGCCTTGGGGCCTTTGGATACTTGTATACTTCCGGGAGTCGTCCTTGGCGTTCAAAAGCGCATTATTTCCATGTTTTACTTGAAACTCACTAAAACACCACCGTCGTGCAACATTGTTCAAAATAAGCAAGTTATGGACGTGTGTGACAAAATTGAGAGCGATAAGCCCATTTATTTACACTATTGAGGGCTTATCACACCCCCCAACTTGGACTTTGCTAGTCCCTAGCAAACTAAAACGAAACATATTTAACTAATGCTATGCAATCTTCCCCCAAAACATGATACGACAACTATGCTCAAGACACTCGGCAAGAGTCCAAACAAAACACCCTTCGAACTCAATCACATGCAACCCACACACGTGCGTTCCATGAACTAAGGTGAACAAATTATGCTAATTGTACAATCAAGCAACATGCATCGCATTCGAATTTTGATTCCAAAAACTTTCAAAGATACGCTCTACTTTTCACACAGCAAGATACGATCACGTCCCATGACGGCGCTAGCGAATAAAAGCAATAGCAGGAGAACAAAAAGTTACGCATGCTATCAAAGTGCCACAAAAGCGGAAGGCTAATTATTCACAACTACAAACTAGGAAATTTCACAACTTAAATAGCAACGATCTATCATGCATCAAAAGGAGTTAGATAAGCGTAAGTTTGGATCAACTAAGGACTTTAAAGGCTTAAAATGACCTTGGTGTCAAGAAAGGGAAACAAAAAGGGTAGCGGCCATATTTTTGCTTGGTTTAAACTACCCTTGGCCACTACCATCCCCTAACCTACCCAACTACGGCCACAAGCCGACCATCAACAACAATGACAAGGAAATCTACAAAGAAGACAATAAAAACTACGTACTAAAAATGGAAAAACAAAAATGAAAGGGGTGGAATGTCAACCACCCAATACCCCGACCAAGTTTGGGGATTTTCCAACTTACTCCAACTACTCAATCATCTTCCTCATCCTCCTCGGCTATCTCCGGTTCTTTTCCACTCCTCGTGCTCGTCCCTTCACCACCTCCACTAGTGCCAGGCACCTCATCCTCCGTTTGCTCCTCGGGAGTGAACTCCCGAAGATCCTCCTCTACCAGAACATAAGACTCCCCGGTTTCGCTTCCACACCTTGCGACAAACCACAACAATGCTCGCTTGATTGCCGAGACATCTCTTCTAGTCCGTCGTATTTGTTCAAGCTTCTTTTGCTTCCCTTGGATGGAGGTGAGTTGGCAAGACATGATTCTCATCCATTGTTCGTGTCGAGCGGCTTGGGTGGTAGCGGTGGGCAAAGAGGCACCAACAATGTCTGGGTGAGTAGGCTGGGAAAGGGACTTGCTTTTCTCCACCGAACCTCCTTGTGGGCTCCCCGACCGGCGCTCCAGAGAGTCGCCACTCGGATTTTTGAGATGGATGATCGGAGAAACCGAGGCTTTGGTTTGAAAAAGAAGGCTTTTGGCCTAGCGAAAGCGTTGAGACTTTGGGTTCGGGAGCCACGTTACGAATGAGAAAGGTTTTGTTGATAAAGCACCCCATTCGCCCGGTAAAAACCGATCTCTACTTAAAATTTTCAAAGGGGAAAATCTTTGAATATCATTTGGGAGATTAAACTCTTAGAAAACAAATAAGGGAAAGGGACATGGGATTGAATATATCACATTGGCGTGCTTGTGGTGCTTACTGTACAGTGGATGGCAAATGAATGTTGTGCAGAAATAAAATGACAGTGTAACAATAGACGGCCTCAATCACAAACAACACCGCACGGTGTACCTTCTCACTGACAGCCTACTACTATTACTTAGAACCTCGCACGGTATAACTGATTACATCGTACGTTGTTCCTCAGAACATCGTACGGTGTAGCTTCAGGCATATTCTATGTATTTTCAGGATAAAGCAAGCCATTGACCCAAATAGCTTCCTTGTCTATTGATTTTGTTTTTCATAAAACAGTTTGCAAACCCTTTTTGATGCACTTGATCATTGAGAATGATCATGAAAACGTCTTTTAGAAAGTAAAGACATGGTTTTTGGACGAAACTTCATTCTGAAATGCACCTTCGGCTTTGAGCTTGGACAAGGATGGACGAGTATGGGTTTAGAACTTTAGAGCGGTGGAGTTCCAAAGCTAGTAGTATACTGAGCTTTGAAAGGGAAGAAGAATGAAATTTTTGTAGATAGAAAAAATGTTAAGAGAATGTCAGAGTAACTTTCTCAAGACTTGGAGGAGTACCTTTCATCTAAAATGGGGGTATATTTATAGGCAAAAGCCAAGGAATATCAATGCAAATGGGGGAGGTGGCTTCTAGGCCGGCTAGAAGTTATATTCCTTGCTAAGCTGTTTTTCAGTTATGGCTCCAATAAGTGTGGCCGACAACTTTCTGAGCCAGTCGGAACTTTTCCTAGAAACACCGTGCGATATATCTCAGGACCACGTGTGGTGTAGTAAAATTTACTACACCGTACAGTTTAGTAAGTGTCCCGTGTGGTGTTCCAGGTCCAGTTCTAAGCTTTGGCTGACTTTTGGGCTTTTCTGGGCTTTTTGAGCTTTTTGGGCTATGGGAGTCCACATTTAAGCTTTTGAAGGTTTCCTTTATTTCATCATCAGGGAATTTAAAGATCCTTCGAGGTCCGGATTGGGGTGTCTACAGTAGTCCTTCTTTAATGGAACTCGAACACCATTGATTGGTATGAGTAACGCTTAAAGAATAGTCATCCCAATCCGTTGCTCTAAAGTCTTTAAATGGAAACCAAAATGCACGCAAATAGCAATGGTGGTCGCGCTCGTGGAGCTACCTATGTGTATCCCGTTTGTAGGGATCAGACCAACGTAGTTCAATTGGGACAATGCAAGTAAAACGAGTCCCGGATGACAAATTGCAAAAGTAGGAAGTAAACTTGAGAAGATTGAGTGCTCGTAGTGCCGAGTGTCATGAAATTCCCTGAGACGAGTCCCGGGGGGACTAAAGCGACTAAAAAAAAAGCGTGACCAGTCTCGGAGGACTAGACGAGACGAGTCCCGGAGGACTAAAGCGAGACGAGTCCCGGAGGACTAAAGCGAGACGAGTCCCGGAGGACTAAATGAGCTTTTTAATTGAGGCACAGCGTTTTAAAGATTTAATGCTTAAAATGGCAGCAATATGTCAATCCCGAGGACGATATAGGGGTGGGTCGAAGGGACCCACAGAAATAATTTGAATTTTCAAGAAGAAAGTTGTTTCCTTTCTTCAACGATGGCTGATCTTGTCGCTCACGTCATTGCCCTAGAGACGGAGATGATGGCTCTCCATCAGGAGATAGACCATCTTAACAGTCATAGCGCCACACTGCTTTCCACCATCCGCTCTCTTCGTTGAGCGATATCGAATCTTCAAGATGCCGCCTTCGTGGCAAAAAATGACGAACTCGATCTAGAGTTTGGAGAAGAGCAAGAGTCCAACGGTACTGCGGAGGACAGCGACGGCAACCCCAATGCCTTGGATGATCGCTCCGATGCCGCTGATGATGCTTCCGACAGTGCTAACTCTGGGGATGGAAGCGATGGAAGAGATGAAGTCGGTAGCGATGGAGGAGATGAAGTCGGTGACGATGCGTTTGAAGTCTTCAACCGCGTCGACAGCGACTGAATGGAGATGGAAGGAGTAGTAGGATTTTCCTGTCTTCATTTTCTTTTTCTTTTTTTTTTGTTTTTCGGTTGTATGAACTCCCGGGGTTCTCCTGGTTTTTATTAATGAAATCACTTGTTTTTCGCTTATATTCCACCATTGATGCTCAAGTTATTAGGACTTGAAAACGAATCAATACCACTTTAATCCAAACAAAATCAATTTTAGGAACTAAATCGTCAATCTGCAGACTAAAACACCGCATGGTTTGATAAAACCATGCACGGTTTTTCATGCTACATCGCACGGCGTACCAAGTTGCCACCAAGCTTTTACAGAACCTCGAGCAATGCAGAATTTAATAGGCACGGAGCCCAAAAATGAGTGGTAGAATCCCAAACGTCCCTTGAACAAGGTTCAAAACTCAAAACACCGCATATTGAGAAAATACACCGTGCGGTGTATCTCAAAATACTGTGCGGGATTTTAAAATTTAAATCCGACCCAGAACCAGTTTTAGGGAAAACGGGTTGGAGGAATATAAAAGGGACGGGGCATACCGAGTTCAAATTCTTCTCTCTTGCGCGCTCTCTCTCTCGTTCTCTCCTGCTTTCACTCCCTGTAGTCTCACTCTCTTTGCTCTCGCTCTCTCTCTCATTCTCTCTGCTCTCTCGCTCACTCTCGCTCTCGTTCTCTCTTTTGCTCACTCTCGTTCTCTCTCTCCCATGGACAGTAGTGGAATGCCCGATGGCGATTGTTGGCTGTATATATTTAAATTAGGAAGGAAAATAATTTAGGTAGCTGGTTTAGGAATCTGTATATTTGATTATGTGTATTTCCTTATTTCATGATTTTGTTTCCTTAGTTGATAGGTAGCTTGTATTATAAATTGACCTCCAATGGGAGAAGAATAAACATTGAGAAATTCGTTCAACATGGTATCAGAGCGGGTTAAGAAACCCTAATATTTTTTTTTCTTTTTCTCGTCCCTCTCATATCAGAAAGCAGAAAACCCTCATACCTTTCTTTCGTTTCTCTGAATTTGCTTCTGTTCCAACCCTAAACAGAACCCTAGCCACTGTTGGGGTATCTCTCGGCTCACGACTGTCTCTCGCTCGCTGTCTCTCGCAGTCGTTGTCTCTCTCGCTGTTACTGTATCTCTTCATCTCCGACAACATTCCACGATCTCGGCGGAGCCTCGTCTACCTCCGACGACCCCCGCCGGACACTTGCAGGACCGTAGATCTGTTTTTGACGCAGATCTGTGATTCGTTTGCAGCTACTGCTCTCTGTTTGCATCTGAAACCTACTGGATCTTCTCCGTTTGACTTGAAATCTACTGAGTTGACTCGGAACTTACTGGGTCAGAATATTTGAGGCTGTTCGGAACCCCATCTCTCTGATTCTATACCTTTGAGGTATCTCTAATCCTATTTATCTTTGAGTGTCTTCTTTTTTACATCATGGGTGATAAAAACAAGGATAAATCAGGAGGATCATCAGACATAAAGGATGCTATTCGGCATAATTTTTATAATCGGGCTCTCACTACTATTAAACTAAATGGATCGAACTATCTCCCATGGTCTCGGGCTGTATCTGTTTCTCTCCGCGCGAGTGAGGATACCTCTTTTATTACAGATCCACCATCTTCTGATCCCGCTTGGGGCACACACGATGCCCATATTATGACTTTATTATGGAACAGCCTGGAACCTGCTATTTTTAATAATGTGGCTTGCTTAGAGACTTCCAAAGCCATTTGAGATACTCTTCGCATATTATATTCCTCCGATCAGAATCTCTCTCGTATTTATCAGATTTATTAGAACATTTTCTCCCTTCAACAAGGAGAAGGCCCGGTGGAGGAATATTTTTCAAAATTGAAAGGTATGTGGGATGAGTTAAACATCTATCAACCCTTAACCATAGATCTGGCGACTCAGCAAAAATACAGGAATGAGTTTCAGGTTGTTAAGTTTCTCTCTGGTCTCAAATCCGATCTTGCTCCAGTTAGCTCCAATATTTTATCTGGCCAGGATATTCCTTCTATTGGTGAAGCCTTTGCTCGTGTTCGTAGGGCAGCCACTCATCATTCTACTTCAGAGAGTACTCCTCGCTCAGCTCTTGTTGCTCCTAGTGCTCACTATGTCCCATCCTCTGGGAACTCTGGGAGTTCTAACCGTGGTCATACTGGTTCTTCTGACCGTGGTGGCCGTCGCGGTGGTCGGGGTACTAAGAAGTGCACTCACCGCACTAATCATACTGTTGACTTCTGTTGGAAACTTCATGGCAAACCTGCATGGGCTAATCAAGCCGTGGTTGAGGGGGAGCCATCTGAGTCCTATTAGATCAGATCACTATTTCTAAATCTGAGTATGATTCTATGATCCAACGAGCACATGCATCTTCTTCCTCCACTGCCAATGTTGTCTATTCAGGTAACACATGTCTTCATTCCTCCTCCCATGCACCTTGGGTTCTCGATTCTGGAGCCACTGATCATATGACTGGTAATTTGTCCCTCTTATCTGATGTTATTTCTCCTTCTGCTCCTTCCTATGTTACTGTTGCTAATGGAACAAAAACTCAAGTACACGGCATTGGCACATATCGTACTTCTGGTCTCACGTTTACTTCCGTTTTCTATTTACCCGGCTTTCCTTTTAACTTGCTATCCATTCAAAAACTCACCCACAGTTTCCAATGTTCAGTAACCTTCTATTCCTCTCATTGTGAATTTCAGGATCTCAAGACGCAGAGGATGATTGGTGGGGGATATGAGAAGAATGGCCTTTACTATTTCCAGTCGTTTGGTTCCTCGGATGCATCTGCTCTTCATTCTACCACAACACCATATCAGTGGCACTGTCGTCTAGGGCACCCGTCATCTGTTAACCTTAGATCTTTAATTCCATCTTTACCTGATTTTTCTACTTTTAATTGTGAAACTTGTGAACTTAGTAAACATCGGAGAGTTACTTTTTCTCCTCGCACTGATTCACCTAGTTTGCACCCGTTTGCTCTTGTTCACTCTGATATTTGGGGACCCTCTCGGATCACTGGTTTATGTGGATCTCGGTATTTTGTTACATTTATTGATGATTTTTCTCGTTTAACTTGGATTTATGTACTTACAGCTCGATCGCAAATCTTTACTGTGTTTCAATCTTTTTATGCTGAAGTCCTAAATCAATTTAATGCCAACTTAAAGGTTTTTCGTACCGATAATGCTCAAGAGTATCTGGCTAAACCTTTTCAACAATTTCACAACTCTAAAGGCATTATTCATCAAACAACTTGTGTCAGTACCCCACAACAAAATGGTATTGCTGAACGAAAAAATGGTCCTGTCCTGGCCATTGCTCGTGCTCTCATGATCCACATGCATGTACCAAAATATTGTTGGGGAGATGCAGTTCTTACTGCTGGGTACCTTTTAAATAGAATGCCGACTCGTGTTTTACGGGGTAAATCACCTTTTCAAGTCATGTTTCCTGATAAGAATCCCTTTCCTCTTCCCCCAAAAGTTTTTGGCTGTGTTGCATTTGTTCACAACTTGCACCCTGATCGTTCCAAACTTGATCCTCGCTCTCATAAATGTATCTTTCTTGGTTACTCACGAAGACAAAAGGGGTACAGGTGTTATAGTCCTACACTACGTAAGCATTTTGTTAGTGCCGATGTCACCTTTTTTGAGACGGTTCCCTATTATTCTCAAGAGAGCACTCACTTACAGGATCCCCTCATCAATACTCCAGTTCTTCCACCGGTACTTCCTGATATTGCTAGACCCCCGGTTACCCAGGTCTATGTTCGTCGCCCTTCGGGTACTGCTCCAGTGGATTCTCCTCATTCTCCCCCACCGCCTCCTCCACCGTCTACAGATCCACCTTCAGTTTTTTCTCTTGACCTACCCATTGCAGTGCGAAAGGGTACGCGTACTTGTACCTCTCATCCTATTTCTCACTTTGTTTCGTATAATCGTTTATCCTCCTCGTTTCAAGCTTTTTCTGTATCACTCTCTTCTGTTAGTATTCCCAAGTCGTATCAGGAAGCTCTTTCTCATCCTGGTTGGAATTTGGCAATGCAAGAAGAGATGCGTGCTCTGGATTTGAATCATACTTGGGATTTGGTTTCCCCGCCTTCTGGGGCTCATATTGTTGGTTGCCGATGGGTTTTTACCGTCAAACATAATCCCGATGGCACTGTTGATCGTCTTAAAGCTCGCCTCGTGGCCAAAGGTTTTACTCAGACCTATGGCATTGATTATACCGAGACATTCTCTCCGGTGGCTAAACTCAACTCTATTCGTGTTATTATATCTCTCGCGGCTAATCGTGATTGGCCACTTCATCAACTGGATGTCAAGAATGCGTTTTTACATGGGGATTTGTCTGAGACTGTTTATATGGCTCAACCGCCCGGGTTTGAGTCCAAGGGGGAGAGTGTCTGTCAACTTCGTAAATCTATATATGGCCTCAAACAGTCTCCCCGTGCTTGGTTTGATAAGTTCAGCAATTCTGTTGTTGCTCATGGCATGATTCAAAGTAAGGCTGATCACTCTGTGTTCTTTAAAAGGACCGATCGTGGGATTGTGATTCTGGTTGTTTATGTGGATGATATTGTCATCACTGGCAGTGATAGTATTGGAATTCAAAGCTTGATTCATCACCTCTGCTCTAGTTTTCTTACTAAAGATCTGGGCAAGCTTCGGTACTTTCTTGGTATTGAGGTGGCTCGATCCAAAGCAGGCATCAGTTTGTCTCAAAGGAAGTACACTCTTGATCTTTTGAGAGATACAGGTTATCTTGGTTCCAAACCTGTCGCCACTCCTATGGATACTAATTTAAAGTTACTTCCTGACGATGGTGAGTTGATTGATGATCCTGAAGCTTATCGGAGACTTATAGGTAGACTTATCTACCTTACCTATTACTCGACCTGATATTTCTTATGCAGTCAGTGTGGTTAGTCAATTCATGACTCGTCCTCAGGTTCCTCATATGGAGGCAGCCATTCGTATCCTGAAGTATCTTAAAAATGCTCCAGGACGTGGACTTCTTTATCGATCATTTGGTCATCTTCGCATCGAGGGATATACCGATGCTGATTGGGCAGGATCTCCTGCAGACCGTCGATCCACCACCGGCTTTTGCACTATTATTGGTGGTAACCTCGTTACTTGGAAAAGTAAAAAGCAGTCAGTTGTTGCTCGTTCTAGTGCTGAGGCTGAGTATCGAGCTATGGCGCAAACAACATGTGAACTCACTTGGCTACGCACTCTTATACGTGAATTCGGGATTCCAGTACATGATCTTACTCTTCTCTATTGTGATAATCAGGCTGCTATTCATATAGCTAACAACCCAGTATTTCATGAGCGAACTAAACACATCGAGGTTGACTGTCACTTCATTCGATCAAAAGTGGAGTCTAAGGAGATTACTACTCCTTTCGTTCCTTCGGGGTCTCAACTCGCAGATATTTTCACCAAAGCTCTTCCCAAAGCTACCATTGATTCTATATGTTGCAAGCTGGGTGTACATGATATATACTCTCCAGCTTGAGGGGGAGTGTTGGCTGTATATATTTAAATTAGGAAGGAAAATAATTTAGGTAGCTGGTTTAGGAATCTGTATATTTGATTATGTGTATTTCCTTATTTCATGATTTTGTTTCCTTAGTTGATAGGTAGCTTGTATTATAAATTGACCTCCAATGGGAGAAGAATAAACATTGAGAAATTCGTTCAACAGCGATCAACCACCGCGAAAGTTCTTTAACCGACTACGGAGAATTTTTGTCATCATAACTGACTACATCGTACGTTGGAATCCCCAGCAGAGTCGCCACTATGGGCTCCCCGACCGGTGTGCCCGAGAGTAGCCACCCGGATTTTTGAGATGGATGATCTGAGAAACCGAGGGTTTGGTTTGAAAAAGAAAGCTTTTGGCCTAGTGAAAATGTTGAGACTTTGGGTTCGGGATCCACGTTACGAATGGGGAAAAACTGGTCTCTACTTGACATTTTCAAAGGGGAAAAACTTTAAATATCATTTGGGAGATTAAACTCTTAGAAAACAAATAAGGGAAAGGGACATGGGATTGAATATATCACATTGGCGTGCTTGTGGTGCTTACTGTATAGTGGATGGCAGATGAATGATGTGCAGAAATGAAATGATAGTGTAACAACAGACGGCCTCAATCACAAACAACACTGCACGGTGTACCAAGACACCTCGCACGGTTTTCTAGTACACCGCACGGTGTACCTTCTCATTGACAGCCCACTACTATTACTCAGAACCTTGCACGGTATAACTGACTACATCGTACGTTGTTCCTCAGAACATCGTACGGTGTAGCTTCAGGCATATATCAGAACAGCTACGTATTTTCAGGATAAAGCAAGCCATTGATCCAAACAGCTCCTTGTCATTTTTATTGATTTTGTTTATCATAAAACAGTTTGCAAACCCTTTTTGATGCACTTGATCATTGAGAATGATCATGAAAACTTCTTTTAGAAAGTAAAGACATGGTTTTTGGACGAAACTTCATTCTGAAATGCACTTGCAACGATCTTTTAGTAACATTAGTGTAGCCAACAGTGGATAGATGTGATCAAGATAAATAGAACAAGCAAATGATGAATAAAATAACACCGTACGTTGGATCCCACTACATCGTGTGGTGTATTATAACACCGCACGGCACAGTGTAGTGTTTTCCGTTTAGTCACTGGTTTTGTTTTGTTTTTGAAAATGGTTTTTAAGTCAACACTTAACATAAACAAGTTAAGTGTGACTACAGAAAGCTCCCCTCAGGGCTAAGACTAGGCTTAGCCCAATGAAACTTGCTTTTATACCTTCAGCTTTGAGCTTGGACGAGGATGGACGAGTATGGGTTTAGAACTTTAGAGCGGTGAAGTTCCAAATCTAGTAGTGTACTGAGCTGAAAGGGAAGAAGAATGAAATTTTTGTAGAGAGAGAAATAATGTCAAGAGAATGTAAGAGTAAGAAAGATCGGGTAGCTCTCCAAAGACTTGCAGCCCAGTACATCATCTGCGGAGGGAATTTGTATTGAAGATCACACTGTGGAATGCACAAGTTATGTATCCATTGCACGGAAGCCAAAAGGATAATGGAGGAGATTCATGAGGGAGTGTGTGGCCCCATGTGAATGGCATGATGCTTGCTAAGAAAATTGTAAGGCAGGGGTACTTCTGGTCCACCATGGAAACGGAATGCATAGAGTATGTGCGACATCGGATGGCGGAACATGCATGAGGTTGGCAGGGGTACTTCTGGTCCACCATGGAAACGGAATGCATAGAGTATGTGCAACGATGTCACAAGTGCCAGATCCATGCCAACCTCATGCATGTTCCGCCATCCGATGTCGCACATACTCTATGCATTCCGTTTCCATGGTGGACCAGAAGTACCCCTGCCTTAAAATTTTCTTAGCTAGCATCATGCCATTCACATGGGGCCACACACTCCTTCATGAATCTCCTCCATTACCCTTTTGGCTTCCGTGCCATGGATACATAACTTGTGCATTCCACAGTGTAATCTCTTCAATACAAATTCCCTCCGCAGATGATGTACTGGGCTGCAAGTCTTTGGAGAGCTACCCGATCTTTCTTACTTGCTTCGGCAAGATATTCTCCTCTTTCTACAAATTTCCAAATGTCATGATACAAGGGAGGCCGTCGTCGGGTTCGTCAACAACCATACATGCATGTATCCTGGCGAATCTCTTTGCTCAATTACGATGGGTCTTAATCTCACACCAATAGGAATTTCGACCATGGACGCCAATGTTGCGAGGGCATCTGCATATTGGTTCTTAAGCCTCAGTACATGAGTGATAGTCACTTTGTTGAAATGAGGGACGAGGTCTTCAAGGTCCTGTTGGTATAGCTTTTCCTCCTTAACTTTCCAATCGCCGTTGGCCTGTGATACGACCAGGTTGGAATCCCTAACTACCTCTAATTTCTCCACGCCAATTTCGATGGCTACCTCCATGCCTACAATGCATGCCTCATATTCTGCCTGATTGTTGGTGACTTCAAAATTTAGCTTGAACGCAAGTGGAATGTGCGATCCTTCAGGTGAAATTAATAACACACCAACTCCAAACCCTCTCTGATTGGTGGCTCCACCGAAGTACAATTTCCAAACATACTCGGCTATGGTCATCAGATCTTCATCAGGAAACTCAAATTCAGCGTCCTCACCCCCCTCGACAGGGTGGTCAGCCATGAATTCTGTAATGGCCCTTCCTTTTACTGACTTCCTGGTGACATATTTGAGCTCGAATTCCGCCAACATGAGTAGCCCAAACAAGTGCCCAACATGTCTTTTCCAATGGGGTGTGGCGCTATTCGCATCCAACCATCTTTTTGCTTAGATAATAAACAGCTCTTTCAACCCCATCGTCTCTTCTTTCTTGTGCCAACAAACACCCCATTGCATACGGGATCAAAGGTTTTCCCGGTGTCAGTACAGGTGGGTTCTATAGATTAATCCGGATTGCCTCAAAAGCTTTCTGGCATCTATCATCCCATTTAAATGGCATGCCTTTCTTAAGTAGGCGAAACATCGGATCACAGGTTGAAGTCAACTTAGCGATGAATCGACTAATGAATTGCACTTTGCCAAGAAAACTTCTTACATCCTTCTCAGACCAAGGTGGCTCCATTTCCAGAATAGCCTTGATCTTCAAAGAATCCACTTCAATGCCATGGGTTGTGATCATAAATCCCAACATCTTCCCTGCGGTGACCCTAAACGTGCACTTGGCCGGATTGAGACACATCCTGTACTTTTGGATTCTTTCAAAGAACTTCCTGAGTGCTGGTAAGTGTCCCTCCCGTTCCTTTGCTTTGACGATCATGTCATCGACGTAGACTTCCACCTCCTTGTGGATCATGTCGTGCAACAAGGTCGTAGCTGTTCGCTGATAAGTGGATCCTGCATTCTTCAGCCCAAAAGGCATGACCCAGTAGCAGTAAGTTCCCCATTCGGTGACAAATGTAATTTTTTCCCGATCCTCTGGGGCCATGAGGATTTGATTGTAACTTGAAAAACCATCCATAAAAGAAAGCAAAGCATGTCGAGCAGTATTGTCGACCAGTACGTCAATGTGCGGTAATGGGAAATCATCCTTTGGACTGACTTTGTTTAAGTCCCTAAAGTCAATGCAGACCATAATTTTGTCATCCTTTTTAGGGACATGCATAATGTTTGTGACCCCCATTGAGGGTACTCAGTTACCATTAGGAATCCTGCATTAATCTGTTTAGTGACTTCTTTTATTTTAAGCACCCAATTGGGTCTCATTCGTCTCAGATTTTGTTTTACATGCTTTGTATCGGGATAAAGGGGAATCCGGTGTTACAATTTCAGGATTGATTCTGGGCATATCGGCATGTGACCATGCAAAGACATCCTCAAATTCTTTAAGTAAATTTATGTGAGCTTGATGCTCCTCTGGGGATAGCGCAGAACCGATCTAGACCGTCCGGGGATTCTCTTCATCTCTCAAATTTAGTAAAACTTCTTTTATAGGTTGAGCATGCCTCTCATCTTCCCTTTCGATTAGGGATTGAATTTCTTTAGGGACGTCCCCATCGAAATCCGTCCCTTCATCATCAGGGTCAACACAATTTATTTCAAAATCAAAGAAGTAGGTGGAATCAGCTTCATTCATTTCATTAGCAACAAAGGCCCCAGGGGCGCCAAACACACGAGTGGACTCAAACTCAAAGTACAGACTATGAGGAGTTGGGCCGAGAGGCACCGACTCAGACCCAACAGACTTGGAGGACAGAGAAGACTCAGATGACTCAGACTCAGAATCAGACCCATGGCATGTCACACTTGGTATGAGGATTCAATTCTTATATTCTCCAGCAGCATCCACAATGAGCGAAGTGGGGTCCTCAGGGGCCTTTTGCCCCATCATCATTACTTCAGTTTCAACGACCGTACCCATTGGTTCGCCTTACTCAAACAAGATCGCCAGACTTCCCATGTCAAAAACCTTAACCCAGTCAGTTGGTCCTTCTTCTATTTCCACAGCCTTGACCTCTTCTCAACCAAACATCGTTAGCAAATATCTTAAATCTTGGCAGCAGAGTTTTAGTTTCTTTGTCCCAGAATGGTTCTGGCTGGCCTTGATAGATCTGTTTTGCTTTTTCCTTCACGAAATAATTTTCCAGCCTGTCTCCCTTAACACTTCGTCGTTAGAGGGTTTGTACCTGAGACTAGTCTTGCGCATTAAGGTTCCGATGATTTCAAATTTTGGGGGTCCTTGCAGATTCTTTCCCAGATCAAGTCCCGGCATGTAAGACATTTTTTTCATCATCTCTAGCGCAACATTGCTAATGACAAAGTCATCATCAACCCTAACTGAAAAGACGGAGCTTGTAGTGTCTAGTGAAAAAACCTCCTAGAGTAATGTCTACTTCTCCATGTTGAATTTCTAAGAGCGAGGCATTGTCTTCAGTGGGTGAACGAATTCCAGAGTCCCCATGAATAGTGAGCATTCACGTTTCAAGTCCCAGACGGATTTTCTGGTGGAGAGTGGAAGGTACAACTATGATGTCGGGGCGATGCATCCAAGGCCTTCCGAGTAGCAGATTGAAGGAAGCGAGGATACCTAGCACATGGAATTCCACCTCAGTTTGATAGGATCCAAACGTCATATGCCCGAACTTTGACATCGGATGGGGAGACATTAATTACAGAGCCGTTGTCAATTAGGATTACTGAAACCCATTTGCCTTAGGCATTTTAGAGTGACATGCAGCGGCTTGTTGTGATCAGTCCCTTCAGCTGGAGTTATGTCAGAAGGAACTTTTAGGTGGAGTGGACAAGCACATCCCAGACAGACATTTTTGCTTGGGTCTGTTCGAGTTGTTGCTTTATTTATTCCTTCAGGGGTGATAGGATTTTTCTCAGGGCGGGAAGGTTCTTTGGCTGGTGGAGCAAAGGGATGAAAGAGGTTTTTGGTTGGTGAGGCAAAGAGGTGTGAAGGTTGTTTGGTTGGTGGAGCTACAGGGTTAGAAGATTCTCTAGTTCGGAAGTTAGGGGGTTGGTAAACACAACCACTCCTTGTTAAGTGGTCAATCTGGCGGAACTGTTGTCCCTCACTCCATAAGTCAGCGGGAGCTTTACGTTTGCACCCGATGGTGGTCCCTTGGAAATTTTCGGCCAAATCAGCGATGGCTAGGTCCTCCCAAAGATCTTCAGGTTTCCATTGTTCTACCTCCATTACTGCCCGGTTTACGGCCCATTCTTCATTCCCCACCCGCATGTTGACAACTTCAGAATCTGTCCATGGGTTTGGCCTGGCCTCCGTTTTCCATAAAATTGGTTGCGGCTCATTTTCCCATAAGTTCATGAGGGATCTGGATTGCAACATGGAGACATTGGCATCATTAGGGAAGGTAATCGTTGGTTCTGGCTCTGATTCATCTACGATGTAGTCCAGCAGATCAAACTCATTGCTTGCCACTTCCTCCCCGGGCTCCGAATCCCAATACCATGGATTGAGGTTCAAGTTGCCGTATATCTTATCAATGACAGAGTCATTGAAATGGGCAAAATCAGGGTGGAGTGGAGCAAGTTGCGGCCAATCATAGGCGGCCATTTCAAGTTGATATTCTTCAGCAAACATCATGGGCAAAGAGAACGTGTCCAAAGGATCATCCATAGCCAGGAGTTGATACGCACTTGGGATCGGATCCCATTCCCATTCAGGAGCCTCTTGAGGGATTTCATAGTTTTCATTTTGGTTCTCAAACATCATGTACAAAGAGAGTCCATCAAGAGGGTCAGCCCGGACATTTTTCTAATCAACCATCCATTCAGGTTCAAACAGCGGGTTGGCCGTATTCTGGAAATTAGCAGCCTCAAACTCTTCCCAATCAGAGATCAAGTTTCCCCACGTACCTTCCCATTCTTGAAGAAAGCAAAGGGTGAATTCTTTAGGGATTTCAACAGCAGGTTTTAGTTCAGTATCAGGAATGATGAAAAGGGTAGGATCATAGTTCTGAAGGGTTGAGTCATTCATAAGGATGATTTGATTAATGCGGAAGGCGTTGCTATGCCGTGGCAAAGGGTTTGAGATGATGTTTGGTTTATCTGGTGGAGGGGCTTCGATGACTTTGTTATCAATGAGGTTCTGAATCTCATTGCGGAGGCGGATGCAATTATCTGTGGTATGACCGGGCATTTGGTGATACTCACAGTGGACATTGTGATTGAGGTTTGGTGGGAGAGTTTGTGGTGGTGTGAGCACTTTCAGAACCCCGAACTCAACAAGTTTCTTGAGCAAGGTAGATCTAGGGGTGGTGAATTGAGGGAAGAAGGTTCTGCTTGACGATTTCCTTGTCCTAAAATAATGGGTTGCCCCAAGCGCAGGGTTGGGACTGACGTAGCACAATATCCGGTAAAACCATAGTCGAATCCACAGACACGGTGATGTGTGTTGACTTAAAAACTCGGGTTATTATAATTTAAACGGGCTCTTAGGTAGCCACCCCTTGTAGTTTGATGCTGAGATTAACTAAAACTAATAGATTGTTTATTTTTCAAATAATTAAAAAGAAGGTACGGTCGTAGAGTTCATAGCACTCGCAACTAGTTCGGACTTCCTTGCTCCATTCAGTGTTCTTAAAAACGTTCAACTTTAGAGAGAAAAAGATACCCCACAAGATGCGAACCGTTACAGTAGCCGTTTACCCATGCGCAGCGGAGAATGAGTTTTGGACCCCTATTCCCCCGTTCACATGGGTTCCGACGATGGCTGGGTTTGTCTCACAGATGTTCTTAATTAACCTGAAATTGTCCTTTCATTATTGTTTGAAAATAGGAGCAGTGCCCGAACTGGTCATGACGTGTTAATCACCCCGCGACCCTACCTAAACGACTACTCACTCATTATCAAGCAAAAAACGTAAAAAAACCCTAGTTTGAAACATACTTCTATTACTGGAGAAGGAAAATAAGCAAGAGAGATTAACTAAACAAAGAACCATGAACAACTTTAATAAAGAACAAAACATAATACGAGTTACCGGAAGGTGTGTTCTTGAATAAAACTTCGAAAACTTTGAAGGAAAGTAGCTCTCAAGCAAAACAACGTAAGAAAAAGTTGCTATGTAATGTTCGGACCCCTAAAAAGTAAAAACAAAGTTTGGGGAGGTATTTATATTAATCCCCGAAGTCTGAAATTAAAATAATAAATTTTCCTGGTGGTAACCGGTAGCCCTACAACAAATAGCTGTAGCGCTATGCGTTACCCTGGTATGCTGGCGATGCAACTGTAGGGCTACACTTCTAGCTCAGAAATGTAGCCCTACCGCCTACGTTAGGGGGTTTTCACGGCCTTGCATGCATTCTTGACACCCGATGCCTCACGCCTTCGCCTTGACTTTCCACGGCGACGTCCGACACGGCCTCAAGATCTCGCAATCCCAACTTGGCGCAAAAACCGCCTTATTTCCTGTGAAACTAAAAAAAACACAAAAACAAGACAAAGCACGGCATCAAGTGGAAAATGAAATAGAACGCGCCTCTAACGCGCTAAAATGCCCTACTTAGGCGTTTATATCTATGATATTGCGCGCCTATCACACCCCCCAACTTGAGCGTTGCTAGTCTCTAGTAATGAACGAAAAGAAAAATAACGAAACAAAGACTAACAAGACACAAACGGAGATACGAAGGTTATGCATGCTGTACAATAATTAGGCTAGGCAAAAGATTTCCGCCTCCTCATCCACCAGCAACTCAAATACATGCATGCCTTGATAAATAGGAGAACACAATTAGCGCCGAAACACATGCAGAGATAAATGCCCTCACGAAGGCAACAATGTTACACTCGCTCACCAGAACACTCAAACATCCCATGAGAAAGCGCTTGGCGAACTATGTGGGACCGAAACAAAGGCCAACACGCGCCAATCAAAGACAACGCTCACAAAGAATAAAAGCACGATATATACAATCATGATTCCACAAAATGAGCAACATTAATATAAACCATGCAGAACGAGATGAACGAGAGTTTAACAACGTGCACAAGATCCACTAAGGACTTGATTAGGCTTATGACGACCATGGTTCCAACCGAAAGGAAAACTGCAAAATTAGGTAGCGGCCTATAGTAGTGCGAGGTCATCTACCGAGACCGGCCGCCACCCTTAGTTACCAACCATGCACCCACTGGTGCCAACCAAACCATGTCCAACACGAAATAAAAACATCTACGATAATTATTACAGACCCACATGAAATAATAGAAAATAAAATAGTTCACCGACACTAAAGACTCGAGACGACATATAAAATAATGATAACACCACCACCCTAGCTCCATGCATCAACAAAAGTCTAAGCTTAATCCGAATCACTCTCGGCAAAGTCATCGCTGACCACTAGCTCCGGAAACTCGGGATTTTGATAGGGGGCCTAAGACTGACCGGTGACCCGGCCGTACAACCACTGGTTCTGGTGGGCCAGTTGGCGCTGATTCCTCTCGATTTGACGCACCTCCCTTTTTAACTTCTACTGGCCTTTGGCCACAACCACCTCAAGACAGAATATTTTCTTCAACCAAGTGTTGACGCTGGAATTCCTTGCAACTTTAATAAAGACCGAAAGCGAGGAGAGAATTCCTTACAACTTTAATGAAGACCGAAAGCTTCGAAAGTAAATATATCGTACCTAAAATCCCTCCTCAAGACATGAATGAGGAGAGAGGTGAGAGCTCTTTGATGGAGGTAGAGAGAGAGAGTGTTAAAGATAAAGATAACAATACAAAATGAGGCTTAAAGGTATTTATAGCCCCTCAAAGTCGTGTTACAAAAGTCCTAAATGCCCCTGGAAAGTTATAAAGTCAGGCACAAAAACGCAGATTTTTCCAGGTTGTACAGGTACAAGCTTTTCCTCAGTACCGGTACAAGTCTTGGTCTTGGCAGTTTTGGGCAGGTTCTGGTCAAGCTGTACCGGTACAGCCAATTCCTCAGTACCGATACAGGTCTGGCAGAATGTTTCCGTGGTGTTTTCTTCCTTCCAACGGCCCTTTGACGTCCCGAGCAATCTTCGATACTTCTTTAAACATTCCTCGGGACTAGGTGGTGGGATGCCACGAGGCCTTGGATACTTGGATACTTCCGGGAGTCGTCCTTAGCGTTCAAAATCGCCTTATTTCCATGTTTTCCTGAAACTCACAACACCACCTTCGTGCAACATCATTCAAAATAAGCGAGTTATGCACGTGTGTGACAAAATTGAGAGCGATAAGCCCATTTATTTACGCTATTGAGGGCTTATCACGAGCCAAAGCAAGATTTCTGCTGTAAATCTAATTTGTTGGCCGAGTCTGATTCCCCATGTAAAGCCATCTACTTTTGACTCCAGTGATTTCACTTCAAAAGATTCAAATGTATTCGAAGACTTCTGCACCTGGTCCACCCCTAACCAAGAAATGTTATGCGCTGGTAGCATGTATTGCATGAATTAAACTTGGATTTGTATATTTGTAAATCAAATGTATGTGCCAAGTCATAGAACATTCAAATCCCTGTCGTTGCTTTCAAGTTGGCCAATTTATGTTATGGGACCAAAAACAGTGTTCCTAACTTGTTTCTTCTAGTTAACAAGCATTAGATAGACATCTACTTGGTACTTGGTCGAGGTAGTAGGTTCAGGTTGAGATGGCAACTAGGGGAAAAAGTCCTTCAATTTGGATATTTGGCCCTCGAATTCATTTTCATGTTAGTTACTTGGCAGTCCGAGACTCCGAGGTATCAGGCTTGAATGTCATGTCGGGTATCATTCACTATGTTGCACCGTTTAATCAGTTAGTCTTCGACTTTGCTCCTCTTTTTGCAGGAAGAGTTGTTGTTGGAGCATTTCAGTGATCTCATCAAGTTTGTAAAGACCAGAGCCTGTAAGTAATTTAAAAACATCATAATGGCATCTTTTTAGTGTTTCGTTTTTCCCCCTCTCTGGAAGCTGGACTTATTTTGCAAGTGTTTTTTATTAGCTGAGGACACAACTAGTAGCTCTGAGAGAGCAATAACTGTTTCGGAGGTTGAGCCTCTTGTAAAGGATTTTGGGAGCAGATGGAAAGCAGCAATAGAGCTGATGCACAATGATGTGATCACTTCTTTCAGCAACTTCTTGTGTGGGATGGATATCTTAAGGGCCGCGTTAACACAGCTGCTGCTCTATTACACCAGGCTCTCAGATTGCATAAAGAGGATCGTCGGTGGGTCTTCTCTCAATAAAGATCTTGTTTCCATATCTTCCATCATGTACGAAATCAGGAAATACTCCAGGACTTTCTAGGTCATGGCTTAGTACTACTTACTGACATCATAGGATAAGGTCATGCTCCTGATTTGTTCAGTTGAAGTCCTTGTGGTGTTTACAGTCTGTGCTGGCCATGGACAGTTCTGACTTGTGCATTAGGAAGAAAATGTCGCACGGGTCAAAGTGTTTACGGAGAGAGGAGCTGCTGGACCAAAATATAATTTTTGCCAAACAATAAAAAAAGAGAGTATATGTTGAGAATATACGTCTCTTTTATACTTTGCTTTTAAGTATGTAGAATTGCATGTGTGGTTTCGTGTCTTTAATGTGTGTGTCTGGACTCCGGAGCCCTCACACACGGCCTTTACACTTATGCGAGTGTGTGTGCATTTGTGTACAAAATGGGTGTGGAACTACAATGATTGTATTTCAAAAAGTCTAGGAACACCACTTGGACACGGACTAGCATATACTCATTCAAGTGGGGAGCTCGCACACATGGCTTGATGCGTGGATGATAACATTTTGACTATTATGTTTGGGTGCTCTATCGTCTTTTTACCTTACAAAAAAGTTTTGATATGTGAAGTTCATTCAACTAATTTACCGAGACATGGCCTATCAGTTGCGTAGTTGAATTTAGGTACGGTGTACCAGGAAAGTTGATATCATGGTGATAGTGAAATACTAGTAAGTGAATTTAGGTTGGCATTAGAGTAGTGTGCAGATTCATTCTGAAATGGGACAACTATAAGAATAAAACCCAACTAGCTAATGAGTTTTTTTTAGGAACATGTTAGAAATTCATTGATTAAAGTGATGAGTACAATCTACCGTGTACAACTAATACAACTATTACAAAGATCTATTGCATACAAGGGTACAGATAACATGTCTAAACCAAATGAAGGATTCGACTCCAGCTAATGAGTTAATACCACATTGGTACACAAACTAGTAATCAATGTATGAAAATATCAAGGGAGGGCAACAGTGTGGTTTGATTATTGGCAAAACTAAAATCAAAACCGAAATATATGTACCTAAAATCAAAACCATAACTAAAACCGGAGGTTTTCATTTTATCTAAACCATAATTAAAACCACGGTTACCAGTTCGGTACAATTTTTTATCGTAACTGGTGGTTGAAATTTTTATTAGAGTTAGACGTAAAATATCCTTACTTCCTCTGTCCCTTTTTTATGATTCCCACTAAGAAAAAAAAACTTTTTATGGAGACATTATCAACACTTTAAAAGTATTAACTTTCCCTATTATTCTCTACGAGAACATCATTATTATATTTTTACTCACCAACTTTTTAAAATTGAATCTACATTTAGGGGTAAAATGAAAAATGTATCAATTTTTATCCATTAATTTTACAAAATGGACATTTATTTAAGGACAATCTAAAATAGAATACTAGACTTTAAAAAAGGGGACAGAGGAGCATAACAAAAACCCACAAAATTCAACAAATTAATATACTATTACACCATAGGTTCAAAGACATCAAAAATCATTATCCAACAAGAAAAATGTCGAAAAAGACAACCCTAATATACCATATGTTCAAAGACACTAAATACTCATTGTCTAAACAACAAAATAAGGGTATTTCAGTATGTAGGGGTATATATAAAAGAGTATTTATGAATTATATTTTGGTTTGGTTACGATTATGGTTCGGTTCGGTTCAGTTTTCGGTTTGGTTATCATATAAAATCAAAACCACGATTAAAAATTCAGCTAAAAACTGCACCAATCGATTTGGTATGGTTCGATTAACCAACGGTACGGACAAGATTGCCATCGCTAGAAACATCTACTATGAATTAAAGATTTAAAGTGTGAAGAAAACGAACTCAATTTAAAGTAAAAGAAATCTTCAGTACTCCCTCCGTCCCTTTTTAAGTGTCTCGCTTCGTAACTCCAACTTATTAAGAAAATATCATCATTACACCTTTCACATCAACTTTTATCTCTACTTTCCCTACTTACCCTCTATGGAGACATCATCATTACACTTTCTACTCACTAACTTTTCAAAATGAAATATACTTTTAGGGGCAAAATGGAAAATGTACTAACTTTTACCCACTAACTTTACAAAATAGACACTTATTAAGGGATAACCCAAAATAGAATACTGAACTTTAAAAAGGGGACGGGGGGAGTACATAATAAAGTCCAACTTGCCACTTCTAGAAATCTCTCTCTCAAAACCCCAACACGTTCTCTCCCCCTCCCTCTCTATCCACATTCTCCCTCTCTCAATTTTAAAGAACGAAAAAAGTAAAATTTTAGGAAATTAGAATTGCAGGATTAGAAGCTCGTCGAGGTTCAATACATCTTAGAACAAATAGTTTTTCGAAAATATTGTCATTAGAGCATCTCCAATAGAATAGCTAAAACTTGATGGCTGAAGAGTAGTTTTTAATAAAATTGATATCCATTTCTTGAGTATTAAATAGCTGTAGGTCATAGAGTGAATGGATGTTCCAATCAAAGTTATCAATTCCGTACCGGCAAGCGTACCGTTTTCTCTACTGGGAGGATACGTTCTGGTACCGATGCATATTTCGGTACTATTCTAGATTGACCATAACATATATTTTATGTAGTTTTAATATATGTACAAAAAATCAAAAAAACTCAAAATAGAGGTATAAAATAATTTTAACATTTTGATATACCTTAAATTAGTCCTAATAACAAAGGGGAGTGATTTTGGCAATCTCCATATTGATAACCGCACTCCCTTGGGGAGTGTGGTTATCAATTTTGGGAGTGCCAAAATCAATTCCCATAACAAATTATCTTAAAATTCAAGCATTTTTTTTGTGCCGACTGAGATTCTGATACAAGTCCAGTATCGTCCGATACAAGCTGGTACACCAGGTATCGACCGATATAGGCCAGTATTTGGGATTTTTTACAGAACACTTTCTTATTTGTATCGTTTTATGTTCGGTATGAAACGTACCCGACGGTACGAGCTGGTATGGAACGAAATTGACAACCTTGGTTCCAATGGAATGGCTAAAAAAGTGTACTTATTAAGTTCCACTTTTATGTGTTAAAAAATAATAAATTAAAATTAAAATATTAAGCAACATATTTTTTTTTCACTTGATCAATGTCTAGCCTATTTCTAAGGGGATGGGGAAAGAGTATCGCTAAGTAGCACACGGGTGAGGCAAGCCAAAAGAGCATCAATTATCACACCAAGCACTCGCCCCTCCAGTGATAATTGAACCCTCACCTTCCATGTGGAAGAGGTGAGAAAGTGTCATTGGACTAGGCCTGTCAATGGACCAGATTGGATCCGAATCTGATAGCATCTGAATCCGATCCAAATCCAAAATTGCTCGAATCCCATCCGAATTCGAACTTTATAAATCTGGTAGTAGTAATCTGAATCTGAATCCGTAAAATCAAATTTCTGATCTAAAAATCCGAATCCGATCCGAATTTTTTTTTTTACTTCTAGAATTTTAGCAAAAAAGGGGAAAATTTTTAAAAAAAATCTGGTCGGATTCGAATTCGATCTGATCCATTGAAGGGCTTAGTCACTATGCATATATGTCAGGAAATAATGTTGTTAAAATAGGTTTAGGATTAGGTTGATAACGAATTTAATTTGATACAATTCGAATCCGATTTGATCCGTTTTTGGATTACTGGATTCAGATTATCAAATCGGATATTTCGTATCGGATTCGGCTCGTAACTGATCCATTGACAGGCCTACATTGGACTACAAGCCCTTTGGCTACACATATCTTTTTCTCTCTCTATCTTTTTACTTCTCCCTCTAGAAGTGAATGGCTGCATTTATAGAGTCACGTAAGGCTTGTTCGTTTAGGAGTCTCAAAACTCCGCATGATTTCTAATAAATTTTCTCTATCTCTCTACTCATTACTCTTAAGAACCTCCCTCAAAACCCAAAACGAACAGGGTCTTATAGATTGATAAATTTATAGACCACTTTATTTAGTGCATCGAAGAGAATTTCCTATACATTTTTTTTTTTGATCAGATTTCCTATACATTTTTACTTACTAAATTTTTAGCAAGTAAAAAATGGATGACTTTAGAGCCCGTTTGGCGAGTGGAGAAGGGAGGGAGATTAAGAGGAATAAGCTAATCCAGACCCAGGTGGGCAAAATTACAAGAGTACCCCTCAAATCTTTCCAAACCCTTTTTGTAAAGTAAATTCTTAGAGCATCCACAATGTAATAATCAAAATCAAAAAATTGCTAAAGTTAGCAATGTGTGTTTAAAAAAGTGCTTACATTGTAATAATCAAAATTAGCAACCTCCTAACCAATAATCAAATTTGGGCATTTGAATAATCAAAAGTAACAATGTGAGACTACACATTGTTAACTTTAACAACCCTCTAAGTGAATAATCAAAAGCTGACGTGACAAGTTTTGATTATTTACTTTTGATCATTACATTGCGGATGCTCTTAGAACAATTCTTTTTCCCCACCCACTCTTATCAACCATTTCAACTATGAACTACCAAACGAACTCCTTGTTAGTTACTTCCTTCCTAACTAATTTCCCCGTATAGCATATCCACCATTCTTTACCCAAAATTTTAATGGCGTGTGATGCGCAAAGCCTATGGTTACGGGGAATCTACACTGCTAATTTTGGGGCACCGAAACGAATTGAAGTGTTTGGTCAACGTCCCCCACAACATTTATACTATTAAAAGAGAATGTGTCTAGAAATGGTTGTCATTTTCTTTCACTGCTACCTCAACCTACTAAGGAGTGTTTGGATTGGCTGTATTTCCCACTTGATCGCCAAGCATTTTAAACCCATTGCTCTTACATAGTCTTTCACCTTTTCCAGTCTTAAAGATGTATTGCACTTGGTGCTTTCTGACCTATTCTGAAACCATTCTTGACCTGTTAACACTGCCCTGCACTACCCAATTTGCTTTTGGAAATGGCTTGTGTGCCTTTCACTTTTGCAGTGCCATCTGCTTAATTTCAGCCGCCTAAAAGTATTTTTAATGGTCCAAATTTTCTGTAATTACCCTACATGTAAGATACTTCAGTATAGCTGAGCCATTAATTATCGAGATGAATGACTGTGATTGAACAATAGAGACTTCTCTGTAATAAACTGGAGAGAAGTCAAGTCCTTTTCTTTATAGGAGAAAAAGAAAACTATGGGTCTACTACTAGAGTAGTATTCAATGTGCTAATAAAATATATATAATCGGAAACTAGCTTCTTGCTTGGACACATTGTTGGGTTTGTCAAGCCTGATTTGGTTAGGTTTATTGCCTTGTTATATGTAGCAATCGATGTACTCTATACTCTCTTCTTCATCCAGTACATTGTGAAAACGGGTTTGAGCCATGAATACCCCAATAACGGGAACCACGTAAATCTTAATTTGCTTGATAATTTTTTGGTTTGATTGTGTGTGTGATTTTGGATCGAGTCCACACCGTACATTTGCGCAGGTTTATACTCTACGAGAGTAAACCTGTATGTAGTGGCTCCGGAACCCAGAGTAAACCTGTATGTAGTGGCTCCGGAACAGGGGTTCGGTCATCCCATCGAGCCATGTTGTATCGATGCCCCACGAGGGAGCCAGTCCATTACTTGACATAGTCCGAGAGGGTTATGGCATTTCCCTCGGTCCGTCACTCGGTAGATAGGCTTCGGCAGGGGCTCCGTTAGGGCCTAGGACACAAAGTGTACCCAATCCAGACTCCCCGAAGCCGCTTGAAGGAAAACGGTTACTCCAGGAGGGCCCCATGAGGGTATGTCACAAGCGTAATCATTGGGGTCTGACCTGGTCATGTGCTCCATAACCGTCTTATTCCCTACGTCATATATGACGTCATCCGAGGCGGTTACCCGAACGTACCCTCCACGCGCTAGCTTGGAAGCCAAGCAAACCAAGATCTATAAATACAAAGAATACTAGCCTAGAGAGGTATGTCATTCAATCCTAACCCTAGACCTATACACTTCTCCCTACATCTAGCTTGATCGTCGGAGAGTCACTGGGCAACCACAACCCTAGTGACTTGTTGCAGGTCTGGCAGAGGAAGCGATGTGGCTGCGGAGGAAGGAGCCAGATCCGAACCACGGTCAGGATCCCGTCAAATCGAACCCCTACACTGTATGAGAGAGACTGGTCGCACATGGAAGACATGTTGACAATCAAACACATGCAACATCGATCAATGACATCTTGCTTATCTGACTGTTGTTCCTATGCGTGGACTTCAAGAAAGATGTAAATGTGTGTATAAATGTATTACAGTTGTGACTGTTGTGTATGAAAATACAATTTTCTCTTTCTCTCTCTCGCTCAATATATTAACAATAAATGCCTATATATCATACCATTTCATGAGAGTCATCATGACAGTGTATAGTAGTGGCCTCTTTTAGCATCTGCATTATGATTGATTTGAAGTTAATCTACTTGTGAATTAATGATGACCATCCATAACAATGAAGTATATGCCCCACATATAAAAGTCCGTTCTTCAATGGGTTTCTGCCACATGCATCCCTCAGTAATCCATCATCCATGAGCCATTATTACCAAAGGGAAAACGTTAAAGAAATATGCATGCATGTATAATGTATATACTCTCTTGAGTGTTTATATTAGTGTAAGGTAGAAGGAAACTTGTCATTATCCCCTGGAAAATGATTTTGGTACTTCACTTTTTTATAATGACACTTCAAAATATGTCTTTTAATATAAAAATTATACATAGCAAAGCATACTAAAAAATAAATTTTGAAGTACCGTCATAAAAAATTGAAGTGCTAAAATCGTTTTCCTATCCCCATATCCAAAAGTGCAAGTCTTTACGTAAGAAAGTGCTACAATGCACACTTCACATTTGAATATGTACGATATACATCTCTGAATTCATAGTTATATTTAGGAATAAACTCGTTTAATATCAAATATTGTATTCACAATTTTCGCATAAAACTCAAAATACGTATTTGCACATCAATTTACAACACATTTATGATTTTGACTTTTTTCCATTGATATTATCTATGTAGCTATACTATATACGTATACAAATGTAGTTATTACCTAAAATAAAAAGAATCTCTCTCTCTCTCTCTCTCTCTCTCTCTCTCTCTCTCTCTCTCTCTTACATGGAATTTCCTCAAATTTTCATTTTTATTCATTTTTTTTTTATTTTTTACAAAATATAAACATGTAGTTTATTTTGTTTGAAAGGGAAACTAAGTTCAATCAATAAGATAACAAATATATACTATATTTTGCACGAAACTATCTTCATTTTTATTGTTGTGAAAATTTTCTACTTTGTAGGTGAGAAAATGGAGTAAATTTCAAGAGCTATACATGCCGACCCGCTGATGCACAGGACAACAGGAAAAAGGTTCTCACAAATGTTTTTTTCCATCCCTGTTCATCGAACGGGCAAGACGCTAGTGAATATCTTTGCAATTGTTATCAATATTATAAAAAAATACAATTAATGACAACAAGAAAAAGGTTCTCACAAATGTTTTTTTTCCATCCCCGTTCATCGAACGGACAAGACGCTAGTGAATATTTGTGCAAATGTTATCAATTTTATATAAAAAAAAAATATGCTAAAATTTGTATATACAATTTAAGGGTGCAAACCTTTATACTAAATAAAAAAATATGGGACACAATATTGTTGGCCATTGGTGTCTACCAAAAAAGGAAAAGATCATGGAAAGGAAATGGTGCCTGCAGAGTCAAAAAAATTAGGGGAGTTGGCTTACTTTGACCTATTTTAATTTCCTTTGGCAAAGGAGATGGGATGCATTGCACTACCTGTTTATTTAATAGTGTCTCAAAGGACAGGTGTACCTCTAAATTAAGGATTTGGATTACTTTGACCTATTTTAATTTACTTTGCACTACCTATTTATTTTATCTTATGATTTTGTTGAAGGAGCTAGTAATTTATTTAAAAAATTGGTCTAGGGTCCATTATAGCATATTTGTAACCCACCAAGTCCATCTCTCAAGTTTGTAACCCACTAGGTCCACTCAGACAAGGGCCTTGTTTGACTTAGACAAAAAAAATGTATTTTTATTCTTTTTCTTTTTTTGTGTTGCCAAACTGAGCCCTTGTCAAGCCAAAAAGGAATTAATACAAGCCAAAAATGCCCCTGCCAGCTTTTTTTCACGACAATCACGGCAGTTACGTTGGGATTTTGGGATAGAGAGAAGGAGGGAGTTTTGCGACAGAGAGAAAGAGGGAGAAAGAGATATAATGTTATATACTCGTTCATCAGTTCATATTTAACGTTAGATACTTACATTTAACGCGCTGCACAGATAACATTATATGTTCAGGTCTGTTAAGCCGCTGCGCGGACCAATTCATATAAGGTGGTCTGTTAGCCCATTATCCCCCATTATCCGTTCTACGTTTGAAATCCCGGCAGTTACGTTGGAATAGAGCGACAGAAGATTCTCCTTTTCTGATACACTGTATATAACGTTATTGTACATATATAACGTTATATACTCGTTCATCAGTTCACATTTAACGTGAGATACTTACATTTTACGTTATATACTCATTCATCAGTTCGCATTTAACATTATATACTCATCCACTCATGACAGAAGACCACATATAACGATATTAAGGATGCAAACCTAAAATGATTTTGGTTGTTTAGGTTTAACCTTATATAATGTCATATGTTCATTTTTCAAGGGATACACATGACAGAACAATACTGTTGTTTCTGTATGAGCAAAAAAATAAAAAAGAATGAAGACAAGAAAGAGTGCTTGAGGCATAGCCCAAACACAACCAAGAAAAATTGACCTAGTACTACACTTGGAAAAAAACAAAACAAAACAAAAGGAAAGGAAAGAGAGTTGATACTTGTGCTGTTTTTTGGTACTTGAGAAAAGAAGATAACATAATTAGTTTAGCTATCTCTATAAAATCAATTAAATTAGATTATTGAAATGGTCCGCGCAGCGGCCTAATTGATCCGAACATGATTGGTGAAAACATGATTCTACTGGTCATATATAACATTATATCAAAATTAATATGGAACATCTAACATTTTTATGCTGTTGCAATACCATGAAAATGATACAGATTATCAGTGGTTATAATATGATGTTGCAATACAATGAAAAAGGGAGAATATATAATGTTATATAAGTACAATAACGTTATATACATTGTACCTGAAAAGAAGAATATAGGAAGTTATATAACGTTATATAACTTTAATATGTCACACTATACACAACTGATGTCTATAAAAAAGCAGTGTACCTGAAAAGGAGAATATAGAACGTTATATAACATTAATATGTAAAACTGTACACACCTGATGTCTACAAAACAACAAAACTCTTTATTTATCTATAATCCAAAAGAAACAATTTCAATATTTTAAGCATGAATAAGGAAAAACAAAACAACCCCCCAACTTTTTTCTATTCTTCATCCTAATCTCTCCTTTATTCTCATATTTGATCTTCTTGTCTCATATATCGCTTGGCTCTTTGCGAATACTGCTTAAGACATCCACAATATGATTGTCGAATCCATGACAACTGCACAAATAACAACACACAACAAAAATCAGAATATATAATGTTATATAATATTATATGAGTGCAATAACGTTATATACAACGTAACTCTAAACAGAGAATATATAATGTTGTTATATAAGTATAATAACGTTAGAGCACGAATGTGATCCAGTTTTAACATGGAACTCTCATGTGTACAATAACAACTTCAAAAAAACCAACTGCAAAAGTTATTTTTCTATCATTTCTCTGCGTTTCTGTAAAACTGAACAGGCCTAATAGAGAGTTGAGAGGGGCGCTTACTTTCCAAGCTAAATTGGGAATAATGGAGATCAAATCCAGACAGATCGGTAGCCAGCAAGATCGGCCGCTGTCCTTCCATGCGCACACAAACAGACAAAGCAGACCTCTCCTTTGCATTCCAGCTAGCTTTGGAGATCTTCCTGAAGGATCCTACAAGTATCTGGTGGAAGATTAAGTAAAGTGTTCACGGGAATATGAAAGAAATCCACATAAATCATTTCACGGGCAAACCAACAATTACCTGGTCATACAGAAACTTTGCAGTGATTTTCCGATAGCATGTAGAAAAAACTTAACAGAGAGCGACGGCAGCCATAGACGGCGACGAGTTTGTGCACGGCAGAGAGAGAGAGAGAGAGGAGCTCCAGATCTAGAAATATTTCTAGGGTTTCTCTCTTTATGAGTGGTTATATAGGATGGGTATTTTTGTCATAGGAATTATTTTATTAGATTAGTGGACTAGAGAGGTTAAGAACTTTAGAAGTGGACTAGATGGAAGTGGACTAGATGGGTTTGGAAAGTGTTACAGTGGACCTATGAAAAATTCTTCCTAATTTATTTATTTAACTAGTTTGTACGCAAACACGACAAACCAGAAACATAATTAGAAAAAAAACGCAATATGAAAGGTGGCCTTTGCACGATCGAGTACATTTCATAAGCTGTTTTGCGCTAGCTAGCTAAACAAGATGACACAGACTCCAATATATGAATGATCAAGATCTTCTCATATGACAATCTCTTACAAGGTTGTTGTCTCATTCGACAATTCGAATCGTCTGTTTTTTTTTTGAGATTTTCACGGTTACTTTATCATCTATATATGAAAAAAAAAGTTTGATTGGATAACGATATCTTTTTGAAGGAAAAATATTTGTCTTAAGAGGAATGAACGGTCAATTCTATGGCTCTAAAAATAAACGTGATTCGACCGAGTATTTATCGCAAAGTCTGGTCAATGTAATTTTTGATACGGATCATTTGCAACTTAAGATCAAGAATATGAGCGGTTCTGATCATGAAATGAAATAATGATAGATCCCATTTTGTATCACATATATGTTACGTGAGGGATCATAGAGAATCTTGGTGCAAAAAAAAATATAAAAATAAATGTATTAGTGTCACGTGTACTTATAGGTTGTTTTTAATCGAAAAAGATTGAGGACTGACGATTTGCATACCGATGGCTGTGCAGAGCCCACTACGAGCCTCGCACGGAAAATCCTAGCCGTTCAATAATTTTTTAAAAAAAAGGAGTGGACAAGAAATCAGCTCAATCCGATATGTGTAAGTGCTCGATCCGATCTTCCCATTTTGTAAAAATCGGAAAAAATGGGAAGATTGGATGAAAAATGAGAAGCTTGGATTGAACACCTACACATACTGGATTGAGCTGATTTTTCGCGATACCCACTCGGTTTTTTGTTTTAAAATTATTGAACAATTTGGATTTTCTATGCGGGACCCGTAGTGGGCCCCGCATGGCCGTCAATACGCCGTCTGTACGGTACCCATCGATACCTATAGCAGTACTCGTTTTTAGTGGGCTTTAATACTAATTTTAACGCGTTTGCTAGAGCACCACTAGTTTGACTTTTAAACCAACAAGTACAGTACATGACACCCAAATTTAAGTCCCAATTTTTAAATTTTTTTTTTTTATTTATCATATTAACAAACTAGGGAACAAATTTAACAACCACTATGAAGATTGAAGATGCTCCCATATGTATAAGGGAAAAAAACACCAGTACCGGAAACCTTTGCTTTCAATATGGCTGCTCCCTCTGCATTTTTCAATGACACTTTGTTGGATTTCTGATTTTTTTTTTGGGTAACTTAGCTTGAAATAGAAAAAAGGATAACCGAATATACAGCCTACAAGGGGCATACCCCAGGAGGAAAAAAAAGAACAAAAATCTAAAACCTAAATAAACTATAGCAGATATTCAAAAACGCTCAAAACACCCTTCAGAGAGGCAACTCAAAGGACATGGAGTCCTTAACAATCATCTCTCACACAAGAAACTAGATCATTTTGTCTCTTGAAGTCTTCAACATCTTTATTTTCTCTTTAAGCTTCCTTCTAGTTTCACGTCTAGCGGGTGTAGGTGATGTGGAATCACCCACCACCTGATGAGGTCCAATGAAATCGCCTTCCAAAGGGATCCTTGGAGGCTCTCGAAAACGCGTTGATCGACGGAGAGCCGCGGGAGGAAGCTCTTGTTGATTGTTTCCCCGAGCTTGGACAACAGGAGTGGATTTCTGATTGCTAGGGTAATCGCGCGCTTTGAATGCTTAACAATGATAAACCAAGAATTCTACTTGAGTTTTGTTGATTTTGTGCACAATGTTTGTTTCCATTGGGAGACGTACAGAACTTAACTTGATTTGTCAAATGAAACAAATGGAACTTAGCTTCCGGTTGTGATGTCTGTAGTGGCCGAGTCTGACCAGGCAATGAGCCTGGCGCTACGGGTAGCCAGTTGGACTGGGCTTGCCTAGGCCGGACGCTTGGTCCAATCGTCCCCTCAAACCCATTTGGTGAACCTAGCGTGGGAGCCAACTGACTTGGCCGATGGATTGGTGACTAGCCCACGAAGATGACTCAGCGGCTAGCTGGATTCTACGTGGTATCGTGGTGTCGCGTGCCAGATAGTATTGATAAGATGTGCCCATTAGAAGAAAAAAATGAAGCAAAAGTTAGCTAACTGATTTTTGACATATGACACCTGACACTAGTGGGAAATTGGGAATCATATAACACCCGACACTAGTGATTCCCACCCTAACTACTTGACTAACTGGGTACTCAATCAAGACACATATTGCCTAAAGTTAGGCCAAATTCCATGTTGGATCATGTTTTTTTTTTCCTGGTAAAAGAAAAAAGGAAGTGTACGCTACGGTACCCTGTCAACTATCTGTATCATACCACTATTTGTAGGGAACCTCACAGCATGCACCTATGTTGGCACCGAAATTAACATCCCACCACGTTTGAGTGGAGTTAGGTAGGTGTGTAAATGGTTCGGTTTCGTCCGGTTTTTACATTTTTTCGAACAAGACCGAAAATTTCGGTTTGAACATTTTACAAAAACCAATTATTAATGGTTCGGTCTGATCGGTTTATTCCGATTTTTTTGTTTGTTACTCGGGCTACATTTTATAGCTGGAAAGAACCACGATAAACTTCCACCATTTTAATTCCCATTTGTAACTACTCAAATGTTATAGAATCAACAAGTTAAAAGCAAAATTAGAGAGTATCATTAAATTAAATTTAAAAATAAATTAAGCTCCGAAGTATCTTAAAATCAAGAATAGCATAAATTGAAAACTTAAAAGTTATACTAACGTTCTTCAAGATTTTTTACTTCATTTAGTTGCTCTGAGACATTTGAGAAGGGTACCTCAACTAATTTTGTGAGCAAATATTTTATTTTTACATATGTGTATTATGAATCCTACCATGTTTCCGGTAGCAATTTGCGAAAAAAAGGTAAGCCTTTTAAGCATATCGTTTACACAAATCAACAAATTTTGCCATTTTACCATTTCGTTCACGGTAACTTGTCTACAAAAACTTTTTTTTGCTACAGTAACTCTACTCACATCTACAACTTATTCACTATCATAAACAACTTACATTTCTCAACAACTTATTCATTACCGGAAACGCTAACAACTTGATTGCTACAAATTTATTCTCACAACTTATTCACTACCAAAATTCTGGGTTGGAGTCGTTGGAGGGTGGGGAACCTGAGGCTTATCCAACCATGTCTGATTTTCAACCCAAGTCACCAACCCCTCATATGTTGGGTCATGTTCAGTTTCATCTGGAGCATATTTTTTTTCTGGTTCTTTTGTTTCTTTGTTTTCCATAAGTTCTTCCAAGAATTAGACAATATAGTTATATAAACGGCATTACTTACAGATCTGCCGACTTCTCTACTGAGTGGAATTGAAATTTCCGACTTAGAAATGATCACATTCATGTAATTGCCATGGAATGGCAAAATGGGTACAGGAAACAGCAACCCATATCAGATTGTAATGGGTGGTGCCATGGCTCCAGTGCACTCCATATGTTCGAGTTAATGTCCCGCTGTAGAGATGGCCGAAAAAAGCAGAATGATCACATCACAAGAATTGCTGTCGTTGTTGGGAGACAAGTACAGTACACTGTACCCAAAACCATCCAGCAAGGTTCTATTTAGAGATGGCAACTTTTACACCAACAGTAACTACTTCTTCCCATTACATTTCTGAAGTGCACATGTGACTGTGTTTGCTTTAGGATTTGAAAAGCATTTTTCAAAAAATTCCCCCTAGATTCTCTTACTTCCAACATTTCTCTCTCTATCTCTCTCCACTTATTACCCCTACTATTTTTCAAATTTTTTTAAAAAAACGAAACCAAACACTGAATTTAGACATGGGATTAGATTTCAAATTTCATATAAGGTCATCTCCACCATTGAAAGGGAATGATAGATCCATGGTTTAGTTTAGTTTAGTTTAATTTTTTTTTTTTGGGCTCAAAAAAAGAATGGAGGCGACTAGCTATAGCACCCTCTTCTACATATGGGTGGCGGGCCCCATTAGAGACCAATCGCTTATAGGTTAGCGAATCACAGTCAGGCTTCACATAAGGGCAAGGTTCGAGGGAATATCGACCGCACAACTCAAACCTTGGACCTCTTGACCACCTAAACCACTAGACAGCATATCCTACAAACATTGGAATATATACTAGGGCTGCTCAAAAAATCCGGTGAACCGTGAAACCGGTCCGGACCGAATCGATCCGTACCTTTTGGATTTTGTCCGTGGATTAATGGTCTGGACACGGATTGAAAAATAAGAAAACCGTGACTCGCGGTTCGGTCCACGGATTTTCATTACAAAACCGTGGATTAACCGAACCGAACCGTGAGATATTTATTTTATATAAATAATATATATAAATATATATGTGTATTTATATAATAAATTGTTAGTAATGTAAACACTTTTTTCTACCAATTTTAGTATTTTATCTTAATAATGGGATATAATGTAGATGTACATATAATATAAGGAGTAAATTATAGTGTTTTCATATAAATAACGGGTAACCCTAGTTGAGTTTCACTAGTTCGTTTCTTTTTCATTTTTTTAATGTTATGTACTATAATGATACAATTCTACTAGTGTTTACATTCTTTTGAATTTGATTTTTAAAATAGGTTTTTGGTAGTTTATGTAACAAGTATTTTCTGGTGGTGTTAAAATTAATTTTGAATGTAACATTCTTCCCTTTTAGTGTGGGATATATGCTTAAGCTTTATTTTTGTTAAAATCCGTGGACAAAACCGTAACCGATCCGCGAGTCACGGATCGGATTTTATTTTGTAAAAACCGAACCGTAGGACTTTTGGTCCGGACACGGATTTCATTTTATAAAAACCGTGACTAGCGGTTCGGTCCTTGGATTCCTAGAAATCTGAACCGAACCGGACCGCGAGCAGCCCTAATATATACAATAGTGAGGATGTGGTGTTGGGTGTTAGCCGAAACTGGAAAAATCGGACCGGACTGAATTTTTTAAACCGGTTGAATAATTTCGATCCGGACCGGAAAAATAATTTCGATCCGGTTTATGTGTTTTGAAAACCGGTCGAAACCGGACCGGTTATATATATATGTATATTGGTCTAATAAATATATTTATTATATAAAATCAACCATATATATATATATAAAAACTATTTTTATGGGCTTAATTATATTTTTATGGGTTTTTTTTAATGTATTGGATTCAAAATTGATCCTTTTTGATGGGCCCAAAAAAAGGGGTTGAATTATGGGTTTTTGGTTGATATTTTGTGGGTTGAATTGTGGATTTTTTGATGTGTTGGGCCCAAAATATGTTCCGTGCATGAAACCGGATAAACCGGACCGAAACTGGTTGAGCCAATCGAAACCGGACCGGATTATCTCAACCGGTTCCGGTTTCTAAAAATCTCAAACCGGATAACCGGTTTCAACCGAAAAATGCTGAAACCGGTTGAAACCGGACCGGTATCACCCCTAGGTGTTGCTAATTTTCTCAAGGTTAGCCTCATGGGGGGCAACAAAAGGAAAAGAGCAATGTTAGGAACACAACTTTAAAACACAATTGCATTTAAAGTTGTTTGATGCACATGAGTCCACATACATTAGACAGCTCCAAACACAGGTATGTTTTGTTTCTTGTGTCCGGTAGTAGTGTACCTATACTTTTTGAAAGGAAAAAGAGTTGCAGAGACGGGATTTGAATTCATGACATTGAGGATAGATTGACAGGTTCGCAACTCACCATCCACCCGTCAATCAATGGTCAACAAGACAGATCGCCTGTCTGAGGTAGCAAAGTTGTCGAAACTGTTATGTTGGAACACTTGAAAATACTAATAGTATGAAATTATATATCCCTTCACTGCTAATCTGTCAATGAAACATGACTAAATGATGTACTCTTCACTGCTACTCCGTGAATGAAACATGGCTAAGTGATTGCGGGAGGAGTATGCTGAATCAATAATAAGCTGAATTTTTTTCACATTGGTAGGCCAGGCCACTAGTGCAGAGTCAACTCGCTGATGAGGGAAAATCGACAAAAAAGGAAGATGCAGAGGAAATGAGGGACAACAATTATAAATAGGTGGGCATATCCAATTGTAACTTTATCTCAGAATCACAAAAGAAGCCTTTGGGAAGATTTAAAGAAGGCTTTCAGGATCACAGTAGGGATATATATACATAATTAAGTTTCCTTGTTCTTCTGTCAAGAAAACAGCAAGCAATACTGTGTTTGAAAAATAATATAGAGAGAGGTGGTGGGACGACTAGGAAAGAAGATGATGAATTGGGAAGAGACAGGAAACAAGTTGGAAGGAGAATATGTGTCTGGTTGTGTGGAGGAGATCTCTGTTGATTGGAGAGGCAGACCCTGCAAGCCTAACAAGCATGGTGGAATGACTTCTGCTGCTTTTGTCCTTGGTCTCTCTCTCTCTCTCTCTCTCTCTCTCTGTGCATGTGCGTGTGTGTGTGTGTGTGTGTGTGGGTAAATGTTTCATAAAGCTATATTGTTTCGTTCATGCATAGGCAGTATTGTTCTTATCACTTCCATTTGTCAACTCTGTTACCTGTGCGTGTATTTGTCTCTCTATGCCAAAGGGAGAGAAATACCCTCAACTATGAACACCAAAGAGGCAAGAGTGGTGCATCATAATGAATCCAACAGAAAAATACATGTCTAGGCCGGAACTGGAGACCTCTCAGGGTCCAAACCCTGTGGAGACCTCGAAGCTAAGCATTTTCTCCAACTACATGCACAAAAAAGTAACTGAGGATTTTTTTGATTTGCAGTTTTCATGTGTAGACTATAGAGATCTCTCTCCCTCTATCTCACCCTCCCTCCATACAGTATAACCTACTTGAACTGTTTTGGTTGGTATGCAGTTTATTTCTGCAGGATTTACTTGCTCTGCTCATTTTTCCTTTTCACAACAAAGTTATCATGCATAACGTTCCGTGAGTTCCTCAATATTTGGAGGTATAGGGGGCGCAATTTCAGTGGTAAACTTTTTGACAATGGCCAGTTTGTGTATATGTTATCAAAGGTTAGGTATTTATTTTATTTTATCAGCAAAGGTTAGGTATGTTTCCAGTCCTCCCCAACCCATATCCCCATCGAGTGAGGATTACATGGGTCTTATTGTTGTTGTTGATAAGAAAGTCATCATGGAGCTTTAAGAAGTGGCATACAATATGGCAATAATTTCACGACGGAGTAATGGGTTTGTATTAAAATGACATTTTATAGATAATCATTAAAGTAGATAGGTGCTCATGATGTATCCCACAGAACAATATATGTGGATTTGATTGTTGCTGGATTTTTATTCAGGGCTACAAGCATTTGAGATGATGGCAATTGCTGCTGTGGGAAACAATCTAATCACCTATGTGTTCAGTGAGATGCACTTCCCTTTGTCAAAGTCAGCAAACATAGTGACAAACTTCATAGGAACTGTCTTTCTCCTCTCCCTCCTTGGTGGCTTCCTGTCTGACTCTTATCTTGGGAGCTTTTGCACCATGTTGATCTTTGGCTTTGTGGAACTCACGGTAATTCTCTCTCTCACACCCCCTATATATATACATATATGTATTTTGGTGCTCTTGTGCAGGGCCGGACCCTGAATATTTTGGGCCCCTCTATGTTTTTTCAACTAAATACGATGAATTTTTTAGCAAAATAAGTAGAGTAACTCTTGTTTGTTTTTATCGAATAGTTAGGTTACTGGGGAATCAATATAGAATATTCCCGCTTTAACCTCTGAGCTATGTCTACTAATCAATCATATATCTAAAGTAAGTAATATAGTTATTTCATACTCCAAAACAGAAAGTATGCTGGGCCCAAAAATTGGTTGTGGTGAGGGCCGGGCTGCTTTTACGTGTGGCTGAATCGTTACTACATGGCTGCGCCCAAGGCTGCAAACAGTATTTGAAGTTCTCACAATTTCTGGTATTTGCCTTGTAATCAGTGAGGATGTAAAAAAAATTCCCACGCTTTCATTACATCTAATCTCATTTAAAGCAAAAGAATGAACCTAACATCATTAAAAAATTCACCAAGTTTTCCTTTTCAAAGTTGGGTGCCCTTTTTTGTCCTTGGTTATTTATTTATTATTATTATTATTGTTGTTGTCGTCGTCGTCGTCGTCCTTGAGTCTGATATATTCATATAATAAGATGATTCATGGCATACACTGGTTATTGTTCTTCAGGGTTTTATCCTACTGGCAGTCCAAGCCCATATCTCACAACTAAGGCCTCCCCACTGCAATATGGGGATTGCTGGAGAACCATGTTTGGAAGCAAAGGGTTACAAGGCTTGGATATTTTTTCTGGCACTTTGCCTGGTAGCTTTAGGAAGTGGGTGTCTAAAGCCCAACATAATCTCTCTTGGAGCTGACCAATTCCAAAAGGATGATCCCGAGCAATCCAAGAAACTCTCTACTTACTTCAACTGTGCATACTTTGCCTTCTGTACCGGTGAACTTTTTGCTCTGACAGTTCTTGTTTGGGTACAAACACAGTCAGGAATGGACGTCGGATTTGCAGTCTCTGCGGCTGCCATGGCTGTGGGATTGATCAGCTTACTTTCTGGTACACTTGTGTACCGGAACAAACTGACTCGTGGTAGTATCTTCACACCAATTGCCCAGGTAACATCTCTTCCCTTCTTCTTGCGTGGAAATTTTCTTTTGCTTTTGTTAGGATCTGTCAGAAACTTTCTATGCTTATTGCTGTTGCTGGTTTGTTGTGCAAAACAGTGTAGAAGTCACTTAATTAGTTTGACTTTATCTTTCCAGTTTTAATGCTTCTTTTTGTTTCCTTTTGCAAGTTTTAGAAGCATTCATTAATATATAGCTGTCTTACATGTCAAAATTTAATAGGTATGCTATTAAAGTACTAGTGTCGGACTATGGACCCTGGTATCAAAGGTATACGATGCGTGCCCATATATTTAGTTGACGTTCGGCTAGAAAACATACTTTGCAATTTGACTTTGCCATGATCTGTGCATAAAACTCCTATATTAATGAATGAAATGCCATAAGGTGCCTTGTACAAACATTTATGAGTATTTAGGCATGCATGTCCATTTGACCTTAAAACAAAAATAAGATGAACCCACTCCATACACATATACCTGCACCAACACCCGTAACACAGCTCAATAGTGACCTCCGTCCTAAAAAACTAATGACTTGTTTGGATTGCTTTTTGAAAAAAAAGTCTCAACTCAAAAAACACTCATTACCCCTACTTCCAATCATTACTCACCCTTATCTCCAATCATTATTCTCATTTCTCTCTCTATTTCTCTCCAATCATTACTCTCATTTCTCTCTCCACTCATAACCCTACAAAATTTCTCAAAAACTCATCCAAACACAACATAAGTTTTTGTTTTCAGCCACTCGACAAAGAAGATAGTGGTTTCTGATGTTTCATGCTTTCCGATTCTGAAAAAGTTAGTACTTCGTCCCATCAAGGTGGAAGCTGTAAACCTTACAACACTTCAAAGTCGGCCTCTTCCAAATCTTGCTTCAATTATTGTTACGTTGCTGGGGGAAGTAAATACGATTTTGTCTAATATTCATTTGTACTTTGCAGGTTTTTGTAGCTGCAATTACCAAGAGAAAGCAGATATGTCCTTCAAATTCAGATATGCTTCACGGAAATCAAAACATAGAGGCTTCTGCCGCGTCACCTAATCTCAGTAACCTCCTGCATACAGAAAAGTTCAGGTCGGTTTAATGTTGGAAGTCAAAGACCAGAACACAAACAAATATGGGAATCTAATAATACACCAAAGATAAATGCCTTCTTTTTATCTAGAAAGTTTAAGGTCTCGTAAAAGTTTAAAATCTTTTAGACTTAGATATGTATGAAAAGGGCTGTTCAAAGCTTGAGGCTGGTTCTAGATAAGAGTTGGATGTATGCAACCTTATCCCTGCAAATAGAGAGACTGTTCCCGTGACTCAAACCCATCACTAGCAGGTCACATTGGGGCAACCTTACTGTTATGCAGACTTTTATCTGCCAGTTTTGATCAAAGTTTACTTTGCTTTTTGGTTAGATTTTTATATGCGTTTCCAGCACAATATGTTATAAGGTTTTATTTTTATACATGAAGGTTTCTTGATAAAGCCTGCATCAAAATTCAAGATGGAAGCCAAAAGAGTGAAAGTCCATGGAGACTATGCTCGGTTACTCAAGTCGAACAAGTGAAGATAATAATCTCAGTTGTCCCCATTTTTGCTTGTACAATAATTTTCAACACCATTTTAGCTCAACTGCAAACATTCTCTGTCCAACAAGGAAGCTCTATGAACAAGCATCTCACAAAAAACTTCCAAATCCCACCCGCATCTCTCCAATCCATCCCTTACATCATGCTTATATTCGTCGTCCCTCTTTATGAAACAGCATTCGTACCAATCGCAAGAAAAGTCACCGGACGGGATTCAGGAATCTCTCCTCTCCAAAGGATTGGCATCGGTCTCTTTATCGCAACCTTTTCCATGGTTTCAGCCGCTTTGGTAGAGAACAAGAGGAGGAATTCAGCTTTAAATTCAAACAAAACCCTCTCCATATTTTGGATTGCGCCTCAATTTCTGATTTTCGGCCTCTCAGAGATGTTCACCGCCGTTGGCCTTATCGAGTTCTTCTACAAACAGTCGTTGGAAGGCATGCAATCCTTTTTGACAGCAATGACTTACTGCTCATACTCTTTTGGGTTCTATTTGAGTTCTGTTTTAGTCTCTCTAGTGAACAAAATAACCTCATCAAGCTCTTCTTCTGGAGGTGGGTGGTTGAGTGAGAATGATCTCAACAAAGATAGGCTGGACCTTTTTTATTGGTTGCTAGCTGGTCTCAGCCTCATGAACTTCTTCAACTATCTTTTCTGGTCCAGTTGGTATTCTTACAATCCAACTTTTTCGCGGCCTTCTCCTACTCATGATCAACAGGACCACTCCTCAAAACAGATTGAAGCTTACAGCAATACTGCACCTTGAGTTAGTTTGCTTCTCAAATTTTTCCTCACAATAAATTTTACTTGTTTGTTCAAAATAGTAAATTTAGCTAGTATGATGACTATCATAGACTTAGAGCGCGCCTCTATATATTGATACTACCTTCAGGGGAATTTTAAGGTGTCCCCCTCCTTATGGTATGTCCAATCAGGAAATGTTATGTCTTTTCATGGTAAATGTTCTACTATCTTTTTGTGATGAATGTTATGAGGGGATTCACTCTAAAATTGTGATTTTGAAAATGTTGCACCGTTTTCAAAAATGTTATGCATCATATGGTGAAAATGTTATATGTAAATGTAATGCCATTTGATTGTATTATTATTTTTTACATCATTTGCCAAATGTCATGTGTTTTTATGCTGATCAAAGTCAATGGGGAGTACGATATTCCCCAGGCAAGGTGGGGTCACCATAGATGCTCCCACGTGACTAACTTGAGATGGACACATATGCCTCCGGTAGTCCAATACACGTGGATTTCATACAATACAGTTGACTTTCATACTATTCACAAAAGACTTACACATCGAATGGTTTCTTATACATTTGTGTCCGAAGCATTTTCCTTATGTTGATAAGTACTTCAATATTCTTACTTGTTTGTGGGTTTGCTTCTTTTTCGTCTTCTTCCAATTTCCGGTTATAGTCTGAATAAGGTGAGACTTTTAGGGGTCCCAATAGACCTGTGATGGTTGTAGGGATCCACTGATAAAGTTAGGTCTCAATCCATCACTTACAATATTCCAATGCACTTTCCACATTTTCTTCCTCAGAAAAGATAGAAACCAGGACAACCACCGGACCATGAAACCCTCTAGGAAAACGAATGAATGGTCCAGATTTAAAGAAACTCTTCCAGGTAAGAGTTCTGGACCGTTTTTGTTGTCATGGACAGTTTCCTGTTTTCTCTTTCCTGGACTGTACGAAGTCGGTTTCTTCCTTTTTTTCTCTTTATTGTCAATTCTGTGGTCATAAGCAAGCAGGACCCCCTTCTCATTCTTCTCCATCTTTTTTGGTGGAAAGAAGGAAATGTAAGTGGTGGGGTTGAGCATTGAGGTTTAGTTAATTAAAAGGCAGACTCTTTTTCTAAAAAAAAAGAGAGAGAAGGATATACTGTGATGCTATTCACGAATATGGGACAAACTGTTGCGAAAGTATCTCCAGCTCTCTGCTGGAAATGATTTGTTAAACCAAGAGTTCTTGACAACTTTAACCAAAATCGTAGTGGAATTCAACCAACTTTAAACCAAAATTGATAAGAGAGATGAACGAGAAATTATCGGACTAAGTGGATGTTATGAGAAGAGTGTTGCTAGGGGTACATACACTCATGTACATACATCGCGTACATACGCACTTTAAATCCGTATCAAATCCCACAAAAAAAGCATTTATGATACATCCAACTTTGCTTTAGAATTTAGGTCGGCTCGGATCTTTTTTGTAGGACTTGATATGGATTTTAAGTGCGTATGTACACATGTATGTACATGAGTGTATGTACCCCTAGACTTTCCGTTGTGAGAAGCACAGGAACCACTGCCTAGTGCAATTGGTTGCTTACCTCTCCCCTCATGTAGGAGTCAGGGCTATGGATAGTCACATCACCCCCTTTGCCAACCTAACACATCCGGCTAACTCCCGCTAACTATACCGTGTGGCAAAACAAAAATAAAAAAGGTCACATCCCACTTAAGCCGTATGTTGTTTGGATCTCAGTTGGATACGACTGTGTTAATTGCTTGCATCTTCGAACCGAAGCATGTCTAAAGTATAGATTGGATAAAACTTGATAAATTATAAAAACGTTACAAAAATATACTATTAGTTTGACATAAGCTAAATTTGTTCCCGATCCGTAAATTACAAACCAGAAGAATACCGAGGCAACTTTTTTACTTATATTTTCAGCATAAAAAATCATATCACCGGTCCCAGAGTCCGTATCCAATTTTGGATCCGTACTAACCTATCCTCCATTTTTAGTTTAGGGTGTCTGATTACAGATATCCATCAGTATCCGATAGGGATGACAATGATGCAGTGCAATGTTACCAGTGTATAGGCAAAACCGAAACATATACTTAAAACCAAAACCGGCGATTTAATAGAGTTAAAGACTCAAAATATTTAAAAAGAAGCCCAACAAACTAATGCATTAATTACTACACAGGTTCAAAGACACTAAAAATCATGGTCCAAGAACAAAATACCAAGAAAGACAACAAAGTAATATACCATATGTTCAAAGACACTAAATATTCATTGTCAAAACTAAGGCTCTGTTTGGAACTTAAGGAAAGGAAAGGAAAATTAAAAAAATTTCTCTTCTATTGTTTGGGAAGAGAAAGAGAGAAGAAAATAATAATTTTCAGTTTTGTGAATAGTAAATTTTCCTTCCCTTTTTTCTATCATTTTTCTCCCATTTTCTTTTCTTTTCTTTTCCATAGGTTCTAAACAGAGCCTAAATAACATAAATTTTTTAGCAAACTAATACACAGAAGAGTGATTTTAGAAACCGAGAAGTATTTTAGGATATAGCGGTATATATAGGGTATTTATGTAATTATATCCCGGTTCGGTTTTCATATAAAACAAAAACCGGAACCGAACCGTCTGACCGATTTTTTAAAATCAATTAACCTAAACCAAAACCGCGGTTAAAAATTCAGTTAAAAACCTCATCAATTGATTCGGTATGGTTCGGTTAACCAATAATAACAATCTCCCCCGGGGTTCAAGCGGTTCCCAAGTTTTGAAATGGGGAGAGGACGACCTAGGATAGTGTGGGGGCGACCCATTACCACACCCGGGCTGCCACTGAGCTGGACCGAGGCCCGAGGTCTGCGTTCGGCTAGGGCTTTGGGCCTGTTGGGCCTTTTTTTTTTCTTTTTCTTTTCCCATCGACGACTATTCTGGAATTTGGAGCTGAAGGGCTGTCACTGTTCAACTAGTTGCAAGGTTTTTGACTCCATAATTGACTCCGCTAGGTTTTTGGGAATTCATGGCCGGATTAACTGAAAGGTTTCCCACGGACTTCAAAAGAGTATTCCCTTCAAGTTTTTTTGAAGACTTTGAAACTTCCGTGATATATTTTAAGATATGCAATAAATGAGAGATTATCTCATCTTTGTTTTTTTTTATTGTGCTGTCTATAAATAGACTTGTAATCTGATTGTTAATGTATGAGTGAAGTAGAAGAGAATTAGAGAGATCGAGAGAGAGAAATAGAAAATTTCCTCCTCTTTTGTGTTTTTCATATTTGAGTGAAATCAATAAATTCGTCTCTCTTGTGGGTTTCATACACCATTAGCGTGTGATTCATACTCCTCCACCCAACAGTGTGCAACCAATGTATTCAGGCAGACAGACAATGACAAAAGTTGCAAAACTCAAGCATCACCAGTCACGCAACGAATTATGTGTTTTGAAAACACTGTGGATGTGAAGCATGCATGGACTAAAGCTTAGCTTGGTTTCGATTTCAGTCCCCCATTTTAGCTTTAATGTGTTATGTTATTTCCGCATCGATCAGGAGTTCTAACATTAATTGAACTATTTCAGTTTTATTTTGTAGTAAAACAAGTAGTAGCCTGGTTGTGTTTTGTTGTTGTATCTTTGTACCTGAAACGATTTCGATCTTTAGGCGAAAGAGATACTAATTAACAAAAACGAAATTCGGAGGTTCTTGTGTGTTACATCGATCATACATGTTCTTCTCGGACCAAACTCGCTCTTCAGTTACTTTGGGTGAAATGCTCGCCAAAATTAGTAGGCCAATATAGTACTCGAGTTGAATTATTTAACTAAAGCAACAGAAAAGAGAGAACAATAGGATTACATATATTGCAATGAAATTTTCTGGGTGAAATGCTTTCTCTTACAATGAAATTTTCTGTAACAGTTACCGAAAAGAAAATGGAATTCGATCAGTAACTGTCCCATAGAATTGCTGGAGCACTCTCACTAGTCATAAGGGTGGACTCAACAACAAATTATTACACGTAAACTATCGATCGATCTCTTGCTTTGGAAGACAATTAATTGGACTGTCCGAAACAATAACCGGAGCAAATTCAGTCACTTAGCTAAAATAAGGGACTTTAACTTACTATATATTACCACTTGCAAAGGCCAGGCTCCAAGCTAAATAGGGCTGATACTGCCACAGGCCCAAGCAAGTGTCTTCTTTCTTATTCAGCTATTTGATGGGTTCCTGCCTAACTTTTTGGATTCGACTATTTTTAAACTAGGAGGACTAGTGGGAATAAATAACAAAATGAATATTACAGAGGGGGAAAAAAATAAGTTTTTTTTCCCTCCATATATATTTTTGGTTCTTATTAGCTACAGGCAGCTTGAGGGTGTAACCAAGCCAGAAGCACTTCCTTCAACGTTGGCACAAGCAGCTTGGGAATGTTTATTCCCGTAGCTGAGGTTCACGTCTTCCAGTATTATCCTGTTGCATGGGTATTCTTTACTGCAATCGAAATTCACAGCCACTGTAGTCGCTGATGACCCGTGTATGTCCCGGTACGTCACGTTGCTAATTCTTATGCCCGAGGCCTGCCGATGACAAATTTAGAGGGAATAGACTTGGTCAGTGGTGAAGTTAGGATTTATGATAGTTAGGACGTCGGCAAAAATGCATCATTACTGTTGCATTTTTTTTCGTTGCATAGTTACATAATTTACATTTTTTTTATCCGCATTATTTACAATTGTTACAGTTATTTTTAGGTAAATAAAATATCAAGATATATACTTCTTCTCTTTGGCTATGTTTTATGAGAAATTGAGAAGACGCTTAAAGTCACAAAGTAAACTATTAGTTTGAGGACTAAATTCAGTTGACTGTACATATATAATTCTTGGGAAACCAAAGCTGTATTTATATAACAACTAATATTTAAATATATGTGCATCTCTTGTTTAAAAAATACAAAAATTGAGTGTTTCACTTTCTTCCACAGCTCGCGTGGACTAAAAGACACGTACTTTAAGGATGTGGATTTATGCTAAACAATCAGTTCCAGCACAAAACGAGGAAACAACGAACCGGGTGATGGTGCTGTGCAGGGGTGAACCTGGGGGAGGTGTTGTGCGGTTGTGCACATTCGGGTAGTCCGTTTGGCAATCCAACGGTCCAGATTTCATTTTGGAAATTAACGGCTTGGATGCTCGGATGGTCGTAATGAAATCTGGACGTACTATTGGATTACCGAACGGACCACTACTAGAAAATTTACAATAGGTGGCGAAAAAAGTGGTGACGAAATTTACTGTTCTACTATAGCTGACGAAACAACAAAATTTTCGTCACCAAAAGTTACTACACTAAAAGTGGCTTTCGGAGACAACCTATAGGTGACGATTGAAACAGAAAATTTTGTTACCTATAGCTTGTCTCCGAAAGTCACTTTTGGTGACAAAAAATAAATTTTTCGTCACCTATAGTAACTTTTGATGACAAAAATTTTGTTGTTTCGTCAGCTATAGAAAAAAAATAAATTTCGTCACCACTTTTTTCGTCACCTATAGTAAATTTTCTAGTAGTGGACGGCTAGGATGGTGCACAGCATGGTGTTGTGTATCCAGCACAATCCCCAAACACCAAAATTATTATTTGACAAATGTACTAGTTTAAGGAAATACTCTTACTTGATTGGGGCAACCTTCGTTATTCGGGCAATAATTTTGGTCGATGATTACGGGATTCTGGACATTGACCATAGTAGCATGCTGGAAGACGACACCGGTAACGAAGCCCGTGCTCGGCTTCGCCCAAGTCTTTATCCTCACTCCGTTTTGCGTGCCCGTAAACGCAACTCTCGAAACAGTCACGTTTCGCACTCCAGCTTCCTGGAACTTCTTTCCCAAACTTCCAATGCTGTATCGATTCCAAACAAACGCAAACTCTATTCAGTTTTTGCTGTTATGAAAGTTTTCGATCTATGCCAAGGCAATAAAACCGAAAATGTACGTATAATATTCGTACCTAATACCGTGGCCAGGGCCGCAGGCAATGTTCTCAATCCACAAATTGGAAGTGCCTGGACCGATCGAGATGCAGTCATCCCCGGTAGCAATCATGGAATTGTAAATCGAGACGGTCGATGAGGATTCAACGTGAATTCCGTCCGTGTTTGGGCTGTTCGCTGATGCCGATATCTTCATTGCCTGTACCTTAACGTTAGTGCAGCGATAGATGACCGTGTGGAACATTTGACTGTTCACCGATGTTAGTCCGCTGATCAAGATGTTGTTCGATTTGCTGAATTCTAGCGTCTGTAGTTATACAGTACAAATAAAGAAAAACCCAATTAATTCATCGAACAAAATTCACATCCATATGTTTCTGGATTATGCATGCAGTCAAATGCAGGAGTGGTAAAAAAAACTACAGAAGTGGAGTAGTAATTAAAATAAAGATCCTTATTGTACTCTCTAGTATGTTAAGGTGGAGTTTGGACTAATCCCGTTCTGCTAAGAAAAATAAGTACTAAATTGAAAATAAGTACTTATTTTTTGAATTAAATATAATGTATTATGAGAGAATAAATTGTCTCGTAAAACGGGAAATAAGTACTTAAAAAATAAGAACCTTAGCAGAACGGAGTAATTTGAATTTTCTAAACCAGTGGCTTGTTTTCATCTTTAGTGAGTATATTTTAGCCATTGTTCAAAATATTTAATTTCTCAAATCCGTTTGGATGAGAGGAATCAGAAGTACAAGATATACGACAATTCTAAGAAACTCGCAAAAAGTTTAGGAAAGATAAAATACTTCAAAAAAATCTATCTATGTTTCGAATACCTTTTATCTATCTTCAGTTAATTTTTGTTTATGTTTTTTGCAATCATTTTTACTTTTTTATTAATTTCAAAAAAAAAGTTTGATACAAAACTTCAAAAAACAAAAACAAAAACAAAAAGAAGACATTAGAAAAGTTATGCCAGTGGGAGCCTTGACATGAATGAAGCAGGAATTCTTGCATGCAAAGCTGATCTTAATTTGAACTGGCGATTAAAATTAATCGATAATTAAATTAAGAAAGTTTTTAACATTTGTATTAGAATTAATAGGTAATGAAGCAGGAATCAAGGTGATTCTTAATTTTATTTTTTGTCACTTTGTTTGCATTTTGATGCGCTAATTAAGCACATGTAGTAACAGAAGCAAACACGGCCTAACAAAATGCATGGTTGACCATTCACTCATTGACAATTAGTCTGATTAGTTTCCAAGCAATATATAAACAAATAGAACATAGAATATGTTGCAATCTCAGAAACTATGCATTTGGCCCCGTTTGCTAGCAACCTATAATAAGCCTAGAAGGGTCATCCGAAAAAGCTCTTCTTTTTTATTTAATTTCTAAGTCGTTACATTTTCTGTTCTTTACGTTTATACTGTCCTTTACCTTTCTCGCATTTAAATCCTAGTGTTACGACTTACGAGTAGTTTGTATTTTGTAAGGTTAGAGTTCTGTCGATTGCATTAATAAAACTTTGTTATTCTTTCAAGTTGTGCTTGTTTCCAAAGAAGTCTTGAAACCGGCATTGAACCATTTATCCACTTAGCAACAACCACCTTCCAGCATTCAAACATTTTGTTTCCTCACGAACTCTGTCGATATCGGCTGAGGGAAAAATTACCTTTTTGGATTATAACTTTTTAGATAATTGGCTACAAACAAAAGTATTCATAGCTGACATTTTTTTTTTTTTGAAGATTATTTTTGTTTTCTGGAAAAATTTTCTGGTTGCTTTCACATTTCTTTAATTTTTCTAATTCCTCCGAATCCTAGCTAAAATTTGCTTGACCAAAACTATGAAAAATAAATAAAAAAACGTACGTACCCAGTCAACATTTATGCACCTGCACTTAGGAGAGTGAAATTGTGGGTTCAAGTTCTATAACAATGAAGTTGATATCTTTGTACATGGACTGGGTAGGGATTGGGGTGATTTACACTCTTCTACTCCCTCCGTCTCATAAAGTTTGTCCGATCTACAAAACGATGATTAAAAAATAGTGCATTTTTTTAAGAAAAAATTCAAACTTTTTTCACAAACTAAAAGAACTCATAAATTGTTGAATTTTTTTTGAAATTTTATTGCAAAAACAGTACTATTTTTAAGTCATCTTTTTGCGGATCAGACAAACTTTATAGAATGAAGAGAGTAACATTTAATAAATACAAGTGCAAGTCATCTCTATTATAAAACAGAAGGGTGTGGGGACAAGTTGTTGGAACGGCTTAGATTTATTTGATTCAAAGGCTGTAGTGCATCCTCCCACTTCCCGGTTAAGTGCTCATGGCTTTCACCTAAATCACACAATTGCTATATCCTTCCAACCGGGATGCGTAGTGCCATAGGCACGGGTTAGCACTAATTATTTAAAAAAAGAAAAGGCCAAGTTAGTTCAAACTCTACTGCAAGCTATTGTAGTCGCCCAACACATACCGTAGCTCCTTGGGGACAACCATAGCCGGAGGCCTTGCAAGCCCACAAACCGGACCCTTGGCCGTCCAGGGTTCCGCCGTAGATCGAAACCCCGCTCACCTGTTCAAACAGGAGCCAGTTATTGGCGTTTCCTAGAACGCGGTAGTCTGAGGGAGCCACGAGAGTCCCGTTGATACGAATGGTGATGTGGCTGTTTTTGCATTGGCTGCCGTAAAATTTCACCTGGCCGAGCAAGTACCTTCCCGGAGGGACGTAGATTGTGGCTGGCTGCACCGAGCCACAAGCTGCGGCCCACGCTTTAAGGAAGGGATTGGTTGAGTCTGTCTGTCCATCTCCTTTGGCTCCTAAACTTACGACGTCCCAGTGTTTTGCTGTAGCTAGTGATAGGTACAAGAATACGACTAGGGGTGTAAGAGAAGCCATGGATTGTACCATTTTTTAAAAACTTGTGTGTGTGTGTGTGTGTGAGAGAGAGAGAGAGAGAGAGAGAGATGGTTGTAAGAAGTTGAAGCGGTTGGAGGGGTATTTATAGGCTTAATTTGATTGAATGATAGGATTGGGAATTAAAAAGTACAAATGCAATAGAATACTCGGCCGAAATTGACATGTATTTTGGGTTTCCATAATAAGTATGATGATGGGTCATAATTCACGAAATTAATGTCTTACTACTCTAGACTCTAGTGGAAGATGATTGGACTGCTGAATTTGTTAGATTAATACTCCATTTTTAAAAAAAAATGATACTCATACAGCAACTGTGCATACTCGGATTGCGGTGTGGAGCCCACTACGAGTCTCACATAAATAATTCAAGCTGTTCATTAAATAAAAAATATTTTTTCAATAGCCCACGCGAAAAAATATGCTCAATCCGATACATATAGGTGCTCGATTCAATTATCTAACTTTTCATTATCCTGAAATCTGAATGAAAAATTAAATGATTGAATCAAGCACTTGTAAATATGGGATTGAGCTGATTTTTTGCAAGAAGCTTAGAAAAATGTTTTAATTCAATGAACTGCTTGTGTGGAACCCATAGTGGGCCTCACACCGCAATCTGTGCACAGTTTCCATGTGAGTAACAACGCTGATTTTTAAATTAAAATACGCAACAATCATATGCCATACCCGCTCCAAAATGGCATGTTGTTTACATTTATGATGTTAACTGAAGCACATATTTTTGTGTGTAGCTAGATCCGTCAGATGGGTTAGATACATTTGTGTTAGGATCTGTGCCCAACAGTCTTTGCGTATGAACACAATCTACGCACCAAAAATGGTAGTATAAGTTTGGAAAAATTCGTTTTTAACCTTATAAAATCAAGTTAAAAAATGAAAATCTAGCAAACCTTACTCGGCCGTTTTAAACCCCTTGGAACAAAATATGTGAAGCTTAATTTGATCACTAGTCAATAAAGTGAGACCCACAATGTACCTTGTCAATAATGGGACAAATTATCTTACCGAACGTGAGGGTGAAAAAAGTTACAGCGTGGTAATAGTTAACTTGAAAAATGATAAATGAACACATTGCATTTTCAAAATAAGGGTAAATTTAGCTCACCGCCCCAAAGGTATGAAGGAAACCAATTTATTTTTACATCAAAAAATGCAAATAAAGGAAACTATAGGGCCGAGTCGGACATCCAATTGCTTCGATTTGCATTATCGATCCGGAGGAGGTTTCGAAATAGAAGGAGCCATGCCTGTAGGATTGGGTACTTGGGAGTAGTGCTGAGCACCCCATCCGGCTGTCCATCTTTGCAATGGACGGCTCGAATCATTGCTAAGCAATCGATGGCTCAGATTTGTACGCGCTCAGATTCAATCCGAGCCGTCCATGCCAAGATGAATCTGAACGAATGCAAATCTGAGCCCGGATGAGGTGCTCGGCACCGCTCGGCAGGAGATGCTGCGCGTCAGCATCCCCAGATCCATGCCTGTATGTATCATGTATGTGGTTGCTTGGGATCGACTTGGGAGAACCGAATTTCGGAATTAGTCTTAAGCTTAATCAATAAAGCATGCACTGAAATACTAAGTAATTGCTTAATTAAAGCATAACTAGCCTAGCTAGCTTTAAGGGGTTGAGGAGGGGTACCACTAAGCGGCATACGGATGTGTAAGCCCAAAGGGCATCAACAACCACTCCAAACACTCGCACTCTTGACGAGAATCGAACCATCACCTTCCATGTGGAAGAGGTGAGAAAGTGTTATTGGGATATAAGCCCGTTGACTTCAAATTGTTTTCATTGTTGGTGAATTTGTACGTACGTTTCAACTTTCGGTTAACATATACTAGTAGTATGCATAATGCGTGAGTCAAAAAAAAAAAGACAAGACAAATTAACCTACAAGAAACATTTAATGTGAATTGGCTGCATTCTTTTGACCTTAACTTGAACTTAACTTAAATCTGAAAATTTTGTGCTTATTTGAATTTTTTTCCGCATTTGTTAGTTTTGTACCAAACTTTTGTGGGTTATTGATTCGTCTCGACGAGAGGAATCGGAAAAATAAATTTTTTTAAACTTTTACCCAAGTATTTTGAGAAATAACCACTTTTTAGCGTATTGTCGAGACGAATTACACACAAAAGTTTGGCGCACAACTAACAAATGCGAAAAAAAATTCAAATAAGAACAAAACTTCCAGATTTAAATTAAGTCCAAGAGAACGCAGTTTGTGCTTAGGAAAAAAACATAGCTTTTGGTTATATTACTTTTTAGATTTTTCAAAAATAATAGACACTGAAGATCCAAAAGTTCAAAAAATATGAAAACAAAAGTCAAAAAGAACTACCATCTCCATTATTGAATTACTATCTCTACAATTTTCGTTTTATATGAACTTGTGTTAATTAATTTTGTGTCAATTTGTTCTCAATCAAATGGGTATTTTAAGAGAAATTTAAAAAGTACAAAAATAGGACCAGAAAATTTAAGAAAAAAATCACCGAGTTTTAATTCCTTTTTTCTTTTGTGAACTTTGTAAATTTTTGGTAGTACGTTTGTATTGTGCTTGCATATCCCTCCTGTTTCCACAGCCAATAATTCAAAAAGAACAATTAGCAAAAGGAGAAGATCTCATACCTCCTCCTTCCTAGGCCTAGGATCATTGTCATGTTGTTCATATCTTTAATGGATGATGAAACTCCGGATAAGGAAATAAAAAGGTGAAACAATCAGTTTAAAAAAAAACAAAAAAAAAACAAAAACAAGAATAGATGAAACCATTTTGTCTCAACCAATACCGCAGTGTCTCAGCAAGAAGTGATCCTTGCTTCCACTTCAAGGCATACAAAAGTATATACGTACATTGAACTCATGTGCTTGCCACCATTTAAGTCAATTCTTTTTTATAGTTGGATATCTCTGCGTTCTTTTTAACTTATAAGTCTGATATTTAATTATTTTGATATTTTTTAATTACTTTTCGTAACTTTTTGTTTAGTTTTTCATCGTAATTTTTTAAATTAATCATGAGACGAATCGAAAAAGTATAAAAGTATGGACCGATGTTGAAAGAATTCAAATAAAGAGGGTGTTAGGAATATGTGTGAAAGGTTGAGTCCCACATTAGATAAATAGAAAAAAAGTTGGACCTTAATATACAATTGGATAATTCACCACTTACAAGGCTGAGCACTCCCTAACAGATTGGGCCTACGCGCACACGCATGGAGACCTCAGGCAGATCAGACTCCCAACAAGTGGTATCATAGCCGATGGCCGACGATCTATGGGTAGACTCTCTCGGAAGCATTGGTGGTTGTGGGATTGCATGAAGACTCTCGAAGGAGCGGGAAAATCCATTGTAACTCTCGATGGAGAAGGGAAATTCGATCCTAATGCGTGCAGCAGGTGGCCGGTAGCAAGGTGGCTCTCGTGGAGATGGAGCAAGAAAGAAAATTCCTAATGCAGGTGGCTGGCAGTAATGTGCTCCAGACGCCTAACGCTAACAATGCGATTCTCTTTACCCAAAAAAAAAAAAAAACAATGCGATTCTTAGCTCTTTTTTTTTTAAGACGACGGTGGTCAAGTCCGCCTGGACACACATGCAATAACTCTTTAAATTGTACTTATTCTCTACTCTTGTGTTTTGGGGAGAGAAATCATTGGTGCAAGTCATCGAAGTCGATGGAAGAGGATGAACACGGAGTGGAGTGTAGAGATGTTTCTAGATGCGTTACATTGTTGTTGTCCTTAAGACGATATTTGCCTCCACCAAATCGAGAGAATCTGGTGTGCACCGGCCACCGGGTAACCGCGAATCCGTCTCCAATATATAATGAAGCCCAGTCTTAAGGACTGTTGTTTAGCTGTGTTATGCATTAACGAAGACAGACCTAAAGAGCTTCGGATTTTGCAAGCCCGCCAAAAATAAATGTAGGGATAATAAGTTTAGAGAGAAAGAACAAATCTTTTATTCTATCTACATATTGATGGAACCCCTAGCCTTATATAGGCATAGGTTTGTGACCGTTCACCAATGACGGTCACATGCACCTTCACATTCAAACCATTGTGATCGTTAGTCAAAGATCACACCTCTTTGATTAAAGGTAGGAGTAATAGATATGACTATCCATAATAGCCATGTCGTCTATTCATTCGACTCTAATTGCCACGCATTTTGGTTTGTTCCAGTCAATAATACATTTAACTTGAATAGACATACATTTTAGAGTAAAACCGTTCACCAATAACATTTAATATTTATTGAATATTTTGGAAATGTGTTACAACAGAAATAAGTGAAAACATATATAGACAAACAGTCTATATAATTAATTAAAGTGAATTGTTCTTTAATTACCTTCCCCAGTGGATTGCACGTAGACACAATTTGTGTCGAACCAAACCACGTAAATATTGTAGTCTTGTATTTCGTTTATGTTTATCATTTGTACAATTGAAAGATGAAGATATAGTGCAACGTGCATATATAGACGACTTTTGGCCCAACGACATTAAAGGTGCACTTAAATGGTAGGAGAAAAGATGTCAGGAGTTCTAAACTTCTCAAAGGTGTTAATCTAACCAATGTTTTAAAAATCGGATTGGTAAGTGAACCGGAAAACTGTGGACGGATCACTGGTCAACCGCGGTGCAACCGGCTGAGCCAGCCGATTTGGTCAGATTTTAAAACATTGAACCTAATTATTCTAACAATTTCAGATTTTTGCCGATAAAAAAAAATAGATCCTATGAATCGAACTTTTCCGTCATCCAATCAATCATGCATCTTCATGCATGACTTGAGGGCATGATTTTTGGCGGGCTTCTCTCTCTTCTTTTTGTTTGTATTCGTTTTTCATCATTCGTATAACCTAATTTATGTTATTCTAAGAGACTTGGAAGAGAGGAATGAGACTTACAGAAATCGAACACTGCCCAGATGTATGTATGGAGGCATAAGGCCTCACCACTGAGGCAGCTAACTGCTTGCGGGCTTCTCTCTCTTCAAAGTGGAGAATTTGGTCTGCATCTTACTTTAAATTAATCAATTAATTAGTCTAGATAGATTATATGCTGCCTCTATAAAATCATAATATGGTACGTAATCCATGTGCATGCAGCAATGACCAAGGAAATGAAGAACACTTCACAAGACGCAAAGGACAAAACGTACAGGGCCCCAGGCCCCCATGTGAGCCTTGCTTCTATTTATTAACCCTCAGAGTTAAAGAAAAGAAAGTTCGTTAAATAATACTAATTTCTTTAACGTAAAAATCTTTGAGATATTATCAACTCCGAGCCAGTTCATACGAAACTTTGCTCTAAATTTAATTGTGACTCCCAGTAGCGGACAATGGATCATTGCTTTTCTCGAATTTAGTCGATATGCGCGTATACCTGAGACATCGATCAAACGAAAAACAAAACTCTGATTGGATTATTAACTTGTTATGTAGCTAGCGAGGTACGCACCCATCTTCCATCACAAAACTTTTCCCCACCTTCTCTATCTTATGAAGTTCATGCATTAATCAGAGTGGAAGTTAGTCATCAAATTAGGTCAATCTAAAGCTCCACTTTAGGTAGTACTTAATTTATTCTCTATTGTCTATTTGATCGATCAGAATATTTAGAATTTGGATAAATCACATTAATTAATTAACCTCGATCGCACGAGCTTCTGACAAACATTGACCTTTCCGGCCTCTGATTTTTAAAATTTGTGTCACCACCTTAACTTAACAAATAAACTAATATATATATTGGTTCCAATACCGTCAAAGTAGGCTAGATTGCGTTAACTTTGATAAGTAAAATCGAGGCAAAGTCGCATTTGGAATGGCCTCTAGGGCTGTCCCCGATATTTTGGAGCTCAAAGCGAATTCTAATGTTGATAAATGTATTCAATTTAGAAAATCAAAGTAGTATATGCTCAAGTAGATGAAATCTTCAAAAGTTGTGATGATTACAAGTACTTAAAAGTATCGCTTAACTGTCACTCTATTCACATTTTCAGCAAAATAAGTAGCAATTATGCTACCATGATCAATCTTTCTCCCGATCTCCATTTCAATGAATAGCATATTGGTCCTGTTTTTTCATGGGCTTACTAGTAATTAGTAATCAGCTTATTCATATATATATACACACACATATTATAGAACCATACAATATTTGGAGCCCCTAAACCTAAGCAAATTTTAGGGGCCCAAACCCTTGCATCATAGACAGGCCTAGCTCCCAAGATCAGTTGGTTGAGCAGCGCTACAGTTATCGCACCAAATATGCAGTGGCCGGCCACCGCACGTCGTGTGGGCCCACTCCGAGTCCTGCATGGATGATCCGAGCCGTTCAATAATTTTAAAAAAAAAACGAGTGGGCAGTTGCTGAACATCAGCTTGATCCGATATGTGTAGGTGTGCTCAGATCAAGCTTCTCATCTTTGGAAAATCGGAAAAAATGGAAAGATTGGTTTTCTAGTGTACGGAAAGATGAGAAGCATGATCCGAGTACTTACACATATCGGATCGAGCTGATGTTCTGCGATGCCAGCTCGTTTTTTTTTTAAATTATTGAACGGCTTGGATCATCCGTCCGGGGCCCAGAGTGGACCCCACACGGCGTGCGGTGGCCAGCCACCCCATTTTGATGTGGTGGCTGTAGACTTTCTTGCAGTTGATAATTAATGCCAAGGAAACCTGGACCTGATATCTAGCTCCTACTTAGGCCGGCCACCCCATTTTTGGTGCAGGGTCTCTGTTCTCTAAAATCCTAGTATATCAATCAAAGTACTCCATCCCATATATGTGCATCAGAAACCAAGGAAATTCAAGCACAGAGCTCCATGTTAGCTTTGCTTCTGTTTTAGTATTAATTTTCACCATCAGCGCGCATTAAATCCGCAACGTAGCATATATAGCATATGATGATGGTAGCTAGGAGTTATATTTTTAACATCTCTAACTGACACTGTTAAGCCTGCACGATTCGGTTAATTTGCCACAAAAGAAGATAGTTGAATCTAGTCTAGAAAAGAAAAGTAGGCGACGTACGTTGTGGGGTATATGTAATTATCCAATAAGGGATTTACGTAAATCTTTGTAATTTTGCGACTAAATTTTGTGGATTACTGATTCAACTTGAAGAGAAGAATTGAAAAAGTAAGAAAAAAAAAAGTATGACTTTTACCCAAATATTTTTGAAAATATCCAAGAAAAAGCCCCAAAAGCTAACTTTTTGGGCTTTATCATGGATATTTTCAAAAATATTTAGGTAAAAGGCATAATTTTTTATTTTTCTGATTCAATAATCTACAAAAATTAGGCGCAAAACTAATAAACCCAAAAATTTTGAATAAGGACAAAACAAGAAAAAGTCCCAAAAATCTTAGCGGAACTTAGCCTAACTTAATTTGGAATAAAATCTCATGGAAAGTAAAGAAATTCAGATGTGATGTACATTCATTAAGTTCTTTTAATTTTAAATGATACAATTTTTGCAAGAAAATTTTAATTTTTTTTCAACAATTCACTAGATATCGATGAGTTCTTTTAATTTATAAAAAAAAATGAATTTTTTTCTTGAAAGAAATGCATTATTTTTGAGTTTTCGTTTTGCGGACCGGATAAACATTTTGGGACGGAGTTAGTATGACTTTTATCCAATTTTTTTTGGAAATATCTAAGAAAAAGCCCAAAAAGCTGACTTTTTGGACTTTATCTTGGATATTTTCAAAAATATTTGAGTAAAAGTCAAATTTTTTTTTTCGATTCGTCTTGACGAAATAAATCAATGATTCACCAAAAGTTAGACGCAAAATTAACAAACGTAAAAAAAATTTGAATAAAAACAAAACAAAAAAAAGCTCAAAAATCTTAGCGAAACTCAGCCTAACTTAATTTGGAATCAAATCTCAGGGAAAGTAACAAAATTCAGATGTGATGTATGTACATTCATTGATAAGGAGTAACGAAAGGGTGACTTTGCTTTTGACTTTGAGTGAGAAATTAAATATAGTGGATCCGGACCTGTTAATGACAACCTGAACGGTTTCACCGGTCATTACGATATCCATAACAAGAGTTGACCCGACTAGGATTAAGTCAATTGTTGGGTCCAAAGCGCCCCATGAATTTGGTTACATAATATCACTTTCTGTGACTGCTCTAAAAACAGATTTGCGGTGTGATGTCGAATACCATAAAAAACTTAATTAAAGCTCTCCCTAATATTAATTGGTTTTAGGAGAGATGGTGATAAAACGGTCCGACAAGTCAATGACTGATTAATTTACTTTTATATTACAATTTCAATGATTGATTAAAGTTAAAGATGAGATTATCATGAGTAAATTTTGGCGTTCCATTAATGTATCCAGTTTCCATTGTGACATTCATGGATTGTCGTGCAGCACGCATGCATCTTTTGCTGTACTTATTTTGTGAAAATAAGAACCAACAGGAATAATCTATCTGGAGAACCCCTAACGGTTAGCCTCGCGCCTAAAATTTGTGGACCCCGTTAATGCTCGGTGGGATTGATCCGTGAGGAATTAGCCGTGGTGTACATAAATTGATGGCGTTGATGACATCCCGAGTTATCCAAAAACAGATACCATATGGTGCATGATAGGATTCACCTATCATGTGAGGTACTGGTGAGAGCCAAGGACGAAGGAATATGCTCACTCTTAATTAAAGTCTGATCAGCCTATATGAATCTCTTTGATCTGACTTTAAATGAACCTCGCTAGTAGCCGATAGTATTTGGGGCTATTTGATAAAACTGAAAATTGAAATTGAAAGTTGAAAAAAATAAGTACTGAACGCTGAATGCTGAATTTTTTAAGCTGAAAAACTGTTTGATAAATATATTAAGCACTGAATTAAAAAAATTATGAATTAATTTTGTTCCAATTCTCTCTTAATTTACTAATAGTCACAATATATTTATGGTAATGGTGGAGTAGTGGTGATGGTGGAGTGGTGATGGTGGAGTGGTAATGGTGGAGTGGTGATGGTGGAATGGTAATGGTGGAGTGGTGGAGGTGGAGGGTGGTGGTAGGAGTGGTGGTGGTGGTGGAGTAGTGGCGGTGGTGGAGTAGTGGTGGTGGAGCTGGTGGTGGTGGTGGTGGATTAGTAGTAGTGGAGTGGTGGAGTAGTGGTGGTGGTGGAGGTGGAGGTGGTAGTGGTGGTGGAGCTGGTGGTGGTGGTGTGGTGGAAGTGGTGGTGGTGGTGTGGTGATGGTAGTGGTGGTGGTAGTGGAGTGGTGGAGGTGGAGGTGGTGGGAGTGGTGGTGGTGGGAGTGGTGGGAGTGGTTGTGGTGGTGGTGGAATGGTGGAGGTGTTGGTAGGAGTGGTTATGGTGGTGGTATAGTGGTTGAATACAAGTATACAAAATTCAATCAAAATTAAGTAGCTCAAAGCTATTTAATTTTTTTCAACTTTTTAGCTTACATTAATTTTAAGTGACACTTAATTTGTTAAGCAATATAAAATGTGGTTATCAAATCTACTGAATCACTTATTACTTAATTGATTCAGTTTTAAGTGCTGAATTTAGGTTATCAAACAACTCCTAGTCCTCCAATGATCAATCGAGATGCACGCGGCCTAAAATTATTTAAGAAAATTGTGGCACTTCACATTCCTTTAATTTTTTGCTAGTATGATCAATGATGGGGTCACTCGTCGCCATAAATCTCCTTACGATGGTTGCCGCGGAATCTACATGAAGCAACAAATTTGAGTAATTTTATGAACTGCCATAAGAAAGTGATGCGAATTGTGAACAGACAATGGTGTTTTTTGTCGAACCGTTTTTCACCAATATTTTTCCTAAAACTAATTGGTGTAAGGGAGGGCTTCAATTAAGTCTTTTATGACATTCGACATCGCACCCGCAAATCTGTTTTTAGAGTTGTCATAGGGAGTGACATTGTCTAACTAAATCCATGAGAGCACTCCGGGCCCAACATTTCTGTCTAATTTCCTGGAATTTAACTTGTTTCTGTCTTGGATATGTGCATGTACACAACACATGAAGCCGGTTTTTGCGGTTAGGTAATGCAAAGTCTAGATTCACGAGTGAAGGATGCACGTTCCCCATGTTTCTTGGGCTTCCTTTGTTTCAGGCTAGTTTTTTGCTTCCGAAAGAATATAAATACATGTGACTGTTTCTTGTTTCTGCAGTATCTTGGCTTTCCTATGTCAAAATGGTTTGATTCCAGAGTAAGTATATAGACAAGTGAATAATGATTTCAAAGTAAAGTAACCTTTGTGTTAGAGCTGTGAAAACTGATTTGGAGGTCGCTGAAAATTCGGCCCGTGCAACCCTGAATCTGGCCCGGGCTGAGACATATTTGGTTGCAATAATTTTAGCCCGGGCTAAAATCATTTTCGCCAAGGCCAAAACCCATTGTGGCCCGGGTCGACCCATTTTGGCCCGGGCCATTAGCAGCGAGAAAAAATGCACGTTTCAGCGTTTTTTAGGGTTTTCTCATGTATTAGCTTGCTTGGACTATAAAAGCAAAGCTAGGGCCGCCCCCATATGTAACGTTCGTCTTTTCATCATAGTGAAACCCCCCAACACCCCGTGGAGTACGATTAGGAAAATTGCTTAAGTCAGAACCACATATATCGCGTGTCTTATTCTATCGATTGCTTGTTTATTTTTTCGCTTGCGTGTATTCTCTTGGCCTAACAACTGGTATTAGAGCACCTAGGTTGAGTGGGAGCAGCGATGGCAGGGGAAGAAGGAAAAGTAGACGGAATCGAAAAGTTCGATGGTTCAGACTATGGATATTGGAAGATGCAGATAGAGGATTATTTGAATGGAAAAAGCTTGAACACACCGTTGGAAGAGAAGAAACCAAAAGGGATGAAAGATGAAGACTGGAAAACCGTAGACCGGAGAGTCTTGGGGATTATTCGTTTGACGTTGACAAAATTGATGGCCTACAACGTTGCGAAGGAGAAGACCGTTGCGGATATGATGGCGGTCTTGTCAAGTATGTATGAGAAATCCTCGGCGAACAATAAGGTACATCTCATGAAGAAGTTATTTAATCTTAAGATATGATGTCAGAAGGCACCGTAGTTGCCAACCATTTTAATGAGTTTAACACAATTACAAATCAATTGTCTGTTGTTTCAATTGAGTTTGATGATGAGATACGTGCCTTGATTGTTTTGGCTTCGTTACCCAATAGTTGGGAGGCTATGAGAATGGCTGTTAGTATCTTCGCTGGCAAGGAGAAACTCAAATACAATGACATTCGAGATTTAATCTTGAGTGAGGACGTTCATAGGATAGATGCAAGAGAATCCTATCCGTCTAGTTCAGGTTTCGTTTTGAATACCGAGACTAGGGGTAAGAGCTAGAATAGAGGTTCTAACAGAGGTAGGTCACGGTCGAGGAAGGGAAGGAGTGGGTCAAGGACCCCTCTACCAGAGGTTCAGTGTTGAAACTGTAACAAGATGGGCCACTACAGGAGAGACTGTTCGGAGCCAAAAAAGCAAAAAAAAGAGTTTGCTAATGTTGTTGCTACTGTCGAAAATCAGGATGCTTTGCTTCTTTCAGTTGATAGCTCCATTGACTCTTGGGTGTTGGACTCATGAGCTTCTTTTCATACCATTGCACATCAGAAAATTATCGAGAACTATGTTGCTGGTAATTTTGGAAAGGTGTACATTTGGTTGACGGTGAGGCATTGGATATTGTGGGTATGGGAGATGTTCGAATCAGACTGCCGAATAGGTCTTTTCATGGTCACTACAGAAAGTCAGACATGTTCCGAATTTAATGAGAAATTTGATTTATGTGGGACAGCTAGATATAGATGGTCATTCAATCTCATTCTCCAATGATCAATGGAAGATTACAAAGGGAGCATTGGTTGTGGCTCGTGGGGTCAAGACAAGAATGTTGTACATGACAGAGAGCACAAGGGATACAGTTGCAGTTGCTACTGCAAGTTGTGATGCAGACCTTTGGCACCAAAGATTGGGTCACATGAGTGAAAAGGGCATGAAGGTACTTCTTTCCAAGGGTAAACTTCTAAGGTTGAAGTCAGTTCAGTTTGACTTGTGCGAGTGCTGTTTTTTTGGGAAGCAGAAGAAGGTTAGTTTTCTGAAAAACGGCAAGACTCCAAGGTCAAGGAAGTTGGAGTTGGTCCACACAGATTTGTGGGGTACCACTCTTGCTGAATCATTTGGTAGGTCAAGATACTACATGAGTTTCATCGATGACTCAAGCAGGAAGGTAAGGGTTTATTTTTTGAGAAATAAATCTGATGCCTTTGAAACTTTGAAGAAGTGGAGAGATTGGGTGGAGAATGAAGCGGGCCTAAGATTGAAATGTCTAAGCTCGGATAATGGAGGTGAGTATGAGGACAAAAAGTTCAAGGAATATTGTGCTGTTAACGGGATTAGGATGGAGAAGACCATTCCGGGGACACCACAACAAAATGGTGTAGCCGAGCGCATGAACAAGACCCTGAAAGAGCGAGCAAAAAGCATGAGGATGCATGCTGGGTTGCCAGAAACTTTTTGGGCTGATGCAGTGAGCACTGCGGCTTACTTGATAAATCGAGGACCATCGGTTCCTTTGAATTTCATATTGTCCAAAGAGGTTTGGAGCGAAAGGAGGTAAACCTTTCATTTCTTAAAGTTTTTTGTTGTGTTTCATATGTTCATATTGATTCAAATGCTCGTAATAAATTGGAAGCTAAGTCTAATAAATATTTTTTTATTGGCTATGGATGAGGAATTCGGCTATCGATTTTGGGATGCACAAAATCGAAAGATTGTAAGAAGCTGAAATGTGATATTCAATTAACAGGTTTTGTACAAGGATCGTGATAGGACAGAACAGGTTGATTCTGTGCCAGAGGTTGAGAAACATGATGTGGTCAATTTGGATGAGTTGTCTTAGGGTTTGGTGCCAGACAGCAGCTAGGAAGAAGAAGAGATTGTTATTTCGCAAGAGAGATAGAGTACGCCAACCACTGTTGTTAGAAGGTTGTCTTCCAGAGTTAGCAAACCACCACAACGTTTTTCACCGTCTTTGTACTACATATTGCTCACTGATGCTGGTGAACCAGAGTATTATGACGAGGCTTTGCAGAATGAGAGTTCGATCAAGTGGGAGTTGGCCATGAAGGATGAGATGAACTCTTTGCTGTCAAACTAGATGTGGGAGTTGACAGAATTGCCAGCCAGTAAGAAAGTTCTCCATAATAAGTGGGTTTACAGATTGAAGGAAGAGCACAATGGTAGCAAGCGCTACAAGGCTCGATTGGTGGTCAAAAGCTTTCAGCAAAAGGAAGGGATTGACTACACTGATATTTTTTCTCTAGTTGTGAAGTTGACGACAATACGGTTGGTATTGGGGATTGTGGCTGTTGAGGATTTGCATTTGGAGCAGTTGGATGTGAAAACTGCATTTCTCCATGGGGATTTGGAGGAGGACATCTACATACATCAGCCACAAGGCTTCGCAGTGAAAGGGAAGGAGAAGATGGTTTGCAAACTGAGCAAGAGCTTGTATAAGTTGAAGCAAGCTCCAAGGCAATGGTACAAGAAGTTTGACGGCTTCATGTGCAACAATGGGTTCAAACGGTTGGAGGCTGATCATTGCTGTTATATCAAGAGGTTTGACAAATCCTATATCATCTTGTTGTTGTATGTGGATAACATGTTGGTTGCAGGGTCTTGCATCAAGGAGATAAACAATCTGAAGAGGATGTTGTCAAAATAGTTTGCAATGAAGGATTTGGGAGCGGCTAAACAAATCCTTGGGATGAGAATTATTCGAGATAGAGCGAAAGGGACTTTGAAGCTTTCACAGTTTGATTATATCAAAAAGGTGCTCTAAAGGTTTAGCATGGGTGATGCGAAACCTGTTGGAACACCTTTGGTAGTCATTTTAGACTAATCAAGGACCAGTCACCAAAGATAAACGAGGAGCGAGACTACATGGGTTAAGTTCCGTATGCATCAGCAATTAGGAGTCTTATGTACGCTATGGTTTGCACATGTCCTGACATTGCGCATGCAGTGGGAGTAGTGAGTAAGTACATGAGTAATCCAAAGAAGCAGCATTAGGAAGCAATGAAATTGGTTATGAGGTATTTGAGGGTTCTGCAGATGTCTCATTGTGTTTCATGTGGGCTGGCTTGAAGTTGCCAGGTTATGTGGATGCAAACTTGGATGGTTGATAGTTGGAAGAGTACTACCGGGTTTGTGTATACTTTGAGTGGTACAGCTGTGTGTTGGGGCTCTAAGTTGTAGAAAATTGTTGCTCTCTCAACTACGAAAGCTGAGTATGTGGCAGTCACGGAAGCTGGAAAGGAGATGGTATGGTTGCAAGGGTTTCTGGATGAAGTGGGGAAGACGGTTGAGAAAGGAGTGTTGCACAATGACAGTCAGAGTGTCATCTTTCTTGCCAAGAATCCGGCGTTTCATTCTAGGACGAAGTACATATAGTTGAGGTATCTTTTTATCCGATCTTTGATTGATAGTGGAGAGTTCATACTTGAGAAGATCCGTGGTGCAGAGAATCCAACAGATATGTTGAAGAAGGTTGTGACTGTTGATAAGCTGAAGTTATGCGTAGCTTCAGTTGGTCTACAAGCTTGAAGAATTGGAGATGGGTCTTGTGGGTGTTAATGATTGAAGGTGTTTGTTAAGGACTGTCGAAGTTTGGGTGAACACTACGGATCAGTACTCTTCAAGTGGGAGAATTGTTAGAGTGAAAACTAATTTGGAGGTCACTGAAAATTCGGCCCGGGCAGTCTTGAATCTAGCCCGAGCCGCCCTGGTACGGGCTAAGACAAATTTGGTTGCAGTAATTTTAGCCCGAGCCGAAATCATTTTCACCCAGGCTGACCCATTTTGGCCCGGGCCATCGGCGTCTAGAAAAAACGTGCGTTTTAGCGTGTTTTAGGGTTTTCTCATGTATTAGGTTGCTTGGACTATAAAAGCAAAGGTAGGGCAGCCCCCATATGTAACGTTGTTCATCTTTTCATCATAGTGAAACCCCCCAACACCCCATGGAATAGATTAGGCAAATTACTTAAGTTGGAACCACGTATATTGTGTGCCTTGTTTTTTCGATTGCTTGTTTATTTTTCGCTTGCGTGTGTTCTCTTGGCCTAACATTTTGGATCATATTTTTATTTTAAAAATCATAAACATGGTAAAATAAAGTATGGTCCATGAGTAAGGGATGGCATTCGGGGCAGATATGGGGATTTTCGTACCCAATCTCTGAAATCGAACCCCTACCCATATCCGCCCTGATACCCGAACGGGGAGAGGAATAAGGCACCATAACTGAACCAATCGGGGTTCGGGTAATCCCTGAACCGATTGGGTCACTTAATTAAATAGGAAAATATATTTACCCGACCCGACGCGACTCGAAATATTATCAGTTTTCAAGCATTATTGATTGGCTTATAAAAAAAATTACCCACAAAAGCATGGCTCCGTTTGTTTGGGTGTAAAATATTTTCAGGTAAAATGTTTTACCTATTTTTCGGTGTTTGATTGTGTAAAAAATGAGGAAAACATTTTACATGTAAAATATTTTTCATTAATTGGATGAAAATGACTTACCCATAAATCTTTTATAAGTTATTTTCCGAAATGAACCCTCTGCCTTCTACTTCAATTCTCATTGCTCAGTTTCATCGATCGTCAGTCCTGACCCACGTTCAATTCCAATATTCTCAAATCTCTCCACCGTTTAAGCCTCTCCTCTCTCTCTATACTATTTTTTCAATTTTTGAAAATATTTTCAAGTACCAACCAAACAGTACCAAAAAATAAAAGTTTGAAGTTTGTTTTTTGAAAAAATATTTTACATGAAACACATTTTACATTGTAAAACATTTTACATCGAAAGAAACGGAGCCTAAACACCAAAATAAAAACCACCATTACAAAACATGGTCCAACATAAAAACATGAACCTAACAGAGAGAGACTACACTTGAAGCTTGAAGCTTCATTACAAGATTACATCTTCTGAATGACTAAATCATGTTCCTGTTCTTGCATCCACTGACCACTCACCACAGTAATACAACTTAAAGTTCCGTTACAAATTCTAATAAGGCAACCACAAGCACACCCAACTAAAAATAGGCCACATAGTCTTCCAAAACAACAACAACCGCAGTAGCGACATGCAACATAAAAGATAACTCCCCAAAGAGAAATTGTACTAGTTCAAGCACTACAGAGATGAAAAAAAAACTTCACTTTCAGCTTCAAATGCCAACTTCATTTGTAGAATTCATATCTGTTTAAATGGACAAAAAAAATTCAATCAATATCAGCAATATGCAATGTTAAAACCACAATAAACGTAAGACAAATGCCAATTACCTCACGAGTCACGCACGAATCCCCCGATTCCGCATCATCATATATAGTGGCGTACCCTGATGTGGATTCTCCTAACAAATATAAAAGAAACAAATTCATGAGTACTAGTTTTATTTTACTAAAGTAGAAAAATACAAGATACTAAGTTGATTACCTTTCATTTCGGCAGCCCACAATCAACTTTGAGCACACATCAAGGCTTCCATTGTATCGGGATGAAGTCTACTACGATGTGGACTCACCAACCTACCACTCGTGCTAAATGCGAACTCAGAAGCAACCGTGGATACTGGAATAGCTAACAGATCTCTAGCCATGGCTTGTAAAATTGGATACTTGGGTTGATGTGATTTCCACCAATTCAAGACATCAAATCCCGGGGATTTTGACAAGGTAGGTTTCGACAAATAATGATCCAACTCCAATTTTACAGTATCGATTGTCCTACTTCTCTTCGACTCCCTAAGCATATAGACATCATACTGTGATAGTGACTCTTCATCAATGGATCTTAATTGAGAAGAAGAGTCGCCAATACCCTCCATCGTTGAATTAGGACTTTGGTACTTCTTAAGCAATTTATAACAGCATGCACGAACTTTCTCAAAGTTGTTGGAAACAATAATTTAAAGTACACGTTGATCTTGTACCTAGGATTAAACATAGCAGAAACCCCCAAAACACCATGTAACACAACCCAATACTTGTCAAATTTTTCCACCATTCTTTTGGCCATTTCCCTAATCACCTTATTCTCAGAATTGAGCCGCTCTCTCAATTCAAGTCTAATCTCATATATATTTGGAAAGCAATGATTAGTAGTGGGGTATTTAGTTTCAGAAAATAACTCTGTCACTTTAGAAAAAATTTGAGCTTCTGACAAACATCTTTAGCAACCCCCACTCACGTTCACTCGATAAGGATTGAGCTTCTAACAAACATCTTTAGAAAACAACTCATTGTGTTTCTACACGGCACCTTAAATAAAGGTTGAAGTGCATTTGAATACCTCTTAAATCCAACATGGTCCATAATTGAAAGAGGATACTCATGCATGATTATGGCACTTGCAAGTTCTTTCTGTGCCATACCATGATCAAAGCTATATGAAGTTAGCAGCGGAGGACAGTCTTTGTTCATGAAATTGTTTGTTAGAACTTGTTGCCTCATGCTATCCTTCTTTTGGTGTTTCCGAATATAGTGTTGTTGTAAATGCAAAATTCCATTCTTTGTTTCTCCAGAAATTTTGGCTCCACAATACTTGCAAATGGCCTTGAAAATTCCCACAATTTTCACCCTATTATAGTGAGCCCAATAAGGACTCCTTAACTTTTTTCCACCCTCATCGCCATAAGAAACTTTATCTGATAGTATTTCAACTTCGTCTCCAGTATTTTCACTTGTATGGTTGTCGAGAGGTGATGATGATGGCTACCAGTTGGTGTTGGTTGTGATGGTCCAGAAGGACCACAACAATCAACCGGATTTGTTGACTGAGCACTCGAACCGATAGATGAATTAGACATAATTAATCATAAGAAAACACAGATGATTCAGCATATAAAAGGCTACTCATGTTGCACCAAAAAAAACAAAAAAAAAAGAGGCTACTCAGGGGTCTGATTAATTTCATTATTTCATAAGCTCCAAAAGCTGTTATCTCAGTTTTTTTTTTCACTCATGTTCTTTAAAAAAGCAATCGATTCTTAAAAAATACTATCAAATACTGCAAAATTAATGCAAAAACAGAAGAATAAGACACCTAAGAGACTGAATATTACATATATATGCATACAGATTACAAATATGTATGAGAGAGAGAGAGAGAGAGAGAGAGAGAGAGAGAGAGAGAGAGAGAGAGAGAGAGAGAAACCAAAGAGGATGGTCGATGAGAGTCAAATGCTTCAAATCTATACCTGCAAAACAGAGATGATGAGACTCGAGAGATATACAAAGTTGAGAGAGAGAGAGAGAGAGAGAGAGAGAGAGAGAGAGAGAGAGAGACCTAAGATTGGGAATCGGAATCGGCCCGGATCACCACTTCGAGTCTCGCTAGACGCCAGTTGAGTGCCTCTCTGAAATGAAAACGATGATGAGAGAGACAGAGACAGAGAGAGACCTCAGATTTGATCGCCATCTCTCCCTCTCTGAGAAATGAAAAGAGGACTGGAGCCGAACCCTAACTCACATGTATGTGTGTGTGTATATATATATACAGAGGTATTTGTGTAATATACTTGTTTTGGTTCGGTTCGGTTACGGTTCAATTCGGGTATTAGCGGAACCAGAACCGAACCAATATCCGTTCGGTTATCCTGTGTCTCAACCATACCCGCACCGCAGGGAAAATTTCGGTTATGGTTCGGGGAAAACCTTCGTTTACGGTTCGGGTACCCATCAGTTTGGCTCGAATTGCAATCCCTACCATGATTTAGGATCAGCAAATAAGGGACGAGTAATGTTCACCCACTTTTTACATCGAACAAAGTCTGACTCATAGATTCTGCATCAGTGTCAATAAGAGCACCATCTCAGTTTCTACACCAAAAGTAGGCATATATATATATAAGAAATTTGAGTGAACTTGGCATGTAACTTTGCATCACCACAAGCTCTCCACAGTTTCAATACACAACCAGAAGAATATGTTGAAAAATTTCCAGATTTTTGTGAATGATAATTGGGACATTCAGAGGGTCGCCCGAGGCAACCGAAAGGCCTCCGTTGATTCATCCGTTAATTCATTGAATCTAGACGGGCTCTACAAATTTTCAGCAATTTCAGCTGCTTATTACCCCATGAATAGAGGTTAATGGTAGAGTTTACACCTAGAATTCATTATGGCAGTTTCCTATATTGATTTTCCCCTATTCATGGCTGCGTATTCAAGGCTGAAATCAATTTTTGGGTGTTACACAAGGTCACCTGATGCGTATATATTGGAGTATCTCGTTCTCCATTTGGTACCAGTTCACGAAATACTCTCTTTTTTTTAACGGCAATATTTTTTTATTAATCTTTGAAAACAAATTACAAAGATGAAAATGACCCTAAGTAGCATTAAGCCAAAAAAGAGAAAACCCACGAGGGAAAACAAGATCCAGCGATCATATGCCACCACGGACCTAAAGAGAGAATAACAATCAAAAGTTGGCAAGGACCAACAATGACAGAACGACACCTGACACATGAGGCCCAAATCAACACCCAAAAGAGACACCAAAAAAAAAAAAAAACATCCCACCCAAAACTTAACACGCCAAACAATACCCAAAGAGACACCTAAGAGTCGATCATTATGATGGGAAGCATGACCCTTTGCCCTTTCCTCATCTTCAGCTTCCATAATTGCGAATCGTCTAATGAGATCCTTTTCATCACACTTATAATTAATGAAGGCCCATGATCTTGTTTGTAGCCCAAATAGCATGAGCCTCATTTAGGCAAGTCCTATTGACGCCTTTAGCAGATATCGGTAGCGCAGCAGCTGCAACAACGGATTGTATTTGAGCCTAAGAAGTAAAGTAAAACACAACTTTACTTCTTTTTTCCACCTTTCTTTTTGGACTTAGAAAAGCCTAAGATTTGATCAATCGACTTCGGCTTCCATTTTCCTGTCTCAAAATCCTTTACCTTTTTCATTGGATCGAGGTCAAGGTCAATAGTCAACTGATACCCTCAACTTCCTCACTATTTAAAAATTCAACTTCAGGAAAGATTCCAAAAGCCATCGTCAAACTCCGCGCTACACTTGTATTTGAGCTATGAACCACTGAGACATCTTTCAATATGGGAATTGAATCATGTGCACTAATTTCACCATCTTCCAACTCCAAAATGTTGTGCTGACTTGTGACCATTTGCAAACCTTCTTCAATTTGAAACCCAATTAAAATAAGCCGCCTCTTTCACACAGTCTCGATTTGTATTTGAGTCGATTCAATTATGATATTGTTCTTGTGTGAGAGAGAGAGACAAACGTTCTTTGTCAAGGTGGCTTTTTGGTGGTATTCCGATAGCGATGGTCTAGCCGTTCTATCATGGGAGACAGACGCCAGCCAACCTCCAACACCCAACGGTGATGCAGTGAATCTGTTTTAAGAAGACTGATTTAGGGCTCGGTTCGATTTATGTATTACGGTTCTTTTTACATTCAGTTCATGTAATCTGTATTTGTATTCGATTATCTATTGTAATGGAATTTGTACTCTGGAATCTGTCCATCATATCGCAATTTTCCCATTAGAATAAACGATAGCTAGACACATGCTCAACATCCCCTTTGTATATATACCGTACCGCTGCAGAGTTTTGGTTATGGTTCCAGCAGCACATTTGTTCCCACCGCTACAGCTTGTTGTGTGTTTACGAATTTGCTTTAAATAAATTAAACTTCAACTCAACTGTTTTATTTAAAGTGAAAACATTGGTTAAATACCTAAAAAAACACCCCAAATCTCAATTTCATTGTATAAAAAATCATGGGCCTTGGCCGTGGCCCACCTCCTAGTAGTAGAACAAGTAGTAGTTTGGTTGTGTTTTGTGTGTTAGTACATGAAATGAATTTCTTTAATTTATCCGAAAGAAGCATAACGAAATCAATCAAATCTTCTTTTGTTTTACAACATGTTATCAGACCAAACTCTTCAGTTACTTTGGGTGAAATGCTCTCCGAAATTACTACTACTATTTGTTTTTCAACAGAACAAAGAAAGCCTTAAGTTGAATTAAAGTGACAGAAAAGGGGAACAATATAACATTCAATCGTTGAAGGAAAGCATGTGCTTAAGTGCTTTCTCTTACAATGGATTTTTTTTCTCAACTACGTGCCTAAAGAAAATGGATCCTCTCCGCTAATTGTTCCGAACAACTGTTAGAGGTGTCTCACAAGTTTGGGCTCGCTCCTCATCAAAACAGACAAATGTTTTGGATAAGGTTTCAAGTTTTTGAACTTTTTTCAAGTTTTAGTATATATGTACGTGTTTCAAGTTTGAGTCATAATATTGTTCTAGTATCAAAGTAAATGTTTACATGCACATATAGAGGGAATTTTATTTTATTTTTTTTGTATTTTTTCTCGACATAGCTTTTTCCTTGCTAGCTAGCTATACAAACAGCTTGAGGGAGTAACTAATCCAGAAGAACTTCCTTCAGCATTGGCACAAGAAGCTTGGGAGTGTTGATTCCTGTAGCTGAGGTTTATATCTTCCAGTGTTATGCTATCGCATGGGAATTCTTTACTACAATCCAAATTAACTGCTACTGCTGTCGCTGATGTTCCGTGGATGTCCTTATAAGTCACATCGCTAATTTTCACACCCGAGCTGGACTGCCAATAATGACAAGTTTAGTTGGCAAAAAAGCCTTGGTTAGTGACAGAGTGAGTACTTATGTGTGGGAGGGGCTGAAATTAATTAATGATAAGTATATATTAAATTTATGTTGACAAAATTGCATCATTAATTTTTTTTTTTTTTTGCTCGGCATAAGAATTTTATTAATCTTTGAAAGGGATACAAATTAGATTAAAAGGACAAGGGCAAGTAAAAGCAACCCGAGACCCAAAGAAAAGCGTTGGCAAGACACCAACAAAGAAAAGAAGCACCAAAAGCCTAGTTACGTACAACAACAAAAAAACCCAACCACTCAGCCCCCGCACAAAATTGCATCATTATTGTTGTATACATATTTGTTTTTCCATTTTCGGTATTAAATCACATAAAATTGTTCTGTTATTTCAAGTAAAAAGAAATCAGATACTTGTATTTGGTTATGTTTTATGAAAAAAAATTGAGAAAGAACTAATTTTGAGGCGCAAAGAAAAACTATTGATTTGTGAAGATTTTATTTATAATTTTTAGAAATCAAAAGTATATATATATATATATATATATATATATATATATATTATCAACACAATTTTAACCATACATATACACACACATACTTACTTTTTTTCTTGTGCAAAAATATAGAAAATCTGAGAGGCGTCGAGGAAGGTACTCTTATTAAGAAACACTAGTTTAAGATGAATGATCTAATAATACAGAAGGGACACTCTGATCAAATTATAAAAGAAAGTACAAAATGAGAAGAAGAAAAAAAACCAAAGCTAATTTTCATAAATAGGGTAATTAATTAAGTAAAAGAAATCTTACTTGATTGGTGCAACCTTGGTCATTGGGGCAATAATACTGGTTAATGATTATGGGATTTTGGACATTGAACATCAAAGCATGCTGGAAGAGGACATCCTTAACAAAGCCATTGCTCGGCTTGGCCCAAGTCTTTATCCTCACTCCGTTTTGTGTATCCGTAAATATAACTGTCGAAACGCTCACGTTTTGCACTCCAGCTTCCTCCAACTCCACGCCTAAACTACCAATGCTGTATGTATCCATATAATTCCAAATAAATCAATACAAACACTTCCTCCAACTTGTTGTTAATTACCATGATATACCCAAAAGCCAAATGGAATGCATATTGAGAGAATTGGCAAGTTAAATTTTGGAACCGGCTCCTCTCTCTCTCTCTCTCTCTCTCTCTCTCTCTCTCTCTCTCTCTCTCTTCAATTACTGTCTAGTTTGAACTTTTGTGAGGGTCCACAATAATGATCGAAATCATTCAGGTTGTAGATCTTGTCGAGAACTTCAACGTATCCAAAAATCATGTTGATTGGATACCGTTTGATACTCGATTGACACACATTTATATCAAAACAAATATATCGTTCAACATAAATGTGTGCTGATCGATTGGGTGTTTTTTTTTCAAAATAAATGTGTGCTGATTGAATATCAAACAATATATATTCGATCAACATGATTTTCAGTGAGGTTGAAGTTTAGCAGCGAGATCTACAACATGAACAGTTTCGATCATTCCCGAGCCCACAAAAGTGCTATCTGGCCGGACAGTGACTAAAGAGAGGTAAGCATGTGAGGAGCCGGTTCCTTAAATTTTGTGCTAAAATTTATTTATCAGAATATATATTACTAGGCCGGCCCAAGGGTTTTTAGTGCCCAAGGCTAATTAAAAAAAAGTGTGCCCTTAAAGAGTTAATACTTAACAATTTTTACAGCAACAATCACAATATGAGAAAGCCAAACCAATATAAAGTTCTACTAATCATTACATACGAATACAAAATACGAGATCGTCAAGATTTTGGGGGGAAATGATTTTGGGGAGGTGTTATTCGGTGGTTTGGGGGAAATAATTTTGGGTATTTAGTGGGTTGGGCACTTGGGCTTATGAGATGGTAGGTTGGGCTAACTACCTCTAATTGGGCATTTTTTTCATTTTGTTGGGCTTTAAAAGAGTCATACTCAAACCCAAATAATGAAAACATTAGAGTGTCCCTGAAAATTGAAATTTTTGGGGCCTTGGGGTTGGGCCGACTCTGTAATAATATATGCCAGTGATATTTCTAGAACTATCAGCCACGATTGAAGGTCATACTATTTCAAAAAGGACGAGAAACGAACACATCATCCTATACAATATTCGACCAGTAATTGTATTGTCCAGTTCTAGAGACAATATATTTGACAACACTTTTGATAACGGTAGTGATAATGCCAAAACCGTTTTTATTAGTGCCAAAACTCCAGTGCATAAAAGTCTTGTACATTGCAAATGGTACAAGTGATGCAGCGCAGCCTCCTTCTACGAAACTAGTTGCAAGAAAAGATCATGAACTTACTTATGTTAAAGATTCTCTCTTTGAAACATAAACACGAATATGTATGAACTAGAGGTACTCCCTCTTCGAACACACAATAATTAGATAAATCTCATTTTTCTTTAATTCATCATAAACAACACCTTTAGCCCGAAGGTTTATAACTCAAAAATCGATTCCACCCTCGGAGCCAGTGGCTGCACCAACAGTTTCTCCAGACTTGGGAAGTGTTCCTGAGGAAGAGGAAGAGTCAAAGTCTCTTGAAGTGGTGGTGCCTGCTCATTCAGCCCCCACGACTTTGTCGCCACCCGTTGCTCCATGCTTTAATCGAAATTGATCTTCGCCTTAGATACAAGGTTTGAAACCCCAAGTGTAGGGCTAGATCGTCGATAGCATAATTTCCGGAGGTTCGGGATCGTACCCACAGAGAATCGAATATAGCTTAGATTGAATTAAAGGTTTTATGTAACGGATTGTGGCGTTTAAGACGACCAACTTGGTTTTCCTTTGAACGGTGTAAAAACTAAAGCAAAAGACTAGAAATGATCTTTATAAGCTAAAAGAGGCAAGTCTAGGGATCTTCTATCCCTTGACAAAAGCCGTTACCGGTTCTCAAATATAACTCAAGCGAGAGTCACGACCGCGTGCTCACGCCCGAGAGATTTAGCTTTAAAGACTACGTTTATCAAAAGATGTGATTTAATGGAGGCGAACCAATCTTGTTTAATACATTTATCGAACACATAGGAGGCCACGAGCTCTAGGCATGCCACGTGCCAAGACCGCTTGGCTAAACGGCATGCCAAGAAGTTAACACCCCTAGTTTAGACCAAAATGACTAGATTAGCTCTTAATCCAAAAACCATGCTTTTAAGCCCGAGGGTTCGAGAACCAAATAATCACCCAAGTCTTTGGGAAAGAGTAGCCCAAGACTTAACCAAACGACTACTCACACATACTTAAAGCACAAAAGAAAGCATAAAAATGAGACATGATTTTTAACCGATGAAAACGAAAATAAACTTGAGATTAAGAAAGATCTAGTCCGTAGCTATAACATTAATGAACGAGAAATTAACAAATAATAAGTACTTACTTGAGTTCTATGGAAATTAAACTTGAAAAGCTTAAAAGACATTAATGGAGTAAGAACTAAGAAAGTAATGTGCGAGGTGATAAAGGAGGGAGACAGGTGGTCCTATTTATACAAAGTGACACTCTCTCTCCTCCAAAATATCCCAAATACCGCATAAAGTGGAAACTTGCCACTTATGAAAAGTTAAAAGCTGTCAAAAAGTAAGTCGGTCAGTCTCCCGTATCGATACTCCATAGCCATATCGATACCGAGCTATCTTGCTCTGAAATCCAGGATTCCCCGTAGACGAACCGTATCGATACACAAGAACCCGTATTAATACGCTGAGGCCCGTACCAATACGCTGAAGGCTGGATTTCTCTCTGTTTTGAAACCGTATCGATACACCAAGATCCGTATTGATACACCAAGATCCGTATCGATACCGAGATGCTTCCTGGCAGATCAAGTCCCTCGTGCCCCGTTTTGGCACCCGACGGACCTTTGCACTTTCCGGCGCTTCGTTTGCTCAATCCCAAAGTGCGACGGCTGCGCTCCATATGGCCTCGCCACTCGGATACCCTCAAAGGTTGTACGAGATATCAAAACAGGCCCTCTTATTTGCGTATTACCTGAAACGCTCAACGGAAAGCCTTATGCGCAAAATCACTAAAAAGGACAGAAAAACATAAGATAAACATCTTAAAGCGGAACTAAGCGCACCAAATATCTACAATATTGGGTGCTTATCACTCCATATCCCCATCGCTTGGTAGTGAAACCCAAAGTCAATGTGATCTTCCAGATTCTTGAGTTATTCAAGAAAGTTCAGTTTTCTATCTCCTTAATGGAAGCCATTGACTCCATTCCTTAGTTTACGAAGGTTTTGAAGGATCTGTGTACTTCAAAACGGAGGACTAAAAGTCAGGACAACGTGCTCCTGACGGAGCAGGTGAGCTCCATTCTCCAAGCCGATAGCCCAATCAAGTGTAAGGACCCTAGTTGTCCCACCATTCCTATAGCTATCGCAGGCCAGAAGTTCGATAAGGCTCTACTGGTTTAGGAGCAAGTGTCAACTTGCTCCCATATTCGGTGTAATTGAGGCTTGGCCTAGACGATCTGAGAGCCACACCGGTCACGCTACAATTGGCTGACTGGAGTGTGAGAGTTTCGAAGGGGGTGGTAGAGGATGTTCTAATCCAGGTGGGCGAGTTCCTTTTTCCAGTCGACTTCATTATCCTTGACACATGCCCGATACCGAAGGTCTTCGAGAAGACTCCTATCATCCTTGGTCGTGTCCCTTCTTAGCCACCTCCAGTGCCGTCATGAACTGCAAAACTGGACAAGTCCAAATGTCATTTGGGGATTTGAAATTGGAGGTGAATGTGTTTAATGTGGATAGCCAAGTCGAGGATGATGAGGAAGTGAAGGAGGTGAGTTTGAGCGACACGCTGGTGCAGGAGCATGTCGATAGTATTTTGTATATATAAGGATCCTCTGGAGATAGCCTTAACCGCCAAGGAGGCGTCATTCTTAGATTCTCCAGAGATAGGGAGTTTGATGGAGATGCTTACGGTAGAGGATGTGTGTGGTGCTGCTTAAGATCCAGTTCTTGAGCCGTTGGGCGCCCCATTATCTAACGCTCTCCCATCGTCAGTCTAGCCGCCTAAACCAGAGTTAAAGCCTCTGCCGGACACTGTTAAGTATGCCTTCCTTAAAGGCGATGATACTTTTCCGATGCTGATCTCCTCATCCCTTGAGGCGTATCAAGAGGCTAAGTTGCTTTCCTTGTTAAGAGAGCACATAGGCACGATAGGCTGGACAATAGCAGATTTGTAGGGTATTAGTCCTACGGTGTGTACACACCGCATTTTTCTTGAGGAGGATGTGAAGCCTTCTAAGCAACCTCTGCGTTGTCTGAACCCCAATATGAAAGAGGTGGTTCGGGCTGAGGTGTTGAAGCTCTTGGATGCGGGTATCATTTACTCAATAGCCCATAATGAGTGGGTAAGCCCGGTGCAGGTAGTGCCTAAGAAGGCGGGAGTGACAGTCGTGAGAAACGAGGAGGGCGATTTAGTGCCGACCCGTGTTCAGACCAGGTGGCGAGTTTGCATAGACTACCAGAAGCTCAATGCAAGCATTTGGAAAGACCACTTTCATCTCCCCTTCATTGACCAAATTCTGGAGAGAGTAGCTGGCCGAGCATTTTACTGCTTCCTCGATGGGTACTCTAGTTACAATTAGATAGAGGTAGCCATGGAGGATCAGGAGAAGACGACCTTCACGTGTCCTTATGGTACATTTGCCTATCGTCGCATGCCTATTGGCTTGTGCAACGCTCCCGAAACATTTTCAAGGTGCATGATGGGGATATTTAGCGACATGATAGAGAAGATTCTGGAGGTGTTTATGGATGACTTTTCAATTTTTGGGTATTCGTTTGACGGATGCCTCGAGAACTTAGGAAAAGTCTTGCAGCGCTGCGAGGAGAAGAGGCTTGTGCTTAATTGGGAGAAGTGTCACTTCATGGTGACCCAAGGTGATAGGCACGCAGTATCGTAGATATAAGTGCCTAAATAGGGTAGTTTTAACACGTTGTTATCTAATTTATTCCCTATTTTCCACTTGATGCGTTGCTTTGGTATGTTTTTGTGTTTTTGTTAATTTTCAGGAAAATAAGGCTGTTTTGGCGCTAATGAGAGGTATCCGGAAAGGCCGTGATGGAGCTTGAGAGCGAGAAGGGCTGTGGAGACTAAGTGTTGAAGTGGAATTCGCGAGGAAGTGAACAGAATCTTCGTGAGCGCTATACCATTTTTGGTGTAGCGCTACCGAGTACACTAAGGGTCAACGGCCAAAGCAACGGTCAACGGAGTCAACACCTTAAAGGGGTTCGGTAGCGCTATGGGTAAATGGCTGTAGCGCTACCTATGGAACAATGGAACTTCGCACGGGATTCGGCAGCAATAGTGGAATTGGAATTAAATTGGTATTTTCCAATTCCAGAACCGGTAGTTGGCATTAAATTGGTGACTTCCAATTTAAGACTTTTAGGGATTAATATAAATACCGCGCCGAACTTTGTTTTTAGGGTTGGAACATTACGTAGCAGTTTTCTTTTCTCGTTCTTTCCGTTCCAGAGCTTTTCCTTTCAAGTTTTTAAAGTTTTGTTCAGATCTTCGCACTCCGGTAACTCGTATTGATTTTTGTCCTTTATTAAAGTTGTTCGTTGTTATTCAATTAGTTGTTATCTTTCGTTTATTTTTCTTTTTCCAGTAATAGAAGCATGATTCAAATTAGGGTTTCTTTTGTTTCTCTTTCAATAATGAGTGAGTAATTTTGTAGAGTGCGGCCGCGGGGCGAAAGCGTCCCGTGGCTAGTTTAATTAATGTTTTTACCTCGGGTTCGAATTAATTTAATCTTTAAGCAATTTTAGAAGACGAAAACTCTTCTAACAAACAAAACCCAAGCATCGCCGGAATTCGAATGCGCACGGGGACTGGTGACAGGTGGTGTGCATTTGTTAGAGATCCTTTTTCCTATTCTAAAATCAACAAATTAAATAATTGTGGCCCGAGTAAACATTGGTTAGGCTAGTTGCGGACGCTAGGTTCCCACGGTTGTACTCTCCTTTTTAAATCCTTATTTAATTAATTCAGTTTGGTAATTTAGTTAGTAAATCAATCTCATTGAACAAGGGGTGGCTACCTAAGAGCCAAGATAAACTGTGAACCCGTCATCTTTGAATCCTGCACACGTTCGTCCGTCTCTATGGTTCGACTCCGGTACTTCCGGATATTATGCTACATCGGTCGAGAGTCCTACGCTTGGGACGCGTCTTTATTTTAAGTCACCCGGTCGGTCAAGCACAAGGGATTGTTTTGGGACACATTGTCTCATCCAAGGATATTGAGATGGACAAGGCGAAGATTGACTTGATCGCAAATCTTCCCACTCCAAAGTCTGTCAAAGATATTCAGTCTTTCCTAGGTCACGCCAGTTTCTATCGGTGTTTCATTAAGGATTTCAGTGCCATCTCCCAGCCACTGTGTCATTTGTTGTCAAAGGACACGCCTTTTGTGTGGTCTGAGGCGTGTGAGGAGGCATTTCAAACATTGAAGCGGAGTCTCATTACTCCGTCGATCGTTCAACCTCTGGATTGGGGTTTGCCCTTTAAGTTAATGTGTGACGCCTCCGACTATGCTGTCGGGGTGGTTTTAGGGCAGAGGCGAGGGAAAGATCCCTACGTCATTTATTATGTGAGCAAGACGTTGAATGAGGCACAGATGAACTACACCACTACCGAGAAGGAATTGCTCGTGATGGTGTTTGCCCTAGACAAGTTCCGGTCCTACTTGGTGGGTTTGCAGATTATGGTGTATACCGATCATGCAACCTTGAAGTATTTGATGACTAAGCAGGATGCGAAAGCTCGCCTTATCCGGTGGATTCTTTTGCTGCAAGAATTCCACCTCATTATTAAGGATAAGAAAGGGGTTAAGAATGTAGTGGCTGACCATCTGTCTCGTCTGGAGTTTAAGGACCCCATCTCTCATCTCCTCATTGTGGATACCTTCCTTCGACGGGTTAATTTTGCGTAACACTCTCTTCACTGAGAAGTGGACCGGCTCCTTGCAATAGGGGTACCCATCATTGACTTGGATTTTATAGCTTCGCATGCCGCTATTAAAATAAGGATCGTGTGCCCAACTCCAGTTGGTAAGGGCAATTTTGTGTCAATGACATAGGGCTTTAATTAATTCTTCTAATAGGGGTTATTTATAGTTAACTGTCAACGTCCTCTAGATGAGTCCCACGTGGAGGCGGTCCAGGACCATAGAGACGAGCCTGTTCATTACCGTGCTTTGGCACTTGGTTCTTTTTTGTGTCTTGTCTTGAGGGAGTGCTGGCCTTAATTGGTTGGTGAGGCCCAGAACTATAACTTGGACGCTCCGAGTTTTGGCACAATCTATGTATAGTTGTTCTTTTATTTCTCATTAAGAAAAAAAAGAAAAAATACATACTACAAATCAAAATCCAAAAACAAAAGAAAATTGAAAACAAATATAGCATTATGGTCTTGTATAGCCACCTGTCTTTGCCCACCGGCGAGGGATGGGGAGAAAAGTATGACATGTTGATCACGTGATGATTTGGTGGAGTATAACAAGAGTCAGACAGTACTAATGTCATTCGCATGTTTTGGTAGTCGGTGCCTCAGTCTTATGCAGGGTGCGGACAACGCGATGACGAAAAATTTCTCGCATATCAGCCGAGGTCTTGGTGGTTGGCTGCCACCTATAAGTCCGTTTCTTCTCCCTTGTACTTTATTTTTATGTGTCTCCATACTCTGGGGACATAGTCTGTTTCTAGTTGGGGGAGGGTGTACCTTGTACATGTTTTTGTTGCTTTGCTAGGGTAATTTTAATTTTTTATTTTTCAAGGATACGTTTGTTATGCTTGATTGTATTGTTAGGCAAGCATGTTAGAATTAGCCGAATTGTTATGCCTATTTAACTCAAGTTCATGCATATATTTGGCATCCTTTTGGAACATGTTTGTGCCATAGATGACGTTGAGTAAGTGTCCCCACGTAGTTAATAGTGTATCCTGATAAACATTCCCATGCCCTTTATTTTCTTTTTCTCGCATTTGCGGAAAATAATAGGCTTTTGTTTCACAATTGAGTAGCTAGATGTTTTGCATGCATTGGTGAGAGTTGGTAACGTGCATAGGGGATGATACAAGACATTTTTGCATGATTAGACCACATACGAGTCCCATTGACCAATCTTAAACCAGTCCAAGTCAGTTCCTGAGTCTAGCCTAGGAAACCGGTGTGTGGGTTGGATTGTAGTTGGGGGTCTAGCTCTATGCATCATGGGTGTCTCGTTACATTGGAATTTGGAGCATCGTTGTTGTTGGAAGTGAAATTGAAGAAGTCTTAATGGGTGTCATGTGTTTGGAACCAAAAATCTTAGCCAAAAAGTGGCCGAATAGTTTTACCCATATTGATACATCTCTATGCTGTATTGATATCGGACCCCTTATCGGTAATAAAAAAAAACCAGAAAATGTGGAATTGAAAGGAGGAATCAGCACCTACTGGCACATCAGAATAAGTGGTTGTATGGTCATGTTACATGGCACTCCTCGGCTCCGTATCAGCCGCCCCAGTTTCCGGACTTAGAGGTCAGCGATGACTTTGCCGGGAGCGATTCAGATTGAGCTTGGACTCTCGTGATGCATGAGGCTAGGGTGATGGTGGTATTATTTTATGTGATGTTTCAGGTCTTTGGTGTTGGTGGACTATTTTATTTTTCGTTATTTCATGTGGGTCTGTAATAATTTTCGTGGATGTTGTTTTGTTTTATCATTTGGATATGGTTGGTTGGCATCGTTGGGTGCGTGCTTGGTAGTTAAGGGTAAGGTGGCGGCCAATCTGGGTAGTTGACATTGCGCTACTATAGGCCGCCGCCTAATTTTGCAGTTTCCCTTTCCTTTGGAACCACGGTCAATATAAGCTTAATTAAGTCCTTAGTGAATCCTGTGCACGTTATTAAACTCTCGTTCGTGCATGTGTTATACAAATGTAGCTCATTTTGTGGAATTGTGACTGTATATACTATGCTTTTATTGTTCTTGGGCATTGTCTTTAATTGGCGCGTGGTGGCCTTTGTTTCGTTCTCACGTAGTTCGCCAAACGTTTTTTCATGAGATGTTTGAGTGTTCCGGCAAGCAAGTGTAGCATCGTTACCTTCGAGGGGGCATTTATCTCAGCATGTGTTTCGGCACTAATTTTGTTCACCTTTTTGCCTAGGCGTGCATGTATTTGAGTTGCAGGTGAGTGAGGAGGCGAAAGTCTTTTGCCCCACCTATTTATTGTACAGTGTGCATAACCTTCGTATCCCAGTTTGTGGTTAGTCTTTGTTTTGTTATTTTTCTTTTCATTCGTTACCAGGGACTAACAATGCTCAAGTTGGGGGGTGTGATAGGCACGCAATATCATAGATATGAGCACCTACGTAGGGTAAATTAGCGCATTAGAGGCGCGTTTTATCTCATGTTTCGCTTAATGCCGTGCTTTGTTTGGTTTTCGTGTTTTTGTTAGTTTTGCAGGAAATAAGGCGGATTTTGCACCAAGATTGGATTACGAGGTCTTGAGACCGGTTTGGACATCGCCGTGGGAAGTGAAGGGGGAGGCATGAGGCGTCGGGTGATGTCATTGGTGCGTCGAGGGCCAAAAGTGCATGCAACGCTCGAGATTGGCCACTAAGGCAGTCGGTATCGGTACAGCTCTCAAATGTATTGATACAGATACGTACAGCTGAAAGACAGAGAATCCTGTATCGATACAGCTCTCAACTATAGCGATACCGAGTGCAATAGCGGGAAAAAAATAGTTTTCGACGTTTTAATTCCAGATTTCTGGGGTTATGTATAAATACGCTTTTCAACTTCGTTTTTAGGGTTCCGATTTTGATTTGGCAGCTTTAAACTTTTCGACGTACGTTGTTTTTCTTGAGCGCACTTTTCCTTCAAGTATTGACGTTTTGTTCAAGTACACACACTTCGGTAACTCATATTGTTTTTTGTTCTTCATTAAAGTTGTTCGTTGGGACTTGTTTAATTCATATCTTTTGTTTATCTCGTATTTAGAAGCATGTTTCAAACTAGGGTTTCTTGTTCAATAGGTAGGGTCGCGGGGTGATTAGCACACTGCAACCAGGTCGGACACGTTCTGCTCCTTTTTTTGAAATAATAATGGAAAGACAATTTTAGGTTAGTAAAGTACTTCCATTAGACGAACCCGGGCATTGTCGGAGCCCATGAGGGGCGGGGAATGGGGGAGAAAAACTTGTTCTCTGTTGTGCATGGGTAAACGGCGACCATAAAGGTTCACGTCTTTCGAGGTAACTTTTTCTCTCTAAAATCAAATGTTTTTAAGAACACTGAATGGAGCAGATAAGTCCGGGACTGGTTGTGAGTGCTATGAACTCTACGACCGTACCTCTTTTTTAATTATTTAAAGAAAAACCGAACAATTTCTTAGGTTTAGTTAATCTTTTCATCAAACAACAAGGGGTGGCTACCTAAGAGCCAGTTTTAACAGTAACAACCCGAGTTTTTGAGTCAGCACACATCACCATCTCTGTGGATTTGACTCCGGTCTTACTAGATATTGTGTTACGTCGATCTCAACCCTACGCTTGGGGCAACCCGTTATTTTAGGACTAGGATTTCGCTAAGCACTCACCAAATGTCTCCTCATGGATCTCATCTATTTCTATGAACAAGGACTTTCCCAGACGATTCGATTTTCTGCAGTCAAAAGCATGATGTCCTGGCTCGCCACACTTATAACATTTAAAGCCAGAAGTCATAACTTTGTTCACTGCCTGCACTGCGGGTTGAAGGACTACTGCGCGAATCGGTGGCGCAGCCCCCGCAGGCGCTCAACCGACACTGCTCTAGTTGGCCCCTACCGGTCTCCTGTTGAACCATCTTTCTAATACTAATACCCGCTGATGGGCATCTGAAATAGAGCTCAAATCATACATTTTAACTCATCTTGAAACTGTTGATGCAAACCACCAGCATACCTCGAAATCTGTTGCTCTTGAGACTCTGCGAGATCATTCCTGGCCACGAGTTGGTAATACTCGTGGGTATAATTGTCAACTGAATGTGTGTTTTGTCGAAGATTCTGTAGGCGCTGGTACATCATACAGGTATAGTTATGGGGTAGAAACTCAACTCGCATCTTCTTCTTCAATTTTTCCCAAGCAGTAATCTTGGTTTTCTCCTGCCGATGCCTGCTAAGTTTGAGTTGTTGCCACCATGCAGAAGCCCTCCCTCTGAACCTGGTCGCTACAAGAGGAGCCCTCCTTTCCTCAAGAACCTCTTTGAAATCCAAGATTTCGTCGATAGCATTGAGCCAATGCAGAAACTCCTCTGGTGACAGATTTCCCCGGAACTCGGGCAGTTCAATCTTCAAACTGTTTTCCCAGTAACGCGAGTCGCGGGTGTGAGCCATGACCTCCCTATCCCGCCCTTGTTGATGGCGGTAGCCACCAAAAGGATTGGAATCTTCATCATCTGTAAAACCTTCCTCTATCAGAGGGTTAGATCTCACATGACGATGGCGACGTTAGTTTGTAACTTCTAAAGCCTCCAAGCGTTGGACAACACCTCCAAGCATGGCTTTGACGTCAACAAACCCTTTTACGAAATTAGTTGCAAGAAGATATCACGAACTTGCTTATGTTAAAGATTCTCTCTTTGAAACATAAACACGAATATGTATGAACTAGAGGTACTCCCTCTTCGAACACACAATAATGAGATAAATCTCGTTTTTCTTTAATTCATCATAAACAACTCCTTTAACTCTAAGGCTTACAACTCAATTTATAAAAAACTAGAAATACTAAAAAGGAAACCTAAATAAGGGAAAACTAAAACTACATCTTAGAGAACAAGAAAACAATAAAGAGGAAATATAATCAACCTAATTAAGAAAACCCAATATCCTAGGCAATTATGCTAAAACGGAAAGATTCCTAATAAAATACTAATTGCAAAGTAATAAACTAAAATTCCTATATTTCTTAAATAATTAAAATATTGGTTTGCTTCAACAAGCCTTTTGTGCACTAGAGTTTTAGCATCAACATGCCTATTATACACTAGAGTTTTGGCATTATCATTTCCCTTTGACAATATATTTTCCGAAGCCCCACGCGAATAAAGGGAGCCGCTCAATTTGCTTAAAACATGTTTTTAAGGGTTCCCGTAAAAAATCAACTCATTTGTATAACGACAATGGCTTGATCGGCTCATTCAATTTTCACCTATCAAATTTGACAGAAATCAACTAAATGAGCCGATCAAGCCCTTACCGATATCCCTTACCGATATCCAAATGCGTTAATTTTTTATGGGACCCCTTAAAAACATGTTTTAAAAACATTGAACGGCTTCGATCATTTGTTTGAATGTCCCATGTGGGGTTTCGAAAAATATATTTTTAAAAGTATTGTCAAATAAATATATTGTCGCTAGAACGGGCCCCCATATATATATATATATCGGGACGGTTCCAGGGACATTTAAAAAACACTCCAAATCTCAATCTCATAGTTCCTGATCAAATTTTGATGATTCGAGCTGCTCAATGTGTGCAGAATGTGATTTTAAGGGTACCCGCGAGAAATCGGCCAAAAAAATTAACGGGAAGTGCTTGTTTTGAGCAGTTTTTAATTGAACCGTTCAATAAAAAACTGTTCGGATCAAGCCCTTCCTGGTCTTTTTTTTTTTTTTTTTCTGATTTCACACGAATACCCTTAAAATCACGTTCTAATCACATTGAGCAGCTCGGATCATTAAAATTTGATCGGGAATTATGAAGTGTTTTTTTAGATGCTTTTATAGATGTTTCCGGAACCGCCCCGTGTATATATATATATATATACTAGTGTAATTTTGCGTGCTTTGCACAGTGTTGTGTGCTCATTGGTGTAATTGTTCATGTATATAAGATAGTTCAAATTAAGATTTAGTTATGGAAATAAAGAAGTCGTAAGAGTAAGTAATTGAATGAAAGGTCATTTTTACTATATAAAAAAGAAGATAGTATTTTATAAGCAATACAAAAGGAGTTCTTGTACGAAAAAAAATAACATAAAGAACGCTATTTTGGAGTACCTAAATATTTATAATTTTGTAGACTCAAATAATTAATTAAGGCTATTGTAATTTCATAGATCATGCAAATAATTTAATCCAACATATGCACTAAAACTAAAGAGAGTCACAAATAACTCAACTTTGTTAAAAAAAAAAAAAGATTATAAGGAACGGTATTTCTGATTCCATCAGGACAAATTAAACATTGCATAAACATAGATCAAAGAAATATGTATTTGGATTAAAATATAAATTCCTTCTCAAACAATAGCAACAATAATCAAGATAATGTCATGGATTAGATTCTAAAATTGTGCGAATAATGAAGCTTTTTCGTCCTTGTGTTTTGAAAAATAACTGTAAAATCTTGCCGCAAGAGAGCCTTTCTCCAAATATCGTACAAAATTAGAGTTCAGTTTGCTGAGAGCACACAACAAACTATCAAGAATTGATGCTGAAAAAGACAGAACCATAAAAGTAAAACAATTAGAAAATCCCAGACCACTCAAAATACATACGATTTGTAGAAGTTCTACCCAAATCATAGTCTAGGGTTATGAAAATTATGAAATCTAAGAGAATCTGACCACGTGCGTATTTCTTCATGTGTAAGAATCTATGATTGAGAAATTGATGCGCATATCTTCGTCTGAATTACAGAGGGATCAATGAGAGAGAGATCGGGGGAGATCTAGGAGGAACACGAGAGAGAGAGATAAGGATTTCTTTCTTTCTAATGGTTAGATTGAGAAGATGAATCTTTTTCTTTTTAACAAAGCAAAGAGGGACCTAAAATACCCATGAAAAGCCTTTTCTTCCTGACTAAGCAAAGTAGGACCTAAAATACCCCCAAAAAACATTTTCTTCTTGACTAAGCAAAAGAGGACCTTAAATACCCTCGAAAAGCCTTTTCTTCTTGACTAAGTAAAGTAGGACCTAAAATATCCCAAAAAGCCTTTTCTTCTTAACTAAGTAAAGGAAGACCCAAAATATCTAAAATACCCTCGAAAGTCTTTTGTTCTTGACTAAGCAAAGTAGGACCTAAAATAACATCAACTCAAGACATCCAAAAGAAATTTGAATGACGAAATCTACAAGGGTAATTTTGTCTTTTAACATGGTAGCTTGGCTTGCCTTAAATTAGGGAAAAGAAGTTTTTTTTTGTACCTATAAAAATAATATCCCTTCAATTAGGGAAAACAAAGATTTTTTTGTACCTATAAAAATAATATCCCTTAAATTAGGGAAAACAAAGATTTTTTTGTACCTCATTTTCTTCTTGACTAAGCAAAAGACCTAATACTGAAATGCCTAAAATACCATATCTTAACTCCACCATTGACAAACTACGAGGACAAATCGGTAATTTCACGGGGTGGCTTGGCTTGCCATCCTACGGTCTTTTAGATCTTCCAAATAAGGCGAAATGACAACCATGTCCTTCAACTCAAACTACAAGGGTAATCCTACGAGGGGTAATTTCGTATTTTCACGGCGTGCCTTGGCTTACCATCCTATCTTCTTTTATTACAAGTGTATTGATATATATATATATATATATATATATATATATCATCCTATTGAGTTTTTTTTTCATGAACATTCTGTATATGCATGGTGAGGAAATGTAGAACATAAATTGTATACATTAATTCATACCTAACACCGTGGCCAGGGCCGCAAGCAATATTCTCGATCCACAAATTGGTAGTGCCCGGACCAATCGAGATGCAATCGTCTCCCGTCGCGATCGTGGAATTAAAAATAGAGACACTGGATGAAGATTGAACGTGAATTCCATCAGTGTTTGAGCTATTCGCTGAGGCCGATATCTTCATTCTTTGTACATGAACATCTATGCAGTTATTGATGACCACATGGAACTTTTGACTCTTTCGCGACGTTAATCCGTCGATCAATATGTGGTTCGAATTACTGAATTCTAGTGTCTGTAGTTAAACATACAAGTAAAGAAAAACCAATTAGTACTTGCAATTCCTAGGAATATGTTAGTCAGTTAGGGGGATACGTTATTCCGCCTAACTAAAATATTACTACTATTTCTTAATTTTGCATTAGTTTTGTTTGAAATAACTATTCATCTCCATGAGAGCAATGCGTAGAAACTAAATTACTTAATTAGTCAAAAAAAAAAAAAAAGCTAGCTATAAGTGAGTGCGAAATTAGGAAAGATGATTATATTTTTATTAGAATAACAAGTAAGAGAAAATTGCTTTTATATCCCTTCGATTTTGACAAAAAATTCATTTTGGTCCTTCATCTTTTAATTTCGGCATAAAAATACTTCGACTTTCCAATTTTTTTCAATGTCATCCTTTAGGGATATATACATATATACACGAAAAATAGGGTGTTTGAATCAAGCATCCTGCACATATCGGATGCCGTTGCTTCCCACGATAGCCCCCTCGGTTTTTTTTTATAGAATTTTTGGACAGCTCGGATCGGCCCGGCGCGGCCGTTGGTCCCTATAAAGAAAACGGATTCCTTCTAAAGGATGACATTGAAAAAAATTGGAAAGTCGAAGTATTTTTTTGCAGAAATTGAAAGGTGAATGACCAAAATGAATTTTTTGTCAAAGTCGAAGGGATATAAAAGAAATTTTCCCAACTAGTAATGAAGCAGGAATCCAGGTGATCTCTCATTTTTGGGGTTACTTTAATTGGAATTTTAATGCGCTAAGCACATGTAGTTAATATAGTTGGGATGTTATTCGCTTGTTTTGATGCCTTTTTCCCCTCTTCCTGTTTTGTATTGTTCTTCGGTTATTAATAAAATTTGCTTCTTGTTGTTTCGAAAAACACTCCGGTAGTTAACAATCTAACATGGCGCCCATACATTAATGGTTGACCATGGACACTTAACTACTAGTTTCCAAATAGTGTAAATGTTTATTAGAGTATCTTTTCATTTTTTTGATTTATCTCGTTGAGACAAATCTCAAAATTTAAATGCTTCGACCAAACTTACGAAACTAGTAACATAAAAATTAGTCAAATGGTTAAAAAAAATAGATCAAATTAGTTGGAACTCTACTAACCTAAAATAGTCACACTCTAATACGTACCGTAGCTCCTTGGGGACAATCAGAGCCGGAGGCCTTACAAGCCCACAAACGAGTTCCTCGACCGTCGAGGGTTCCACCGTAGATGGAAACCCCATGGACCCGTTCGAACAGGATCCAGTTAAGGTGTTTTCCTAAAACGCGGTAATCCGATGGAGCCACGAGAGTCCCGTTGATAAGAATGGTGATGTTGTGGTTTTTGCATTTTTCAAACTTTACTTTGCCGAGCAAGTACGTTCCCGGGGGCACGTAGATTGTGGCCGGCTGTTCCGAGCCACAAGCTGCGGCCCACGCATTTAGGAAGGGATTGGTTGAGTTTGTTTCTCCGTCTCCTTTGGCTCCGAAACTTACCACATTGTGTGTTGTTGCTGTTGCTAGAGATAGGTAGAAGAATACCAAGAGGGGTGTGAGAGGAAGAGATGTCATGGGTTGCACCTTTTTTTTTTTTTTTTTTAGGGGAGAGAGAGAGAGAGAGATGATTGTAAGAAATTGAAGTCAACCCGGCCCCTAAAAGGTTTATTTGGCTAGCAGATAGAGTCTCCATGACTTGATGCGGCATTAATCGAGGGAACTCTAACTTCTAAGTCAGAATTTGGTTCTGAAGTAGTTAGGCTTAAATCCTATGAATCAAAAGTAGTACTCCATGTGCACCAAAAACAAATGAAATTAAAGCATCTCGATCCAGGGCCGGTCCCGGGGTAAGCCCCGCAAGCCCTCGGTCTTGGGCAACCCCCGATTAAGGCAACCCAAAAAAAATATATATATATAATTTATATATATATAAATTTAAAGAAGTTTCCCATAATGCCACAACCCTTTTCTTGGTGCAGTGGTCTCACGATTAGAGGTGCTTGGTTCAATTCCCAGGCGAGCTTTTTCTTTTTTCTCCATTTTTTGTTCTTCTTCTACGTCTTTTTGTTTGCCTCCAATCTACAATTTTTATTCTACCTCTTTTTGTTTTCCTCCCAATAATAATCTATAAGCATATGTTCTTACATTTGATGGAAAAAAAATCATAGTTAAAATAAATCGAGCAAGCTAACACGGTTTTTATTTTTATCTTCGAACTACCATTTCGCAAAAGAAATTAAAGAGATTAGCTATGATATCAATTGAAAATGAGGCGCAATTCTACTAAGAGTATTTTTGAGCATTTGAGACTTTTTTAACTTCTTATGTTTTTCAAACATATACTCCATCAACTAAAAAGCCCAAAAAAACAAACAAATAAAAGTTAGCGGAACGGGCCCCGAATTCCTGGATAAGTAAAATACGATGACTCAATTAAGAAATTTGCTTCAAAAAATGCTAGGACAAGTTGTTTTCTTTAATTCGGATCGTGCTAATCATAAAGTACTATAAACGGGATTTACATTTTGATGTTGATTTTTTTTTTATGTTATTAAAGCTAAAAAACAATGTAATTTTGATTTTTGTTTTTGTACTTGTATTTTTTTTGTTTTGTATGATTTAATAGTAAGTGGGCAACAAAGCATGAGGTTGGGCTAGGGCAACCCAAATGTCGGGGCCGGCACTGTCTCGATCTGGACTCTGCTCCATGTTAGCTTGCTTCTGTTTTATTTTCACAATCATCATTAAATCCGCAAAATAGCATATGATGGCACCCTTAATATTGGAAACTTAATTAATGGATTTTATTAATGTGGTAATGAAAACATAAATTGTAAACATTGCCAGCATAATTAAATTGATCATGATCATCATGCAGGAATCCCATGTTGAAGAGTTATCATTTTAATATAGTTATATGTTTGAGTGGTTTAATTAGTAGATTCTGAATGTAATGACCAGACATAACCCCTAGTGGCCCCAGGATTAGAATGTTTGGCCTCCATTGGAATGACCTCACAACCAATTGGCCAAACCCCTTAGGGTTTACTTCTTTTCGAAACTTTCTGCTCATGGCAAAAACGTCCAGAGCATTAGATAATCCGCTACGATTCTATCTAAATTTCCTTAAAGTATTATAAAAGGTCTCTCTCTTTCTCATGCACAACTCCATACAGCCAAGAAAAAAAAACCTAGAGACCAAACTATAAATTAAAGTCGAGATGTTGATGTATATATACCATGCATTCTTACAAACACCTTGAATGCAATATAAAATTCCTAAAATTTTGAATGCCAAAAAAAAATAGAAACAAACAGCAAGGAAATTACATAGGGAGACTACCTGGAATAAAAAAGGAGAAGAGAGAAAAAGGTAGAATTATTTCTTTACGTAGGGAGACTACTTGGAATAAAAAAAAAAGAAGCGAAAAACAATGGAGTTTTTCTTTTTGTTGGAGTTTCTTCAGGTGGTGTACCGATTAGGGCTCAAAGGAGATAGGGCTCAGGCCTATACAGTTCCTCTTTCTCAGCGGTCTGTATTTGGTCCTTTCTCGATGTACCCTCTGTCGAGTTTTTAATAAAATCTTGTTGCCTATCAAAAAAAAAAAAAGGAGATAGGGGGACGGACACATCATTGGCCAACTAGATGTTGAGGGCGAGAGGGAGATGAAGGACAGAGGGAGGGGGAGACCGAATGGGGAGGGTGGGAGGGAGATGGCGTTCTCCTTGGGTGAGGTTTGGATTTGGTGCAGACGTAATACCGTAAAGATGGAAACTTTAAAACTTAATTCAGCCGTAGGATTTATGAGTGATAAGTTTGGACCGTTAGATTTATGTATAAAGGATTCAAAAACTAAGCTGTTTTATTATATAGATATATATTTAGCAACTACTATAAAAACAGCGAGTTTAGGGAGACATAAATAAAATCAGAGAGTTTAGGGAGACAGAGTTAATCGGTTACCAAGTTTAGGGAGACATAAAAACAGCGAGTTTAGGGAGACAGAGTTAATCAGTGAATTTAGGGCTTGTCGAAGGCGGAGGAGGAGAGGATGGTGAGAAGAGGACTGAAGAAGGTTTGCATCGGAGAGATTGAGAGTGACCAAATAAAATAAAATATACGTTCTTACACGTAAATAGGTAGGTTGCTGTATAATTATTTTTATTTTTTTTATCATTATTTCCTTTAGATAATGAATCTCGGCCATAAGCTTGCAGTATCTTGCTGTATAAAAGGTATCTTTAGATTTCATTTTTTTTTTAGATAAAAGTCAGCCAAAGATTTGTTCTCCACCATTGTTAATTTGTTCGAAATTAAAGAATGTTTCCTTTCATCCTTCATTCTTTCCATTCTTTCCAAGTATATCATTAGTCTTTCTACCTGTAGATCTCAACCGTTGAAAAAATATGTACCGATCCTAGGGTCTAAAATATAGGAGGAAATTTAGAGGATTTGAAAACTTCCCTGTCATATTATATAGATATGTTTCAAATGAGGACCTCTTAAGATGCGAACTCTCTTTTCCCAATCGAATTTCAATGATATGAGCTGCTCAATGTGTTCAAAACGTGATTTTAAGGATGCTCGCGAGAAATCGGCAAAAAATTTGACCGGAAAGGGCTTGATTTGAGCAGTTTTCTTTGAAACGTTCAATAAAAAACTGTTTGGATGAAGCCCTTCCCGGTCATTTTTTTTTGCTGATTTCTCACTGGTACCCTTAAAATCACGTTCTAATCACATTGAACGATTCGGATCATTGAAATTCAATCGGGAAAAGGGAGAAATGGGGAAGTCCGCATTTTAACTAAAATGGGAAGGTCCGTATTTTAACTAAAATGAAGTGGTCCTTAGGAGAGAAGGACTATATATTATATACATATATCCTTTTTGGTTAGTTAAGAATATTACCACTAGCATGGTGTTATCTGGGGATTACCACTAGCATGGTGTTATCTGTGGATTACCTCTAGCATGGTGTTATTTGGTGTTATCTGAGGATTACCACTAGCATGGTGTTATCTGGGGATTACCACTAGCATCTGGGGATTACCACTAGCATGGTGTTATCTGGGGATTCAAAGAGTCCTCCCACTGTGGTCACCAATTGTACGTGAAGGCCCTTGACTTAATTAATTAAGGATTCCAATATATTTGTTTGAGGACTATCTTCGAATTCCCTCCACGTGGACGACACAGCTGGATCCTTTGAGCCCTGGAGCTTCTACGTACAGGAGCGAAAATTGTTAGCGACACTCCGGTCGATGGAGTTTGACTGAAACGTCCTCCGACGATCAAGTCATATATTAATTTACAGAATCAGATCAAACTCATTTTTAGTTTTTCTCTTGAAGTCTCTTGCTCTATCTATCGTGGAAGGTCTTCTTCCCGCTGCATGATCTCTGGATCCAACTTCCATCCGCTGCACGAGCGTGTTATTACGTACTTTCCGAGTATCCTAGCTATCATGTGCTACTTCCCGACTTCTAACCTCGGCAATGCTAGAAATGCCAAAGTGACCTGTTCAGTGGTAATCCCCATCTTTCTAGCTAGGCTTGGGTTCCTCTTCGGCGCCGTCCATGCTTTGCCTCTCTCCATTGGGTTCTTGTAGATAATAAATCCTCACATCGTGATCACATCCTTTTTTTTTTTTCTCGGCAAACGAAAGATTTTTATTAGCTCGAAATGGGTACATCGAGTAGAAGAAAACAACAGTGAGTCAAACTTGCTCACCACACCTCAAAAACAAAACAAGAAAGAAAAAAAATCATCCAACCGAAAGTTGGATGAGATAACACCTCAAGACAAACTTAAAGTTTCAACTTACGGATTCCACCTAGAAAGCTCCTAAAATCCTCCACCGAATAAACCCGGATGTCATACTTTGCTTTTATCCACATCGCCACCCTTGTCTTGACGAGTTCCCCAACCTCACTTGCAGACCTTATAACATTGTTGAATACGAGGTCATTCCTCGCAAGCCATATAGACCACAAAATAGCAAAGAACGTCACCTCCCAAATGTGTCTTTCCAAATTTCGAAAACTACTGCCAAACCACCAAAATTTGCTAGTCCTGCCAAGGAAAAAGGACAAACCCATACAATCTGCCACCATTGCATGATGATCGACCATATGTGCCAGGAAGAGAGACAAATCAAAAACAAGTGCTCGGGGGTTTCCTCACAGAGGGCACAATGAGGGCAAAGAGGCAATTGACCCTCTTGGATCATATTCCTGCGAGCAAGAACAGATCTAGTAGCCACTTTACCTTGCAGAGCCATCCATGAGAAAATTTCCACCTTTGGTGGGCTTAGGTTCTTCCATAGTGACCCCAACACCTCATCACCAACATGTACTCCTTGCTCCCACTGACCATACACAGATTTCACCGAGAAGCTTTTATCTGCTGTCCATTTCCACTGTATCGAGTCTTGTTTAGACGGGTCCAAAACTATATCATGCAGTCTTTGGAGCAACTCCTCCTTCTGGAGTTTTTCCCAATCATACAAACGTGTACCAAAAATTAAATTCCATCTGCCAACTCCACCTTCTACCATCATATTTCTGACCACTTGCCCTTTTTGAGTAGAAATCAAAATATAGCCTGGGATATACTTCCTTGAGTGCTACATCTCCAAGCCAACCGACTTCCCAAAATAACGTTTCCTGTCCGGAGCCCACTTGAACTTTAAATCCCTCTTGAATTATTGGACCAATAGACGAAGATGCATTCCCAATGGAACAAATATCAGTCCATATACTCGAAATCTGTCCAGAAGCAGGGAGATGAGGAAGCCAACGCCCCTGGTCCAGATTGTACTTCCTGCGAATAACCCTCACCCATAATGAATCCTTGTCGTTACTGAACCTCCACCACCACTTTGCAAGCAATGCGAGGTTTTGAATCTTCATATTCTTCACCCCCAATCCTCCATTCTCTTTCCTCTTGGCTATAACCTCCCATTTCACCAAGTGCAACTTCCTCTTGTCAACCGAATCCCCCCAGAAAAATCGCCTTTGTAATTTCTCAATTGCCTTTGCTACTGCCACAGGCATCTTGAATATAGACATAAAATAGATGGGGAGATGACCAAAATTAGAATTTAACAAAGTGAGACGACCTCCCGATGAATTAAATCTCCTGCTCCATACATTCAACTTTTTGGCCATCCTATCCAACATTGGTTCCCAAGTTTTAATCCTTTTCGGATTAGCACCCAAAGGCAACCCCAAGTATTTGATTGGCAATTTCTCAACTTTACTCCCCATTACAAGTGCAAGATCTTTCACAGCCTGATCACAAATCTTAACACCACACACAGAGCTTTTGGAGAAATTAATTTTCAAACCTGACATAAGTTGGAAACATCTAAGAATCCTCTTTATATTAGCCAACTCCACTCTATCATTGTTGCAAAAGAGAATCGTATCATCCGCAAATTGAAGGTGAGATAGAATAACTTCATTAGCCCCAATCTGAGTTCCTTTAATTATGTTTAGTGCTCTGGCTCTTTCCAACAAAATATTCAATGCTTCAACCACAATATTGAAAAGAAAAGGGGATAAGGGATCCCCATGCGGGAGCCCTTTTTGAGTTTGAAACTCCTCCGTAGCGGACCCATTTATAAGAACAGACATTGCTACGGTAGACAGTATAGCGCATAGCTTCCCTTTTTGGTGACGACCCATTCCCTTTTTGAGTTTGAAACTCCTTCGCGCATAGCTTCTGCCAGTATAGCGTAGCCTCCCCACATGCTAGAATATAGACTCGTCATTTATGTACATCGACGACTTGTCTTGTCACTCTCAGTTTCTTCTGTGAGTATAGGACTTGGATATCTCCATTCTTAATTTTCTCTCTTTATAAATAGGTATATCCATGATCATAACCGCTACTTCATCCTTTCTCGCCTGAGGGCCCTTATCAGTTATCGTGTAGGCTCTGATACTAATCGTAACGTATCAAAGCCTACACCAATTGAAAGTGTAGGGCGGGTCCCGTAAGACGTGTTTGAATGGGTCTGACAAGTGAGGAGCTTGAGCAGCCAACTTGTCGTGCATGGGTGGGTCCCACTTGAGATGAGCTTGAAGAGTTTAACGTGCTTAAGCGGGTACTTGTCCCACATCGCTTGGTGGGTGAAAGTGATGGACCATGGTGCGCAACGACGGATAGGGCTGTAAATGAACCGAATAGCTTGCAAGCTCGAACTCAAGTTTTCGGCTTTGTTTAGAAAACGAGCCGAGTTGACTTGGTCGTTCAACAAAAGCTCGGCTCGGCTCGGCTCGATTAAAAAGGTTCGATAAGTAAATGACTAAGCTCGACTCATTAAGGGCTCGACTCGTTAAGGCTCGAGCTCAAGCTTTTGGCTCATTTGGTAAATGAGCCGAGTTGATCAAACTTGACAAAGCTCAGCTCGGCTCGTTTGCAGTCCTAGCAACGAGGACGTTGCGATCTTAAGTGGGGAGATTGTGAGAACCCATTTAGTACCCCACACCAGGCTAGAATGGGAAATTCAGGTAGAATATAACGAGTTGCGAGCAGCTATTATATAACTCAAGGTTAATCTTTTGATCAGTTGTGTGTTTAGAGTAAATAGATTAGCTAGCGCTGTAACGAATCCATACCAACGGAAAGTGAGGAGATCCAGGTAAGGACACAACAATGCCAAACGCACTACTCTTTCTCACGTTAAGTCGTACGCTCAATTTATGTGATAAACATCTAATTAAAAACATCTGCATATGCATAGCCTGGTCATCAAACATGCCATTTTTGGACAAATATAGTCTCCTCTCTGCTTGACAGTCAAAAATAGGTCCCGGTAAACCCTAATCTTGACTAAACAGTCAGCATATCCCTCAGAGCATCTCCAATCCAATACTCCATTTGAGAGTATCAAAATAATGTTTTTTACTCATAAAGTGATTATAGAGGAAATTACTATTCATGTTTACACCAACCACAAACCCTCTATTTTTGTCTCTAAAATCACTTTATGAAAAAAAAACCTTTTTTTATACTCTCATGAGAATAAAAATTAAGTAAGAAAAGCAAACAAGGACAAAAATATCTTTTAAAAAGGTGAATAGTATTTTAGAGATGGTCCTCTATATTTTCTCTCACCCTCTAAATATAGAGTATCAAAATTCAATCCTCTCAAATGGAGGAGGGTTGAGAGGATGGGTTGGAGTGGTTTGATACTCTCAAATAGAGATATAGAGTATGGATTGGAGATGCTCTCATAACATCCGATCTAAAATCAGCACTGACATATGTGTTCGTTTTAAGGTTTCTGAGCACTTCAACAAGTTTCTTCAAAAATATTCAAGAACGTTTCACCGTTAGATCGTCACCAAACTTCTGTCGATTATCGGTAAAATGGACGTTTCGAGTCCAGAAATCCCTAGGAAGACCAAATCTATCTCGAACTACACAAAACATCAATCATAGCGATATTATGGTATTGTAAGACCTTCAGACAAGTTCATGTGAAACGAAGCCCGTTTGCTATTTTTACGCACATCATGTTTCCCGAAACAGGCAGTAGTTAATTTGTTTAAATACTTCAAGATTAATCAATTTCTTCATTCAAGCCGTACACAAATTCATCCTAATGATTATAAATCTCTTGGTAAAATTTTAGGTCATTTGGAGTTCGTTTGGTCTTCCGATCGTATGTATCGCTAGAAATCAAACAAGAATCATATGATTGTTTTTCCGATGATCTTGAGATAATCTCAAAAAATGGACATCGCCACGACATTCGCAATGTGTGGGCTACTAGAGCCCGAGAGACCTTCGGAGGACTCCCACGTGCTCGCTTTTTGGACTTATTGAAAATTGAAGAGTCTCCACCCGAGTTTTTTTTGGTGAAATGGTTTGCCACCCGAGAAACCTAGAACTTGAAAATGATATTCGAGTTTAAAAATAAATTAAACTAGAGATTTTTTATTCGGAAGCCAAGTTACGAGAAGGGAAGGCTTTTGTTCGGCACCCTTCTCGCCCGATACGAGGACCGGTCTCTACTAAATAATTGTGGGATTTTGAAAAATGCTTAAATTTTAACTTTTTAAACACATAACAAGTTGAATGTGCGGTGTAGGCATGTGCTAGAGTATACAGTATATACAAGAATGAAATAGAACAGAAAATTACATGTTTTAGGTGATATAAATACAAATTGTCGAAAATCTGCAGAAGATGGGGACAACTCCTTTGCACTGGGGAGTTGATGTCCAGCGCAAAACACTTTCCAGGAGAACTCTTTTGTGTTGGGGTCTTAATGCCCAACGCAAAGCAGTTGTCCAGATCAGTTTCTGAAAATATATATATATTTTTTTTAATCCAAACAGTGGATTAATTGGTAAATAGTTTTTTGAAAATATTTTGAGGTTTTTCTAGATGAAGTAATAAAATGACAGTATTAAAAAGTATTGAAGACGAGTAGTGAATGCTAGGAATAGACGTAAAAGCCGCTGGACCACAATGATATTTAAAATGATCAGCGAACCCTGGAGGAGATGCCCAGTGCTGGAGAGTGACTCCCCAGTACAAAGCACACGCGATCGCATTTTTTCGTAAGAAGAGCCCACGATCGCATTAGCCTGCTCGTAGCCCTGCTTTGAGTTCCTGGTTTTACCAGATGAACAGAAACCAAAAATGCTGGTAGTTTACTACCTTTTGAGTGCTTAAACGAGACTTTGAGCTTTGGTTTGGATGATTTAAGGGTCGTTTGAGGTTGATGATTGACGAATAGATTTATTATAGTGGAGTGTTAAAGAAGTGGAGATTTTTGGGATGGAAATGAGATTTTTCTCTTTAGCTATTAGACATTTCAGATTTTTCTGTAAGTATATATGAAGAAAACCCAAAATACGTATTCTAGAGAGATAAAGGAGTTTTAAGGATGAGGGGAGGTGTATTGTATATTGTAATGTGTAATGGAGCCCCTGAATATGGCTTTAGACACCTCTATTAATTTATAGGAAAAAACGAAGGGGGGACATTTGTGCAGGTTTAGAGTCGGCTAGATACTTTGTAGGGTCATGATGAGATTTCTGCAGCAGTCAGAGCTGTCAGTAACAAAAAATGATTCCCAACGCTGGGGAGTTAGTGTCCAGTGCTAGAGAGTTTGTTGGACTCTTTTGTGCTGGACAGTTGGTGCTTTGTGCTGGACACTTGATGCCTTGTGCTGGGCAGTTGATGGGTTCAAATTCTGGAATGCTCAAAAGTCATTGATCAAGCCTTCAAATTTTATGGTCCTGTCCCGTATCATCATTGGAAATCTAAGGTAATTCGGGGAGTCTCAATTTGGAGTGTCTACACAACGCCTAGGGTGACCTTCATGAATGGATTTAAATTGAACTTACCGACGCGTGTACAGACGAAATAGGATACCAAACACATTGCTTGGCGTGCAAGGCTCCGTGGAGCCTTGTCTTAGGAGCCACTCTGCTGGGCTCCCAACATATTTAAATATGTAAACCACAGTTTATTTCATTTCCATTTCATCTTGTTCCAAAACAATCTTATTTAATTGCTTTTTTAAGGATGAATGAGTACTGAAAAAGGGCATTGTGGGGCACCTAACACCTTCCCCACTTGTAATAGAAATTACTAAACCCTTTTTTTCCTAACCTCGGAGACCCAAACAAAACAGAGTCACTATTTTAAAAATTGGCCTTCGAGTGGAATTATTTTCAACAACACTTAGATTATTCGAACGGGTAATTCAAAGGGTGTTCTGGCACACCTTTTTAAATTAATGTGCCAGGTGGTGACTCCGAATTATTTTCTAAAAATATTCTTCGATCACAGCTACAAAACTCCTTCCTTTGTAGAACACAGAGCTCTTCTTCAAAACTAAGTCGCATTCAATGAACTTGGATCACTTCCTTCCTCCCTCGACCTTCTCCCAAGGGTCAACGAATGCGAGGAAAAATCCCGGTGCGACACATGTTATTTGAAATTTTTGTATTTCTTGCTTTTTGATAGAATACCTAGTTTCTAGTGTCTACGTATAATTCTAGTACTTTAAATTTAAATGGGAAATATAGAAGAGTAATCAATGTTATGGAAGAATTAATCCTGACAAAAGACGTCCTGTGTAAGTTTGAAAGGTCTTTTTTAAGAAGCATTTTCTGTCTTAATGGCCTGGTGTTTGGGACGGCGCCCCAACATGTTTTCTTCTCGCTAAGGTTTCTTGGTCAGCAAATTTGTACCCCATATAAAGAAGGCAAGTTTTTTATCAGCAAAAAGGCAATTTATTAATATTCGGATAATGGTTACAGAGATTAAATGGAAGCTAGACACGACGAAACTTATTTTAATATATCAAGGGATAGCATTTTTTTGGTGTGGACTCCAAATTTTAAGTATGATGTGATCGATGGTGAAATCTCAACATCCTATCTCCTATGGTTGATCTGTCACAAGTTTTTCTTGACTCAGAAAAGCTACCTTGAAAAGGTACTTGAAGCATTTTGCAATGGGCTGTGCTAGAGACAAAGAAAATACTCTTAAAGTGTACATGAATGGCTCAGATTTACTGCAGTGAATCTGAGTAGTTCATGTACACTTTAAGGATATTTTCTTTGCACTTAGCATTTCTCTTTTGCAATGCATGCAAGACGAAGTTTATGACTCTTCCTTTGGCTACAAGTGGACATCAAACTTATATCAACTTTTTTGTGACCACATATACAAGAGAGCAGATGTTGCAGGTTCCATATGCTAACCTAGGGCTGGCC